>CM053787.1:172984798-173519798 GCA_028749045.1 Cupressus sempervirens
TAGTATTTTGGGTTGGACTATCAATTAGGAAACCATTAGGGACATTTTTCTAAGCTTTAACGTTTTCCTTTATAGCATCAATGATGTTTTGACCAAGGATCCAATCAGGCATTCCTTTCTCTCTAAAAATTATATTATTTCTTTCTTTCTAGATTGCCCACCACAAATGAGGGAGAGTAATTTTCCATAGAAATTCCACATTAGTATCCTTAGTCAGGCAAGTCCAACTCTGGAAGCAATACTCAATTTTATTATGATGGACCCAAGCAATATCCCAAAATATGAGGATATAGTGCCACACATTTTGACTATAATTACAATTCAAAACAAATGATCCCTATTCTCCAAATCTTTCTTGCATAGAATGTAATGCCCCACCAAGGGATCCAAAGAATTAACCTAAAGTTTTCCAAATACTTTTTTACCTCAACCATTTAGACTCTAGTAAAGAATCAATTCAACTTCTAATGAGGAACAACTCAAGCTGTGGAAAGTATCTAGAATTTTTCCCTGATTGAGAAGGTTGTGGATGAACCCCTCCACTCAAAGATACACTCACATTGCTCATATATGTGGTGGAGATTCCATAACTAAAATTTAGTTGCTCAGCAAAGCTGCAGGATTTTAGAGAGTTTTTCGCAGAGGCTTTTCTTTTGAGAACAATCTCTTTAAATAGAAAAATGTGATTAGTAGAGATCACTAGATCTCTGCTGAGGCCATTGAAATTATTCAAATTTACAAGTTCAATAGATGGACATTCTTATTCTATGATCTCAATCAGTACATTTTCCTTTCTAGGAGATTCTTCCATTATACTACCTCGATAATTCCCTTTTTTAAACCATTGAAGAAAGTGATATGCATAATACAGTGTCACTATACAAAGTTTAAACATTCACAACAGAATTGACACATTCAACATATGAAATCCTCCAAAAGCATTTAGAGACATGATGAAGATAGAAAGATAGAGAGTGAAATAGACTATGTGAAATAAACTCGAGAGCCTACCTAGCCTCTGATGCTAGTTCACTTCGCCTCAAGAAATCGTAGACAACCCTTCCTTCTCCAAGACTCGCCATTCCTCCATTAGCCAAAATTCCCTAAGTGACTAGGAGAGCTTGTAGAAGCATAAGAGCATGTTGAAGCATAAGAGCTTCTCGAATGCATCTCCGCTTGTCCAAACACACTAGGAGAGCCTCTATTTAAAGGCCTCTAAGATGCATCTAGAGTGTGTCTAGAAACAACTAGAAGATAAGCATGACAACCAAGCATGAGTTTTCTCCAACCTTCTAGATGAGTCTCAAGGTTGTAGATACCATGTGCTAAAATAAAATGCTAACTCCTAAGTGTAGACAACTTATGCATTCTTAGAGTGCAAACCCCTGTGTTGTCTACATGACAACTCTCGAGAATTTGCAAACTCCTATGTGAGCAAACATTAAAATAATGCACAATAATTAATATAATATTTACTTTACTTTTTCCAATTTTATTTATTTATTTATTAAATCTCATGCACTAACTTTAATAACTCCACTTTTCAATCTTAATATATTTATATTTTAATTACATAAGATTTAGAATCTTTTAATAATTTTAATATATTTTCCACTTTTAAATTTCATTTCCCAAAACTTAATTGCTAAAATATTTATTAGCTTTAATAATAATATTATTTAGCCATTTATTTAAAAATGAACTCCAAATATATTATTATTAAAATAAATATTGTCACGTTCCAACTTTAAACTTGTAACTTTTATTTTCCAATTTAATTATTTTATTTAATTAATTTTTCAATTAATTAAATAAAATAAATATTAAAATACCATATTAATTTTCTATTAAATTAAACCATTAATTAAATCTTTTAATTAGGCTTAATTAATAGAAAATACATCAAAGACTCTCAAGGATAAAATATGAAAACCCATCATAGCCAAAATACATACAAAATCAAACCAAGGGTTTATATCATGAATTACGTTATCCAACATATTCGAAGGGTACTCAACTCAGATACTTGTCATAATTTTCCAATTAGAACAAATGGCTTAAAGGGTTGGGATTTGGACTTGAGAATTATCTCCCCTCTCTTAAGGAAGGGTTGTCTATGATTTCTTAAGGTGAAGTGAACTAGCATCAGAGGCCAGGTAGGCTCTCGAGTTTATTTCACATAATTTATTTGCACTCTTTCTCTTCCTATCTTCATCGTGTCTGCTATATGTGTTTGAATACTCTTTGTGATTGGATCTGTAATTTTGAAAGTGGAATCTAGATATGCTATTTGGATGAGAAGGTTATGGATGAACCCCTCCACTCGAAGATACACTCACATTGCTCATATATGCGGTGGAGATTCCATAACTGAAAATTTAGTTGCTCAGCAAAGCTGCAGGATTTTAGAGAGTTTTTCGCAGAGGCTTTTCTTTTGAGAACAGTCTCTTTAAATAGCATAATGCGATTAGTAGAGATCACTAGATCTTTGCTGAGGCCTTTGAAATTATTTAGATTTACAAGTTCAATAGATGGACATTCTTATTCTATGATCTCAATCAGTACATTTTCCTTTCTAGGAGATTCTTCCATTATACTACCCTGATAATTCCCTTTTTTAAACCATTGAAGAAAGTGATATGCATAATACAGTTTCACTATACAAAGTTTAAAAATTCACAACAGAATTGACACATTCACCATATGAAATCCTCCAAAAGCATTTAGAGACATGATGAAGACAGGAAGATAGAGAGTGAAATAGACTATGTGAAATAAACTCGAGAGCCTACCTAGCCTCTGATGCTAGTTCACTTCATCTCAAGAAATCGTAGACAACCCTTTCTTCTCCAAGACTCGCCATTCCTCCATCAGCCAAAATTTCCCAAGTGACTAGGAGAGCTTGTAGAAGCATAAGAACATGTTGAAGCATAAGAGCTTCTCGAATGCATCTCCACTTGTCCAAACACACTAGGAGAGCCTCTATTTAAAGGTCTCTAAGATGCATCTAGAGTGTGTCTAGAAACAACTAGAAGATAAGCATGACAACCAAGCATGAGTTTTCTCCAACCTTCTAGATGAGTCTCAAGGTTGTAGACACCATGTGCTCAAATAAAATGCTAACTCCTAAGTGTAGACAACTTATGCATTCTTAGAGTGCAAACCCTTGTGTTGTCTACATGACAACTCTTGAGAATTTGCAAACTCCTATGTCAGAAAACATTAAAATAATGCACAATAATTAATATAATATTTACTTTACTTTTTCTAAATTTATTTATTTATTTATTAAATCTCATGCACTAACTTTAATAACTCCACTTTTCAATCTTAATATATTTATATTTCAATCTTATCATTGAGATAATGTGAGAGGGTACGCTCATCTTGGAAATTCAGGGAAGTCGATACCCAGTACCTACAACCTGCATAAAAACCTTACATGTACAACCACAATATATACTAAACTAAACAGGCAATGGTAGAAAGTGGTGCATTGTGTAGATCCTGACTAGTAGGTGACTATGACTCCCTTCCTTAACCTCATCAGAAATGTCATACAAAAGAAAACACACACACCATACACATGCAAGTAAGGGGTAAGTATCCATAAGAAAACACATATGATAATAAAAACTATCTAGCTAATAACCATCAATAACTGAAATCACTGAAAATAATCATCATGCATATATGAAATATAAAGTCTAAGTGATCTCATCACATAATAAATTGAATCTATAGTACAATATCTAATAGTCTCAAAACAATGTTGCTAACCATCATTATGAAACTAGCCCCAAAAGAGCTTGACAATGATAAAAAAAATGTGAACTAGGGGCAGGCACTACATCCACCCCCCTTGGAATTAGGCTTACTCCTGGAAGCCTACACGAATGAAAAAAAAACTAAGATACTCACTATATGGGTCCCATTGAACCCTTTTTCTCTGTAAGAGGATATGACTCCATTGAGAACACTACAATACACTTAGAGCAATATGATTTTGGTTTAATGGTAAACCGAAAACCATATCGATCCAACATTCACTCTTTTAAAAACTACTAAAATAGATCCCTTAATACATTCTAAACAAGAGCAACTTAATGCTTGCAAGGGTAAACAAAGGTTTACTACCTTAAAAAATAGATAAAATGATACATTTTTTTGGAACTAGAATGAGTTTCAATTTCCAATTTTGCCCTTATTTTAGGTTTAAGTAGAATTTTCAGTTTTGAAAGCTAAGTGTTGAAGTATGAAAAATATGCAAGTAACAATTTTAAGTTCTATTTCAATTCACCTAGTTTCAAGTTTTTAGTTTGAAAGAGATACACATGATAGTTCAAAGTCTTCATTTTTGTTCAACTAGTTAACGATTAGTGGCATTCCAATAAACCCAGAGCTCCCAATGTTGGAACTCGGGCTCTAATTTGGTATATATATATATGCATACAAAAACACACACACACACACATATATATATATATATACTAATAATATATATAATGTGAATGAAATTTTAAGTATGTGATTTAAATAAATAATATAGTTTTAAATTAATCAAAATATTTAATTAGAATTTATTCTAATTAAGGTTACTAAGAAAATATAATGGAGATGAATTCATGAATGAAATTAAGTTGGAAATTATTATGTTTAGAGTTATTAAAGATTATTTTGGATAAATGAATTGCCTATGAGGTGCATGAAGGAAATTATAGATTTTTTATTTGAGTATTTATCTTAATGACTCGTATATTGGGATTGTATCTTAAGGAAGTTATATTCAAACTACTAGTGACATTGTTGTTAGTAAAGTAATGAAGAATCTACCATCATAGATTGTTATTAGCTATTAAATTATTATCAACTCAAATGTTAATGAAATAGAGTATAGATCATTATCATTGATACGAGTATGTTAAGAAGATATTGGTATGATGATTGTGGTCATTATGGATAAGATTTCATTATTACTATTAGTATTATTGAAATATTGAAGTTGACTTTCTACGTACAAACTACTATAGGTCAACTGATATTCTTTAGGTTGATGGTATGGTTGTGCAATTGTTAATTAAATCAATTAACTAGAGTTGATTGGATTTAATTAATAATCATGTAATAGAGATTTAATTGATATGATTCTTTTAATGAGGTTGTAAAATATTGATATCAAAGTTAATAGGCCTTATTCTCATGACTTGAATAATGACCTTAGATATTTTAATAGTGAGACTTAGTAATATTTAATTGAGTTTTAACTATTAGAATGTTAATAGGTCATGGATTGTGTACCTATGTTAATTGATTGATTTATTTGATCAGTTTAATAAAGTTATAATCTTCTTATTTGAAGACTAGTAATTGGCTCTCTTATAATTTAACGAATAATGATCCTTTGATTATGTTGAAAAGTTGAAGTAACATTAAAGAAGAGTTAATCAATTAGAATATGGATCATAGTTAAATAAAGAGAACAAGTTAATTAAAGGTCAATGATGATTAGTTTAATGAGTAAAGTATTCACCCTTAAGCTATTCTTAGAATATTATTTTAATGATGGAAAGAATAATGTTATCAAGGAAACAAACGGGTTGACGTGTAGGTCAAATGAAGAACCTTACACATTTATATTTGAAACAAAAAATTGAAGCTCTATACATTATTCAGCTATGTGATTTTAATAAACCAAAACATGTGTTTGCATTATGTATTTTATATGCTTCTTGTTTTGGATTTTGGGTTGACTAGTGTTGACCAGTTATAGGACGTCTACCAGAGGCTTGGGGGTTATGATTGTGATGACATGATGATGTCGTATTTTGATCTTTATAAACCCAACCATGGTTATGTGATCGTATACTCTATAAAATGTTTGTATTTATTGATTGTTATTGTTTATCAGTCTTCATGTCTGAAGCTGAGATGTATGTGTATGAGACACTTGAGCTAATAATTTTTGAGTCATCGATCAGTTATCCTTGGATTATTTTCCAGTCACCATGATGGGACTGAGATGTTGATTTATTTATTGATGATGTCATGTTGTGACATGTTTTGACTCAACCATTTTGGAGTCTTTGATTAGTACTATTTTGAGATATTCTTGGTTGCTTGTTAAGAACCAATGGATATTGTGATTTGTATTGGAGATTATATTTATGAGGTTTATTTTGATGAGTTTTTATGCATTCTTGGATGGGAGAACCATCTTATTATCAGGTTGCCTGTTAAGGAACCGAGTTGATCTTTATGAGTGTTGTGGTATGGGACACAACTGTGGATTTATGTGCTTAGGAGAGGTTGTCTAGGTACATGACTATGGGAGTGGCTTGCATAGGGGTTTGGGGCCCAAAGTGGTCAGTACCAGGGTAACCTAATGCAAGTTATGTAAAAAGTGATAATCTAGTAATTAAAATTTATGGGGGGAAAAATACACTAAAAATATAAGTTAGAGATTTTTGAACCGCCCATGCCTTGAGTGCTTTTATAGACTAAGGATGGGAGAAGTGCCTCGTCTTCTTGAGAGGGCTTCTTGGTTTCCACATGTGCCACGTTGAGGGTCCGAGGTTTAGAGTAACCAGTCCAGGGTAACTCAACGCTTGAGGGTCTGGGGTCTAATGAGAGGCCAGTCCATGGTAACTCAAGCAACCATGTGATGACACTCCCTAGTATGTAGCTTGAGTCTCCTCTATAGATTTTGAGTCTTCTTTGTAGTCTTTGTTGTGCCTCTGGGATTAGATGTCGATTTTGTGATTGGAACCTTTGAGTTAGTATACTTTTAGGATTCTTGGACTTAAAGAGTATTATGCTATGTGATTTTGATAGCCTATTTGGGACTTGAGATTATCTCCTCAGCATGGTGGGAGTGGACCACTTAGGTTCCACATGGTCGGGTGGTAGTGTATTTTTCACTCTTATCATTTGAGATCCATCTAAGACACCGTGGCTGATGCTTTTTTAGTTGGTATTTATCTTCATTATGATCTTGGAGCATTATGATAGATGATATACTTTATGATGGATGTATTTACTGGTATGTTTCTTATATTGATGATTTGCATATGTTAGATGATGTTACTTTATGCTTTACTTTGCATGTTAGTAAGATGTTTTAGGAGTGACATTCCTACTATGATAATATCGATGATCTCTTCGATGCTTGGGATGTTACGCACGGAGGGATGGCTAGGATCCACGATGGTCTAATGATGCTATTTACGGTTGGGAGGAACCATGCACTTAGTTATTTATGTTTGTGGTATATGGTTATCTTTTATGATGGATGATTATATCTTTTGAGATGATGTATCATGTATGACATGTGGTTTCATTTACTTTAATTGCATCATGGATTAGAGTTAGTATGATGATGTATTTTATTTATACAGATGTGTATTCTTTTAAGCCTTTCATACCTTGTATCATGTACAGTGGATGATTGAGCTAAACTAAAATGTAGTTACAAAAAGGACACTTGTATATGGTTTAAGAATGTTGGATGTATCATTGTTATTTCATATGAATGTGATGTTAGATGAATGGTTGATTTAGATGTAATTCAATGTTAAGGGATCTTTAAAGAATGTAATCTGTTATGTTATGTTTACTTTCAGTTGGATGTTACTATTGCTTCTGCAGATGTTATGAATGGTTTATATTTCATGTTTAAAAAAAAAATGTTTGGCAAACTTTAGGTTAATTCTTTGGATCCCTTGGTGGGGCATTACATAGAAAACACCAGTTAACCACATTTGTCCCTCTTTTTTGCAAATTTTCCCGGGTCAAAATTTTATTCTGCTATATAATTTAGTAGAAGATATTGATCTTGGGAGTTAGACCTTTTATCTAGGCTTTAGATCATAATGACTAGGTCATTTTTCTTTAGATCTAAATATAGAAGAGACTTTAAAATTCCCATTAGCATCATTCCTCCATATCATTCTGTCCTCCTTATTTGGATACAAACAGAAACCATTCAAAATTAATTGGTTACTATTGAAGTCCTGGCTAATGTTTGTAAGGCTGACCCAACTATTATTGACCCAGTAATTTCTCACATCACTACCATATAGCTTCTTACATTGTTCAATTTAATTCCTATCCTCAAAATCATCAATCAACAGATGATCCAAAATCAATGAATCTTCCTAGAACCTAATCTTCTGCCCATTTCTAGCTTTCCATGAGCACCCTTCACTTAGGATATTCTTAACACCTTGCACTGCCCCCATATAGTAGAAAGGGAAATAACATTAGGATACATAAAAAAATCAAAAAAATATGGGGAATTATAAAGATATTTATGTTTCCATACAGAGTTCCATTCCTTATTATCATGATACACTCTCCATCCTTGCTTTTCAAGATGAGCTTTTCTCATACTTCAGATAGTCCTTATTCCCAATCTGCCATCTTGAATTTGCTTACCAATCTAGTCCTAATAAATTAGACCCATTCTCTTCTTCTCCTCAAAGCTAGACCAAAGAAATTTCCTTTGGATTTCATCAAGGGAGTCAACATATTTAGCAAGAATTTTGAAAAAGCTAAAGGCATAAGTAGGAATACTTTTAAGGCAAGCTTTTGAGAAGAGTAACTTTACTAGCTCAACTCAACAGATTTCCCTTCCATCTAGCAAATTTCTTAGAAATTTTTTTCATAATGTCTTCCTAGAAGGACTTAGGGGCATTTAGTTCCAAGGGGAGGCCCAGGTAAGAACAAGCAAAGGACCTAATGGAGCAACCAAGAATTCTAGCAATTTTAGTTTTCCAAGACACTGGGGTATTCATAAAGAAAAAAGAACTTTTATTCCAATTAATCAACTATCCCGAGGTTGAGGAGTAGAGGTTAAGAGATTTTTTTAGATTCGTGGCTTCCCTAACATCGACTTTGCCCATAAAAATGGTGTCATCTACAAACTGACCATGAGAGCTAATAAGGGGTTGGGAAGAGGGTTGTAATCCCTTAATCTCAACATCCAAGACTAGTTTCTAATATACCTTCCTAAGAAATCAGCCATAATGGTGAAGAGAATATTGGATAAAGGCTCTCCCTACCTCAAACATCTAGAGGGATTAAAAAAGGCAGAAGAGCACCCATTGACAAAAATAACAATCGAAGAAATAGATATGAGTTGAAGAACTATCCTCACAATATCAGAATTGAAACCAAAAGCCAATAAAACCCTTTCAAGGAAGGTCCACTCCACTCTATCATGGCCTTTTGCAATATCAATTTTCATAATGAATCCCTAGTTATTAGAACAAGATAAATAGTGGATATTCTCATGCACAACAATGATAGAGTTTAGAATTTGTGTACCTGGAATGAAGCCATTCTATTGTTTAGAAATAATATTTGGAAGCACCAAAAGTAGTCTAGAAGTGAAGACCTTAGAAATGATCTTATAAATGAGTTGCGTAAACTTATTAGCCTAAATTGGTCTAGAGAGTCAACACCCACCTTTTTAGGAATGGGAAAAAGAAAAGTAGAGTTAAACTCTTTTAGCATTCTTTTGCCCCAAAGAACTCTTTGATAGCACAACAAACATCCCTCCTGACTAGATTCCACATAATTTGAAAAATGAATGTAGGAAATCCATCTAGACTAGGAGATTTCTCCCCACCTAAGGAACAAATAGCCTGATCAATTTCCTTATCATTTGGAATGGACCCCAACATCTTATTTTGATCTCTAGAAACCAAAGAGGGGATGGCACTAATGATTTCATCTTGGTTAAGAGGATCAAGGTTAGGATCAATAGTCACTAGGGAAGAAAAGAAAGAGAATAGTTCCTTCAAAATATCATTTTCCTCACTAATTATCCTACCATCAATCACTAATTTAGAGATGCAACTTTTAGCTCTTTGCTTCATAGTAGAAAGGTGAAAAAACATGGTATTTTTATCCCCTTCCTTTAACTAGACAAGTGCAAACCTCTGTCTCCAATAGATTTCCTCAATGACAATGTCATGATACTTAGCTAGTTTACCATTTTCTTCTCTGACCAGGTCAAGAGTATACCCTTCCTTCTATATCTATCCTGTATAATTTTTAATTATTCCTTAATTTTAGGTTTGATCTTGGAAATGTTCCCAAAACATCTTTTATTCCAGATTCTAGTGTCCTTTTTAACATTTCTAAGTTTAGTGGCCACTTTATAAAGAGCAATTCCATCAACTTCAATGTTCCACCATTCCTCCAATTTTCTTGTAAAATGTGGATGCTACATCCACCTTTTTTCAAATTTGAATGGATAATTTTTCTTATAATTTTCCTTAACAATAGTAAAAATCAAAGGAAAATGGTTTGATCCAACTTTCTAGAAGCCTCTAATTTACAAAAAAAATCATTAGTCTAGTCTGGAGATATCAGGGCCCTATTGAGTCAAGCTTGAATACATTCATTACCAACCCTTGTGTTTTTCCAAGTGAACTCCAAACCATGGAGATCCATGTCCATAAGCCCCTTATTATTGATAAATTCCAGGAAATCTAACCTCCCATCAAGCTAACTGGCATTGCCTCCTTTTTTCTCTTGGTCATAGAGGGAACATTAAAATCACCCATAAAGATCCACCTTCCATTTTTCTTTTTACTCTTAATATTAGATAAGGTAGACCAAACTTATTTCATTAAATTCTTAGAATTAGGGACATACATATTAAGAATGTACCATTAAGAGTTGTGGAAAAGATTAGTCATTTTGACCACCATGAAGTGCTTGTTTCATTGAGTAAAAATCTAGAAAATAGGGACTTTTTCCAAAGAATAAGAGTTCCTCTTGAAGCCCTTTCTGAATTGCTAGCCTTTAAAACATAACCCTTGAGGGATTTAATATTTTCAACTCTTCCCTTATCCATCTTTGTTTCTTGAATAAAAAACAATTTGGTTTTTGATCCCTAACAAAATTACAAACAATGTCCAATTTATGAATACTATTCAACCCCCTAATGTTCCAAGTAATAATCTTCATGATAATTTTTTAGGGGTAAAATATAGAATAGTTGCCTATCTTCCATCGACAATATTTTGTAGGCTTTCAATTTCTCTAGTCTTCCTTGAAGATCTTCTTCCCAATTTTTTTGGTGTCCCCACATTTGGTTTTATCTTACATTGTTGATCCACCTTGCTGCTTTAGGTCTCAATCCTCTTAGAGATTGAGGAATTTTTCTTCTCAATTTTTTTCCTCTAACTCTATTTCCATTTTGTATCCTACTTTTCTAGGCTTATCTATTCAAGATCTGACTCATTCTACAAAGGGATTAAGTCATTACATAGAGGTATTTCAAGAGACTTAGATTCAAATATTTGAATCTTAGACACTTGAACATCCCAATTTTGTTGAATCTCAGTAGCATCTTCCCCCTTATGCATTTCTTGGTCTTCCTAATTAAGAGCTTCTAGAATTTTTCCTTCCTCTATATCCTCTTGATCAGCAAGGTCTTCCCATTCAAAATAATTCTTATGGTATATAACAATTTATTTCATCAAATCAGGCACAAAGATTCCATTCCCAAGTAAATCGAGGCCTTCATCCTACTTTTTAGAATTAAAAAAATTCTTTTTACCTTTCTCAGCATCTGATCCAAGATTTCTGGTATTACCTGTTTCATTATGACTTGTAGTTTTTGGTCTCCAAATTATCTTTTAAGTCTTAACCTCTTTCTTCCTGTCCTTCTTAACAACCTTAAATTGATTTCTAATTTTTGTTGGATATTGTTGGAATATTCAAATAGGAATAATGCTTCTCAGATGGGAGGGGGGTGAATCAGAAGTATTGTACTTTGACCATTAAAACTTTTAACTGAAAGTAGATTGCATGCATATAAAAACATCAAACAATTATGAAAAACATATATATGCATCACCACTTAACACTTGAGATTTTGGTAACCTAGAGACCCTCTAGAAATAAGAAGGTAAAACTGGGGTGGGGATGATACCCAAAAAAATTACTGCAGCAATAATGTTCAACCACTTCTGATGATCTGTCCTATTAAAGGCTTGCCCTGTTAAAGGCTACAACACATTTCTAAATGTGACAAGAAATGTTACCCTGTTAAAGGATTTAATCATCTATTGAAAGGATCTACAAAATAGTTGTTAAGCTAACCCATCACCATAGGGCTTCTTTTCTAATACAATTTCTAGAGAGTATTAGGTATAATAAAACCTGATAGCTTATAATCCTTCAATTTCTGAATACAGGTACTTGATCTGCTTTCTCTGATCTTGATCCTCTATGATCTGATACTCTTCACTCTGAAAATAGTTTTCCTTATACACCCTCATCCATTGTCTCATACAATGATATTTAGTCTTCCTTATAAAGACATTCGAAGACTTAGGGTTAGGTATGGATCTACAATCCATATTGAATCTCTGTTTCTTTCTCATTCCTTGTACATTTACTATTGGTTACATGCCTTCTTCATTTTTCTTATTGGTTGCATGTAGATTGCATAGGAAAGACAAAAGATTCATTCTTATATTTTTAATCCTTTGAGATACATCATATGTTGGCCATGAAAATAGTTTCCATCTGCATTTTTAAAGTTACAAACTCATATGTGCATTCTATGTTGCTCGACAGTTACTAATTCTAGATGCTCAGCACATGTAACAAACTGGCTTAGTTGGCTCCTGTTGTATTTTTTTATTTCTCGACATTGTCTATGACTCGGCACTCAAATACCACTCGGCACTTGTATCATGCTCGGCACCTAAAGCCATTCCGCACTTGATCTTCACTTGGTACCTGATCTTCACTTGGCACTTGAAGGCTGGTTAGCACTTGAAGGCTTTCCTGACTTGGCTTATGTTGTGGCTCAACATACATGGTGTACTCGGCTCCAATGTAGAAAGTGGTTAAGTGTGTTGGCACTCAAGTGTCAAAAACCATTTTGAGGCTAACAATCTCCCCCTTTGACATGACTGACAAAAATACTTAACTAATCTTATGAGTACATTTACTAATCTTCTTGGTGTACATATAGAGGTTTTAAAATCTTAATCAAAATTTTGTAATTTACAATATATATACCTCAAAATTATTGTAACTCCCCCTAAGTTGATTGTGCTATTATCTATGCTATCTAGGTAACCAAAATTTGATGTTGTATATCATGCTTCACCTTTTTATCTTATCTCTCCCATTCTCTCATCTCCCTCATTCTTGTCTCCCCCTTTTTGACACTTATGTCAGAGGGTTTTAAGGGTTAAGACCATATTTCACCAAAAATGTGTTGTTTAGCTCCATAATCATCCTGAGAGTTGCATCCCAATTATGCAAAGCAATCTCCAATGATTTATTCTGTAGGGTAGTCTCTACAGCAAGGTGAATAAGTCCTTCTGAAGTAGAAAGATTAGGGTCTTTCTTGAGAATAGTTTTAACATAAACTTGTTCTTTATGGAGGACTTCCAAATGTGGGGTAATGGAGGATTGGAGCTATCATAGTTTTTCCTTGATGGTGGCTTCTTCTTCTATTAATACAACTATCTCTTTCTAAGTGTGAAGCATTTGAGTAAAATGCTTCTCACTTTGAGCTGGATCTTTTTGTATCTGCATGCTAGAAATATTCAAATTTCTCTTCAACCTCATTATCTTTTGGTTGGTCTCTTGTGTGAAGTATGGAAAGTCACAACTTTTTGTATAATGAGAATATATTCTCAAGTACCTTTTTCACTTTGTCTATGACCTTTGCCAATTCAATCTATGAAAGTGCTATTTCACTAGATATTTTCTAATTAACTTTTCCTTGAAATTTTCTTTCAGATAATTCCATAAGTTTTTCATTTGTCTCTTGGTCTGCATTTGTCACCTGGTCAACAATATCTAATAATTTCTCCATGATATGCTTGGACTCATTTGGTGACTGAATACTGGAAGACATCCATAAATATGTCTTTAATTTCATGTAAAGTTTATTTTTGTTTATACTCCTTCCCGAGTATTTCTTGCCTCTTTCTTCTATACAAGGCTTCTTGTACCTCATTGATTTGATCAATGTTTATTATTTTTGAGTCATAACTTGCTATGACTATTTCCTCATCTAATTTAGGGTCTCCATAGTGAAGTACCCTTGAAACTTTGGTAGAACTAGATCCTGGTGTGGATATTTGTAGTGGTTGTTGTGAAGGATTTCCCAAGGTAGGAAAATTTATCAATGTTTGGATTTCCTCCTACTCTTTTGGAGTTTCCTTTGTTTTCTCCTCCTACTATCTACCTTGATCAATTATTGTAATCTTAGGAAGTGCACCTTGAGTTTGTGTTGTAGGATCAGATGTAATAGTCTGTCCTATTTGTTTTGTTTCTTTGTCTGCTATTGCACTCAGCTTCTGAACTGTAGTGTCAACTATGCCTATTGAAACAACTGTTGGCATTTGATGTTGACCACTAGTAGCTGTAGAGATGCTGGAAGGTGGTTCTTGTGGATTCACCTTATCTCTAATTATGTTTTCTACTATTTTTTGTAATTCATCCACACTGACCAATACTGGATTTGTACATAATCTTGCTTGTTGTGTGGATTGGTCAAGGATTCTTTTGAGATCTTCTATAGTTAATGGATTGATGTTCAGAGCAGAAGTGTCAAAAACATCCTATGTAGTTATAGTTTCTGCAGGTGTGATGGGTATATGAGGAGGGCTAGAAGGTGGCAATTGTGTGTCTTGCACACTCTAATCTTGTTGCTACTCTTGCTTAGCTATTGCCGTTTCATTTTTCTTTTATGTCTCCTCCTCTATTTCTTTCTTTTCTTCTTCCTTCTTCTCTTCTCCTTGTTTCTTTTCTTCTTCCTTGTTTTCTTCTTCTTGTTTCTTTTCTTCTTCCTTTTTTCTTCTCTACCTTTCTCTACTTCTATCTTCTCTTCTCTCCTTTTTCTTCTCTCTTCTAGTGGAGCAGTAGCTTCTTCCTTGTATTCTTCTTCAAGAAAATCTTCAATCTTTTTGTACAAGTTCTTGCATGATTTTGTTGTTCTTTGTACAATATCTTTGATTTTGTTTTGGAGAATGAAGAATACCCTGTACTTAGGTGTAAACCTAGTATTGTGCCTTTTGACTACTTTCTCTATTTTCTCCTTAGTCAAATTAGGCAGTATGCTTGCTAGGGTTGTTTCTCTCATCTCCTTCTCCATTCTCAAACAGAAATGCCTTCTATCTTCTACAATTTTAGATAGTTCATCTGGCAATTGTCCATCTAGTTCAAGAGGAGTGTACTTGAACTGTGCCATCATTCCATAAACTGATTCTTCTATTCTATTCTATTCTTCTTTAGTGAACTTATTGAAATAAACTTTATTTATGTTGCTTAAATCTCAATTTCCAATATTTTTACATAATGTATCAACTGAAAAATGGCTTACCTTTTCAGATTGATCTTCTTCATTAGTATTATGTTGAGGTACATATTTTCTTATTGTCCTTGGCTCTTCTTTTGTCTTCTTAATTGGTTTCTTCTTTGTAGCTTCCTCTTTAGCTTTTTGAGTAGAGGCCCTTTTTGCAGCTCTGATTGTTGACTTTTGGGGTGATGGCATGGCAATTTTCTTTGGTTTGGGCTGAGCTGGAGGCTGATCTTTTTCCTTTCTCTTCTAGGAGTCAGCCTGGATTGGTGCTTCCTTGGCTTTTTCTTCCTCAACACCCTCCTCCTTGTCTTCACCTAGGCCTTGAGTTAATTTCATTGGGCCTTGCTCTTGTTCGTCCTCATTATCATTATATTCTTCATCATCTTCTTCATCTTCTCCTTCATCTTCTTCTTTTGCTACCTCAATTTCTTTATCAAATTTCTTCTTTATTTTCTTCACCATTTTATCTTTCTTCTTAATTACAGAGGCAGTCTTTAATTGTATTTCAATCTTGGATTTGACCATATCATATGTGCCAAAAGATTTGGTAGACTTGTCTATTCCTTCTGCAAGCAAAGTAGTGATAGCTGCAGATGCTTCATCCACATCTAATTCATAACCAAAAGGCCTTAGCCATCTCACCCTTGGAACTACTGCTTGAATATAGGTGGAATCAACATCAACAAGGAAACATATTTTATTGATGTGTTTTTCCACTAAGGAAACTAGTATTCTTACCCTTTGCTTCATGGATTTCTTGAAATCCTCAAAATAGCTTGTCATTTGGGATTCAAAGTTATCACCCATCTAATCAATGAACTCATTTATTTGTTTCATTGTGGTTTTGTTAGAGTCCCAATTCACCTTTCCTTTAGAAGGAAACTCTTTCATAACATAAAATAACATGCACATAAGGACTAAACCAAATTTGCATTGTGCACCTTTTGATCTCCTTATAGCTCCTAGGTTTTCATTTATCTGTTGCAACATAAGTTTTGAAAAGTCATATGCATGATCTTTATTTACCAATTTGAATGCTACATCAATAGCTATGCATGGCACACTATTCAACCGACTAGGTTGATAGAATTTTTGGGATATTATTCTCATAGCAAAATTTAGGAGAGGACCAGTGATGGTATCAATTGTCATACCTCTCTTATTCCATTTTTCTCCTATATTTCTTTCAATGATTTATTTGGAATCACTATGTAGGGTCTTAGTTCAATCTAGGGTTGGGAAACCTGTAACCCTATGAACTATCCCTTTAGTAATCTTGACTGGACCTATTTCCAACCAAAAACATCCATTGTGTATTCTGCTAAGAATAATCTATATCCATTCAATTTTGAATACTGTAGGATAAACTAGGGCATTGGTCAAACCCTTTCTCTCGACTATCTTGTATTCATTCTTCAAAATCTTATTCTCACACAGTTTTTCATAGGCTTGGAAAATTTCAAGATCACCTATGGTGCCAATTTTACATTTGTAACACTTCCTTACATCCTCCACCATAACTACTTTGGAATGAATAATAGATAATGCACTGATAGGGTCATTTTTGTAGGCAACTTTTAGAATGGGCTTGAACTTAGGTTGTTTGACTTCATTACTGACTAGTTGTATTTCATGACTTTCATTCCTCTTAGTGATTCTAGACCCAGATGCCATTGTTTACTAAGCTAGGGTTTTAAAATGTAAACAAGCTTTCAAACTCTACGTAGCTCGGCACTTGAATGGAATACCTCAAGATCAATGAAAATGTGTTGTAAGAGGTTGCAATCTGCTTGGAATGCTGGATTCTCTGCTATGAAGTGGCTCTACATTCTTTATCTTCTTTGCTTCTTGATCACGATGAGGAAAAAATGATTGAAATCATGATAATATACCCTATTTTCATCACATTAAATGCTCAATTGCAAACTCGGCTTGCACTACATTTCCACTTTACTTAGATTCCATAGGAGTTACTCAACTCAACATCAGTCATCAACTTGGTCATTTTTAGGAACTCAGGATCCACTAGAATTTTACTCGGCATCCAAAGACTGCTTGGCATCATCATTTAAAATTTTGTCTTGGCATCTTGTTTCATGCAGATTTATACTTTGCATTGCTTCTTCATGGTTTTGGGCTGATGTATGATACTTCCTTATATGTATCATCCCCATAGACTCATCTTGAGATTAGTTGGATGATAAATGATCACTTGACCTTGTGGGTGAAGTGACCCTTTCATTGGATGTACTTGATTCATTCTTTTTTTGCCATGTCTTCTTCATGTATATTCTGATGTGTTCCACATCAATCTTTTCTTTGCCTTTGTTTGATTCAATTTTTGGTGCTTTTGACCTTGTAGGATAGTTTTTGCTGATATGACCAATTTTTAGGCAGCTAAAACATGTGGTTTAGCTTAGCCACTTGCTATAATTCCCTCTAAAATGTGTTCTTATACAATTCTGGGGTATATGTCCATATTCCTAACAATAATGATAGCTATACCTCATGTTGTAATCCCAATTGTAATGACTTTCATTTCCTTTTGTTTTTTTTGGTTGATTTGATGTCCACATAGGCTTTGATTTGCATTCAAATGCTCTATGTCCATACTTCTTACAATTATGATAATGTCCAACAAATCTTTGTGTCATTGTAACTCTGGATCTGCAATCTTGTGTCATATGTCCTTGCATGTTGCACTTGTGATAGTAACTCTTGTTTTTGGGTGTGTTTGTTTGATTGATTCTTCTACTCCTCCAAAAATTAGCAGTATGCCCCTTTATATTATAATAATGACAAGTAGGTTTATAATCCTTACCTTTGTCACTTCTTTGCTCAACACTCTTTGATGATTCTCCAATTTTCATGCTATTGTATCCAAGTCCTAATGTATCATAGGCTGATCTTGGAAATTTCATCAACTATTCAAAGTACTTGATGGCTTCAGTTGATTTGTTGAGATTCTTTGCTACCTCTTTTTCTCTATTCCATTCATTCTGTAGTTTTTCATTCTACATCTTCAAAGTAGAGATCTTAATATCTTTCATATTGAGTTCATGATGGAGATTCATCATTTGGGCAAGTGTATCCATCTGCATGTTTGAGATGCTTGATAATTTAGTACATTTTTCTTCAAGTCTATTTACAAGAATTCTTTTGTCATCTTCCATCATTACTCTATCCTAAACTACTCTTGTCTTTTGTTCAATGATTTCACATAACATTATGGCCTATGATTCATGTTCCATCTTGAGAGATCTTATCTCATCTGTTTGAATTTTGTTTTTCTCCATCAGTTCTGCTATTGTTGCATCAAACTCTTTAGTGTCTCCATTGGAAAATAGTTTTGTGGTATCTATCTCCTTGTAGTTTGTATCATTTTTAGCTATGGCTATATCCTTTCTTCTTTTCAAGGATTTTCTCAGTTCCTCCTTTACTTCCTCTACTTTACGTAGAGCCAATTGCACATCAATCACTTGATTGTCAATAATCTTTCCAAGTTTGAAGACTTCCATATTCAGACCTTTTTCTCCAAGCTGTTAGAATTCTTCTTGTGAGAACCTTATAGCTCTGATACCAATTGTTGGAATATTTAAATAGAAATAATGCTTTTGAGAGAGAGGGGGGGGCGGGGGGGGTGGGTAATGAATTAGAAGTACTATACTTTGACCATTAAAACTTTTAACTAAAAGTAGATTGCATGCATATAAATACATCAAATAATTATGAAAAATAGATATATGCATCACCACATAACACTTGAGATTTTGGTAACCCAGAAACCCTCCAAAAATAAGAAGGTAAAATTGGGGTGGGGATGACACCCACAAAAATTACTGCAGCAATAATATTTAACCACTTCTAATGATCTACCCCGTTAAAGGCTTTCCCTATTAAAGGCTACAACACATGTTTAAATGTGACCTTGTTAGAGGATTTACAAACACTTTACAATAAGTGTTACCTTGTTAAAGGATTTAATCACCTATTGAAAGGATCTACAAAATAGCCGTTAAGCTAACCTATCACCATAGGGTTTCTTTTCTAATACAATTGCTAGAGAGTATTAGGTATAATAAACATGATAGCTTACAATCCTTCGATTGCTAAATATAGGCACTTGATCTACTTTCTTTGATCTTGATCCTCTGTGATCTGATACTCTTCACTTTGAAAATAGTTTTCTTTACACACCCTCATCCATTCTCTCATACAATGGGATTTAGTCTTTCTTATAAAGACATTTGAAGACTTAGGGTTAGGTATGGATCTACAATCCATATTGAATCTCTATTTCCCACTCATTCCTTGTACATTTACTATTGGTTACATGCCTTCTCCATTTTTCTTATTGGTTGCATGTAGATTGCATAGGAAAGACAAAAGATTCATTCTTATATTTTTAATCCTTCGAGATTCGTCATATGTCGGTCATGAAAATGGTTTACATTTGCATTTGTAAAGTTACAAACTCATATGTGCATTCTGTGTTGCTTGGCACTTACTGATTCCAACTGCTTGGCACATGTAACAATCTGGCTTACTCGGCTCCTATTTTATTTTTGTATTGCTCGACATCATCTATGACTTGGCACTCAAATACCACTCAGCACTTGTATCATTCTTGGCACCTAAAGTCATTCTGCACTTGATCTTCACTTGGCACCTAATCTTCACTTGGTACCTGAAGGCTACTTGTCACCTGAAGATCACTCAGCCTCTGAAGGCTTTCCTAACTTGGCTTATGTTGTGGCTTGACATACATGGTGTACTCGGCTCCAATGTAGAAAGTGGCTAAGCCTGTTGGCACTCAAGTGTCAAAAGCCATTTTGAGGCTAACAAGTTTTTAACCCAATGACCCTATTTTTTATAATAATTTTTTTTTTTTGAAGATCCTCATAAGTAACTTGTTAGGTTCTTTTCCCTAGTTTTGAAAATAGTTCCACCTTTTCAAGGATATTATTCAGGTCAGCCACTTTCACATATAGCCTAACAGTGTTCATTTTAGATTTTGAAGCCGTAGCTTGATCAACAATAGTAAGTTCCCCAAAGGAACCTACTATTCCTTTAAAAATGTCATCATGCCAATATTCTAAAGGGAGACCTGACAATCTCATCCATATAGGAGTAGTTAAGAAAAAAGAATCGGATAAATCCATGTTTGGCTCCCATTTCTTAACTATGAGAGTACTTTTGCCAAACATCCATGGTCCTCCACATTGAAAAATATTCATGTCCTCCTTATAGTTAAAGACAAAAGATAAGAATCCATTTTCCATATGTGCAATGTCAACTTCACCTCAGATAACCCACTTTCTTTTCAACATATTTCTCAAGGTATCAATATCTAGTCTAGCCCCCAGAAATTTACCAACCAGAGTATATTTCATTGAAGTAATAGAGGAATCAATAGTTTGATTGGAAATGTAGATTTGAAACTCACCTTTTTCCCAATAGTATTTTGAAGTCACGGGAGGGAAAGAATATTTTCCACTAGGTTTCCTTCCAAATAACGAGACCCATGGCCTTTGATTTTCCAATCCATTCTGCCTATTGTTAGATTTACTTTGTCAAGTAGCCTACACATTTAGTGCATCAGTTTGGCCAGAATCCTTATAGACCCCACAAAGCCCCAAGTCATCCTCCTCTATAGGCTTTGCTAGGGGATTTGCACTATGGTCTCTTGTCCCACCTAGGTTTGTTCCCCCTACAAGATTGTCCCCTTCGATGTTCCTACCCATTAACGTGCCAGGAAATTCAAAAATGAGATTGTATGTTACAAGTCTAATAACTTCAAATACATTATGAGGAATTTCAGAGCACAAGATAGTTAGAATGGAACTAATCAGAGATGGAATACACCTATATATAATTTATGCAATAAATTTGACCATATATCAAGATTTTGTAGAATGGATGGAGTAAATTTCAGTAGGAATCCATACTATGGAAGGAAAAATATCACAAATGAGAGAAGAAATGATAATAATAGCAATAACACCCAGAAGGAAGTACTTAGAGAGCATGTTGAAAAATTTAAAGGAGTATTTTTGAAAGAAAATAATCTAGAAAGTTCACATATAGTTTTAGAAGATTGTTTTTTGATGTAACTAGAGGAATGCAATTAGGAATAGTGTGTGATTCATTTTATTTGAACTAAGAACCTTTTATCAAAGATAGCACATCAAAAAGATGGAACATAAATTAGAAGTCAAGTTAAGAGTTGTAAAGTTAACATGAAGTAGTAAATATTATAAGGAATCTTTGGTTAAGAGTGCAAGTCATTTGGTAATCAAATGAAGGAGAACAAAGACAAAAATGTTTACTCATTAAAAGAGTAAAAATTTTAGAAATTTTGGTAGATGTACAATTAATGGAAAGTTTGATTAGAAAGATTTAAAAGATGTGAACAAGATTTTGAGTATCATTCTACCGTGTGAAGATTTAAAGAGAAATTTAGAGAGATTTGACAACAAGTAAAGTAGAATTTGAAGCATTCCCATTGTGAAATGAGAAAACCCTAGTTAAACAAAATTTGGGATTTTTATGAATATTTTGTAGTATTTGAATAAATTACAATGGAGAATCCCACTACTAGTGATGTTAATGATAGGTTGAGCTATGTGTTTGAGAAGCACCCATTCATATCTCAAGTAGATAATCCTCTAGGAGCATTTTTGCAAGTTCTAGAAAATATTTTACATGTAGAAGATATCATGGCATACATACATTGTAAATTTGAGAGTTTTCGAGAAACTAAAATTGAAAAGGATTTATACCTAGTGTTCCATGGAGAATTATCATTGAAAAAAGAGTTCATACACTTGAAAGGAGCAAAAATAGTAAATCATATCTTCTATATAGATTTTGACAATCATGAATTGAGCAAAGTTTATAATGTCCTCACTAATAGGGTTATTTATGGACAAGTAATATCTGCAAAAAAATAAATGTTAGAATCACAATAAAAATAATACTAACTATATTATTCTACCATCTAACTTAATTCTCAATCTTAAGGATGTCTCTAGATCAGGCTTTACAACTCATATCTATTTTGCCATAATCCTGAGAGTGCAACCCTTAAGATTCTTCTTGGACAAGCATCCTCTATCCAAGGCTATTCACATATGCATATGTTAACAACTTTAGAATATTTTGGATTTTGATTATTGGCCATAGCAGCTATGGAGATCTTAAATATCTCGCGTGCTATATGCTACGATATCGACATTCGGCCATGGTAGAAATGGAGATCTTAAATATCTCTCATCCTCCATGCTACGAGTATCAAATGGTGTTCATAGATTAACACCCAAATCTTTTATTTTTCACACTTGACCATGGCAAAAATGGAGATGTTAAATATCTCTCATGCTCCATGCTTCGAGTTTCATTAGTATCCATGGTATTAACCTCATAGGTTAACACAAAATTATTCACAAGTATGATTTATTAATATAAATAAACACATAAACATAGTTAAACAAATACAATGCATAGACATACCTTTCTTACCTTCTTCTTTTCCAAGAGTCACAACCTTTCATAATAAAAATCTTTTGAAAAGTCATAACACTTCAAAATTATAATCCTTTCAAAAACTCACAACACTTCATAACTAAAATCCTTTGGAAAAATCTCAATACTTTATACTCACAATATTTTTGAATAGTCGCAAGTATTTATAATTATGACCCTTTTGAAGTTTCACATTCTTTCAATATCAGTGACACCTTTTGAAAATGTCATTTCCTTAATTTCTTCATATTACTTTCCTCTTCCATTTTTCCTTTTTGAACTCTTCTCTTCTCCTCTTCCTTTTTGTTCCTCTCTAAATAAACTCTCCTCCCTTTTATATCTCAATTTTGAGAAGTCATGTCTATTTGTTAAATCTCTCTTGATTTTTCATTAGATTTCATTTATTTATATTATTCTACGTTATATTATTTATTATTAAATTATATTTAGAAAGCTAACATTCTTTCTACAATATTGTCTCTTGTATTTAATTTTATTTCTTTATTTATTTTTTGAAAATTTATTATTTTTAAAATAATTTAAAATATCATACTAACTAAATTTCATTAATGATATAGATTAGATAATTATTATTTCCTAGTTTTATAAATATAACTTTATTATCATTATTTATTTAATAACATTTTATTATCTAATTATTATTAAAATTCTATCTTAAAATGGGGATATGACAATCCACCCTTCCTCAAATTGCTTGTCCTCAAGCAATTATATAACTTCTTCTATTGAGTTGAAATTTATATTTTTTTCAGTCCAAATTCTTAGGTTGCTATCATGGATATTCTTGAATCATTTCTAATAGTCACTAACTTTCTATATTAGTCTTTCATATAAATTATTTTTCTAGATCTCCTTTAACCCTAGAGGATGGCAAGATCATTCTCTAATACCATTGTAATGTCCTCACTAATAGGGTTATTTAGGGACAAGTAATATCTGCAAAAAATAAATTTTAGAATCACAATAACAATAATACTAACTATATTATTCTACCCTCTAAGTTAATTCCCAATCTTAAGGATGTCTCTAGATTAGGCTTCATAGCTCATATCTAATTTTTCGTCATCTCGAGAGTGCACCCCTTAAGATTCTTCTTGGATGGGCATCCTCTATCCAAGGCTATTCACATATGCATATGTTAACAACTTCAAAATATTATGTATGTCGATTATCGGCCATAGAAGAAATGGAGATCTTAAATATCTCTCATCCTCCATGCCACGAGTATCAAATGGTGTTCATAGATTAACATCCAAATCTTATAGATCTTAAATATCTCTCATCCTCCATGCTACAAGTATCAAATGGTGTTCATAGATTAACACCCAAATCTTTTATTTCTCACACTTGACCATGGTAAAAATATAGATCTTAAATATCTCTCATGCTCCATGCTTCGAGTTTCATTAGTATCCATGGTATTAACCTCATAGGTTAACACAACATTATTCACAAATATGATTTATTAATATAAATAAACACATAAACATAATTAAACAAATACAATCCATAAACATACCTTTCTTACCTTCTTCTTTTCCAAGAGTCACAACTATTCATAATACAAATCCTTTGGAAAGTCATAAAACTTCAAAATTGTAATCCTTTTGAAAACTCACAACACTTCATAACTAAAATCCTTTGGAAAAATCTCAATACTTTATACTCACAATATTTTTGAAGACTCACAACTATTCATAATTATGACCCTTTTAAAGGCTCACATCCTTTCAATATCATTGACACCTTTTAAAAAAGTCACTTCTTTAATTTTTTCATATTACTTTCCTCTTCCATTTTTCTTTTTTGAACTCCTCTCTTCTCCTCTTCCTTTTTGTTCCTCTCTAAATAAACTCTCCTCTTTTTTATATCTCAATTTTAAGAAGTCATGTCTATTTGTTAAATCTCTCTTGACATTTCATTAGATTTAGTTAATTTATATTATTTTATGTTATATTATTTATTTACTTACTTATTTGTGTTTATTATTATTTACTATTAAATTATATTTAGAAAGCTAACATTCTTTCTACAATATTGTCTCTCGTATTTAATTTTATTTCTTTATTTACTTTTTGAAAATTTATTTATTTTTAAATAATTTAAAATATCACACTAAATAAATTTCATTAATAATATAGATTAGATAATTAATATTTCCCAATTTTATAAATATAACTTTATTATTATTATTTATTTAATAACATTTTATTATCTAATTATTATTAAAATTCTATCTTTAAATGGGGATATGACAAAGTCATTCTGAGCCATATTCATGAAGGAATGTTTTGGGTTGGAGATGTTCCTATCATGATTTGAAATGACACGATTCATAGGTTAATTGTTTAAGAAATGAAGATAGAAACCAAATAAATGAGAAGAATGTGAAAAAGATACTGGAAACTAATCTGAAGAACGAATCAGATGGTAGGAATACAAGGATTGACTTTATAAACCAAACTAATGTAAGGGTGATCAACCAGATCATTGGTTACAAAATTAATCATAGGTCAAGGTTGAACTCAATACCTATTAGATTCTTACATGCAACATAGTTGATTGCAATAGAGGAGGAGAAGATTAATATGTGTGACATTTTTAGGCATCAACTATTGGATAATATAGAAAAACTAAAGAAAACAAGAAGTGTAGTGTTCAGGTTGAATCTTTATTGATATAAGACTTATTCTTCCAAGTTATAAGATATTTCCCTAGTATACTTGATAGGGAATGGGATAAAAATAATCATTGCACCATGACCTTGGTCAACTACTACTATAGGAAATAGTTTGAGGAGAGGATTGTATAGGACATAAACAAATTGATGAGAATCTTCCAAGCTATGATGAAGTAGAGATATAGGATACCTCCCTCACTAGTGGAGAAGTACAAAGAAGACATATGATTTATGGTTGAAATAGATTTAACCTACAGGGAGGAAGTTGTGTTGAGGGTTAAGCTCATATGGGGTATGAATTGAGTGAAGAGATAACTAAAGGGTTTGCCAAGATCATACTAGAACCTGAGAAGGAAAAAGACACTTCTAGATGGAAAACCTATACAAAAATTATTAGAGAAGTAGTGAGAAAGCTCTCCAAAAATGAAATAAAGAATAAATTTGAAGAGAAAATTTACATTATTGTCAAGGTATCTAGTATGACGAGGCATGAATATGAAGAAGTGAAGGGTATAACCTTGGAAATGAAGGCTAGTGGATAGACTAAGATGTTTGTGGCCACACCTCTAGTAGTGGCAAGGGCTTCTAAATGAGTCACCATAGTAGAGTCATCTTCATAGATACCTATTGTTCACTATTTCACAATTGCACAAGTATAATGTACTCAAGTCAAAAGGAAGAATATTGAAGAAGAAGTACAGATTGATGAGGAAAAATTCACTATTCCTTTGAGCACAAAAAATTCAAAGAGACCCACCAAGGTTAGGATTGAACCTATAGAGTCATTAAACAGAAAGACAATCAAGTAGTAGGCCAATGGGCTAGGTGAAAGAAGGAAATCTCTTCAAATAATTGAAACAAAATAAAAAGAATTAAAGGATGAAGAGGAAATTGAGGACAAGCCTCCAAAGAAGGTGGTGGGTGAACATAAAACTTCAGTAGGAAAGAAGGCTTGGAAAAATAAGGTATAAAATTAAAATGTATAAATTATTAATAGTAATAATTTCATTTAGTTGAATAAGTTTTATAGTATGTGTAGCAATTTGGACATAATACAATTAGAGAATACAGTGGTAAGAAATATGACTTTGAAGAATAAAAGGTTTGAAATATGTAAAGACATATACCAGAGGACTTGTATAATAGATTGATAAATAGAAGAAGAAGATTTAGAGACAACGTTAAATTTTTTGGAAGAAAATTATCAGAAAGCTTAGCAAAGTTAACATAGACGATGACATGACCAGTATTTTTTTCTATGTATGAGGTTTTAGGGCCCTTTTAAAGCTTGTTTTCCTTAATCAAAAACATAAACAATGGCATGACCAATATGATAAAGGGTATTCATCCCTTTTTATAAAATAAAAGAAGAGGAATTCTTTTGAGGGGAGGTAACTATGAAGAAGTTAACAAAGAAATTGAGGGATCCATCATCAAGTATATGATCTCTATACCTAAGGTCATAGAATAGAGTGCAAAGACAAGGGGAGTGATCCCTATGACTATTGGACAAACTATTTCAAAAGTAGCAAAAACATAAGTTAAGGACACCAAGATGGAAGATCTATCTTTGAAAATATCAATTTGGCCTAACATGATGCAAATTGGTGCCACAAAAGTAATAGTGGGGTAAGTGCATAAAGTTGTGGTGCCAAAAGGGGGGTATAAGTAGACACCTTTTTCCTAAAATTTGCAAATTTTGAACTTCAACAAGAATTTGAAGATAGTTATGCTCAAAATTTTCAGATATGACAAAAAAAAAGTCATAGTCCTTTGAATCTAGTTTCTAAACTACTAAATTTTTTTCAAAATGGTTTAGTTTTAGGTCCTCAAAAAAGGGGGCCACAAAAAGTGGTACTGTTTATTCAAAAAAAACATAGCACAGTACAAAGTGTGGCCCCCCTAAAATTTTAACTTTTTTTTTGAAATTTTTTAATCACTCTGGTCAAAATTTACTTAACACTATGTAGTTTATCCTAGATTTTCGAGTAATTTTATAATGTCTATTTTTTTTTAAACGAATTTTTTAACTAGACACATCCCAAAAATGTGAAATATCTGTGTGCTCCCCCTAGAAATAATTGAAAACTAATCTAAAATCAAAATTTTTTTTTTCAAAGTGTGTAGAATGGAGTCTAGTTTCTAAAAAACTAAGTTGTTACAAAATTCGATGAACGAGCTAAAATCTATAGCCCAATTAGTACATGGTGATTTTTGACAAGAAATGAACATACATTCAAAAGAAATTATAGATGAAAGGCTTAAAATAGTTCAAATTAAAAATAAATTATATGGTTAGATAGCTAACATAGAGACTTATAATGCCATGTAACCTGATCTTATCGATACCCAACCACGAGAAATCTTGAAGGGGAGCACAGAAGAAAAAAACAATCATTTTTTGTATGTTTGCTGGAAAATACGTCTCAGGCCTGTTCATCAAATCCAAACCTTTGGGTTGGATCTCCAAGGAAAAACCAAGCCTTAGGCTTGGGTTTGATTAAGGTTTAAATAGCGTGTGCACCCTATAGAACGCATGCACTATAGCGTGCATGCGCTATTTAAACCTCAGTTCTAAATAGTGCGTACACGCTATAGGGCACAAGCACTATTAAGATGTAAGTTGCAAAAGAGAACTAGGTGGGGGGGATAGGGGAATGGCTATGTGTGTGTATGAAAGAATAGAGAGAAAGTAGGGGATAGGAGAGGGGAGAGAGTACAGGATGGGAGAGAGAAAGTGAGAAAGAGTAGGGGTGGCAAAGAGAGTATAGGATGAGAGAGAGAGAGAGAGAGAGTAGGGATGGCAAAGAGAGGAAGTGTGAGAGAGAGTACAGGTGGAAAAGAGAGAGTGCAGGATGGGGGAAAGATATTTAAAGTAGGGGATGGGAGAGAGAGGAAGTGTGAGAGAGAGTACAGGTTGGGAGAGAGAGATTAAGAGTAGGGAATGGAGGAGAGAGAGTAGGTGATGGGAGATAGAGTGGGAGAGGAAGAACTTGAGAGAGAGGAGGATGGGAGTGCATGTGTGTGAAAGAGAGAGAGTATGGAATGGGAGAGGGGGAAGAAAAAGTATCTCAAGAGAGAGTAGGGGATGGAAGAGAGAGTAGACAATGGGAGAGGGAGTGGGAGAGGGGGAGACAGGGGGAATAGAAATGTGTGTAAGAGAGAGAGAGAGAGAGAGAGAGAGAGAGAGAGAGTAGGGGATAGGAGAGAGTGTGAAAATTTAAGAGAGACTAGAGTGTAGCAAAGAGAGAGAGAGAGAGAGTGAAGAGGGAGAGAGTAAGAGTGAGAGTGAGAGAGAGAGAGTAGGTAGTGGGAGAGGGAGTGGGAGTGGGAGAGCAAGTGAGAGAAAAAGTAGGGGATGGAAGAGGAGAGAGGGGGGATGGGTGTGTGTGTGTCAAAGAGAGAGAGTCAAGAATGAGAGAGAGGAGAGAGAGATAGAGAGAGTAGGAAATGGTAGAGGGATGGGAGAGAGAGAGAGAGAGAGAGAGAGAGAGAGAGAGAGAGAGAGAGAGAGAGAGAGAGAGAAGGTAGTGGGAGAGGGAGTGGGAGGGAGAGAGAGGTGGAATGGAAGCATTTAAGAGAGATAGAGTAGGGGATGGGAGAGAGTAGGTAGTGGGACAAGGACTGCAAGAGAGAGAGAGGGGGAGGGGAATGGGAATGTGTATTTATTTATAAGAGAGATAGAGTAAAGGATGGGAGAGAGTGTGAGAGTTTGAGAGAAAGTAGTAGAGGGGATGGGAGAGAGAGTGAGAGTAAGGGATGGGAGAGAGAGAGAGAGAGAGGAAGAAAGAGAACTTGAGAGAGATAGATAGTAGGTAGTAGGAGAGGGAGTGGGAGAGGGAGAGGGAGAGGGAGAGAAATAGGGGGAATGGGAGTGTATGTGACAGATGTAGAGAGTAGGGGATGAGAGAGAAGAAGAAGAGTGGAGGGATAAGAGTGTGTGTATCTATGAAAGTGAGAGAGTAGGGCATGGGAGAGAGTGTGAAAGTGTGAAAATAGGGGGTGGCAGAGAGAGAGTATGATGATGGGGGAGAGAAAGTAGGTGATGGGAGAGGAAAAGAGAGAGGGGGGATGGGAGTGCGTGCGTGTAAGAGAGATAGAGTAGGGGATGTGAGAGAGTGTGAGAGTAGGGGGTGGATGAGAGAGAGAGTAGGATGATGGGGGAGAGAAAGTAGGCGGTGAGAGAGGGAAAGAGAGAGGGGGGATGGGGGTGTATGTGTAAGAGAGATAGAGTAGGGGATGGGAGAGAGTGAGAGTGTGAGAGAGTAGGGGATGGGAGAGGAGAGAGAGTAGGGGATGGGGGAGACTGTGAGAGTGTGAGAGAGTAGGGGATGGGAGACAAGAGAGAGAGCAAGGGATGGGGGAGAGAAAGTAGGCAATGGGAGAGGCAGAAAGAGCTTGTACAAGATGTGAGAGAGAGAGAGAGTAGAGAGGGAGAGAGAGAGATAGTAGGTAGTAGTAGTGTGAGTGTGAGAGAGAGTAGGGGGTGATAGAGAGAGTACAATGATGGGGGAGAGAAAGTAGGCAGTGGGAGAGGGAGAGAGAGGGGGAATGGGAATGTGTGTAAGAGTGACAAATTAGGGGATGGAAGAGAAGAGAGAGAGTAGGGGATGGGGGAGAGAAATTAGGTGGTAGGAGAGGGAGAGAGATAGGGGGGATAAGAGTGTGTGTGAGAGATTTAAAGAGTCAGGGATGGAAGAGGAGAGGGGGTGAGAGAGGTAGAGATAGTAGGTGGTGGGAGAGGGAGAGTGAGAGAGAGTAAAGGATGGGAGAGAGTAGGAAGAGAGAGAGGGAGGGGATGGGAGAGAGAGTAGGGAGGATAGAGAGTAGGGAGGATGGGGAGTGATGTGTTTTGAGATAGTAGGGGGTGGCAGAGAGAGAGTAAAATGACGGAGGAGAGAAAGTAGGTGGTGGGAGAGGAAAAGAGAGAGGCGGGATGGGAGTGTGTGTGTAAGAGAGATAGAGTAGGGGATGGGACAGAGTGTGAGAGTGTGAGAGTAGGGGGTGGTAGAGAGAGAGAGAGTACGACAATGGGGGAGAGAAAGTAGGAAGTGGGAGAGGGAAAGAGAGAGGGGGGGATGGGGGTGTATGTGTAAGAGAGATAGAGTAGGGGATGGGAGAGAGTGAGAGTGTGAGAGAGTAGGGGATGGGAGAGAAGAGAGAAAGTAGGGGATGGGGGAGAGTGTGAGAGTGTGAGAGAGTAGGGGATGGGAGACGAGAGAGAGAGAGCAGGGGATTGGGGAGAGAAAGTAGGCAATGGGAGAGAGAGTGGGAGAGGCAGAGAGAGCTTGTACAAGATGGGGGAGAGAGAGAACTTGAGAGAGAGAGATAGTAGGTAGTAGTAGTGTGAGGGTGAGAGAGAGTAGGGGGTGGTAGAGAGAGTATGACGATGGGGGAGAGAAAGTAGGCAGCAGGAGAGGGAGAGAGAGGGGGAATGGTAATTTGTGTAAGAGAGAAAAAGTAGGGGATAGGAGAGAAGAGAGAGAGTAGGGGATGGGGGAGAGAAATTAGGTGGTAGGAGAGGGAGAGGGAGAGAGATAGGGGGGATAAGAGTGTGTGTGAGAGAGATCTAAAGAGTCAGGGATGGGAGAGGAAAGGGGGTGAGAGAGGTAGAGAGAGTAGGGAGGATAGAGATTAGGGAGGATGGGGAGTGATGTGTTTTGAGATAGTACGTACACACTATAGTGTGTACGCGCTATAGTGCATATGCACTATCTCAAATCACCAAAAAATGGTAAAAAACCAACCTTGGGGCCCATTTCATCCATTTTAAACTTTTGGTCTATTATTCTCTCTGTTATTCTGATAGAAAACATAGGTTTCAACATCTAGCAAACACTATTTCAACACTTTTGGAAGCTAGCAAACACCAAATTCAATCATTGGATACGTGATTTGAAATTTTTTTGAATATTCTTCTAATAGAAAAGGTTAGTGCAATCCATTTTAAATATTGTTTGTCGATATATAGATACAAATTTGATTATAATTTGATATGTTATGTAATATATAGTGAATTCATTAAAAATTGTATGTTTGAATGAAATGTTATTTTGAAATGGTTAGAAATTTGACAAGTTGTTTGATATATATTGTGTATTCATTCAAATAATTATAATTTTTATATGTAATTGAATAATTTGTAATTTACACATTTTTAGTAATTCGAATGTTTGAATAATTTGACATGTAGAAATCATCATCATGCCAAGGAAGAAACCAAAGATTCAAAAAAATGCAGATAGGGAGAGAGATTTGACAATTAAAAGAGATAAAATGAAATTACTATGTGAACAAAGAAAATTGCAAAGCAATGATGAAGAATTAAATTTCAAAGAGGATCAAGAACCACTAGTACAAAGAAACAAGGAGGAAGAATTTGAAAGACAAAGAGAACGAATGAGACTGTTATGCTCAAGAAGACAATTGAATTGTGAAGCTACACCATCCTCCAATGTTGGAGTCATATCGTCCACTATACCATCTTCGAATGTTGGAGTCATATCATCCACTACACCATCTTCAAATTTTGAATTCATATCATCCTCTCATGTTGAAGAGACACTGATTTATAGATCCAACGATATACACACTCCATCATGTCATGTTGAAAGCACAACATCAACACATCAAGTAGGTGATATTTCGTCTTTTACATCTTATTGCCAAGGCACATCATCTTCAGTTCAAGGTACACAATACACTCAACCTTATATTGATGTTCAAAATGTTGAGAGAATTGAAGAGATTAGAACACCTTCTAGAATTCGTTTTAGGAAACCAAAATATTTGATTGATATTGATACTAACATTTTGAAATCAATGCCTGACAAGATTAGCAAGCGTACTTGTCAAAGAAAAGTTAATCATATGTGGAGATTATTTTTTGAAGAATAAAATATTATAGGTCAATGCCAATTATTTGTTGAAATGATGAGGAATTTGAAATTTAGGCCTATCATGAAGATTCTTGGGCTAAGAACAATGGATGATTCAAATGAAAGAAATATTGTAAAGAATCTAATGAGTGCTTATGACAAAGTGGGTTCTAAATCACGCACCAAAGATAGTAATATCACAAGATGAGTACTCACATCAACAATAGTAAGTAGCCAAATGAAGAAAGCTCGACTCATGAGAAAGACAAGAAAAACATTAAAAAATGGTAGAGGTACCTTAAGGAGAGCCATGCTAAGGTGTGAGAGATTAGAAGATCCAACAAAAAATGAGTTATGGACATTTAGCAGTAGACTACCATGAAAGGATAAAGAAATTAGTGAAGCCTTGAAATCATTGATCGAAGATTTTTGGAAAAATAACACATGCATTTTTCCTAATCAAAGAGATGTTGTAAGAAGGAGGATTGGTAGCCGAAATCGCAAGCCACATGCGGAACTTTTTTTGGACTCAACTCAGACACAATTTCTTGCAAAATTTATTGGTATGTATCCTCAAATTCAAATAAGTCATACTTTTTGAGATGGGTAAACCTTTTAATGTGAAAATAAATCACACGTGCACAACTTGTTGTTTGAGGATACATATTGAATTTTCTAACCGTTTTGATGATTTTAGGCACATATGCGTAGTTTTGCATTCTCAGTTTTTTTTGCAGGATTGTGACATAAAAGAGCCACCAAGATCTTTAAGGGAATTCATATCCAACATTTTATGTGAAATAGGGGATGGCCAAAAATTTTACAAGACATCATGCTTGGATGGTATGTGCTTATTTTGTGGTTCTTTGCAACTTTTTATCAACTTGTCAACATATGGATAGTACACATGCAATTGGAAATGAAATAGTAGATTATGGAAAATTCAAGACAATGACATATGCTCTAAAAGATGGGAAACATGGTAAAAGATGTGATCTAGTTATTGAAAAGATTCCAGTGTATGAGTTCATGAAGATTTTTTGTAAAAATATTATGTATGAGTATGCAAGGCATACCCATAGAGCTTGATGGTTGGATTTGCAATTCAAGTTTTGCAAGGATACATTTCCATTGGATACCATTGTTTCAATTGTAGATTTTGCAAAGAACTACACACTACAACCACAAAATGAGGTGCAAGTAAAGTATTATACATCTCAATAGGTTTCTATATTTGTTTACATAACATTCATGCATTCACCTACAAGTATAGAGGATGATAGGAAGATTTTGAGGGAGTGCCATTTTTACATCAGCAATGATCGATCACATTCTATGGAGTTTGTACATGGTTGTTTTCAACTATTTTATGGAGATTTGGCTAACAAGGGCATATCATATCGTCAACAAATTATTTGGTCAGAAAATTGTGCATCTCAATTCAAGAATGCACAGATGTTCTATTGATTGAGCAGGATGCACAAGTTGTGTAGAATTCAATATATGTGGAATTTCACAGAGGTTGGTCATGGTAAGGGAGAGCACAATGGTGCAGGTGCATGCATTAAAAGAGCCTTGGCTCGTGAAGAACTAAAGTACAAAGATGGAGCAATATTGATAGATGCAAAATCCATTGTCCAATGGTGTAACGCTATAATGGGTCCAGGTAAGGAAGGTGAGTCTACAGTTCATAGATTTTTTTGGTTGATAGATAATACTAATGTTGCACCATATCAAGATTGTTGCACACTAACAGGATCTAGTGAGTTACACTCTTTTAGAAGCTTTGATGTAGGTTCATGGAGTATCCACACACGAAAAATGGCATGCTATTGTCCATCATGTGCAGAGGAAAATTGGGATGACTATTAGTCAACTGAATGGGTGGAAAAATGGGATATACGGGTTTTGGACCCAATTGACACCTATCGTCCCCCACAAGCACTGGAAACGGTAGAGATGGATTCATCTATTGACTTTGACCGCTTTTCAGATTTAGTGCAACCTAGTAATATATATATATATATATATATATATATATATAGTATTTTCAATATGTAACTTTATAACTTTTACCCAAGTATTTTCTGAATTAATGACCGCATTTTGTACATTTGTCACTACAGGCCATGTTTTTGTTGTTATTGCACTTGAAGACAATGAAGAAGGGACAAATTATTATTTGTGTCGTTGTGTTGAAGCCAAACAAAAATTGGATCACTCGGTTATAGATGGTGAAGGTTTAGAGTACCATGTCGGTGCGGTGGTTGTAATAGGCACATGGCTTAGACAATATCCTATGAAGAATCCTAACTTGTGGTTATTCGAGGATTGGCAAACAGAGAGGAAGATTCTTCATTATTCAAACCTTTTTGTCACCTCAAATGTCCACTTGATAAAATATGGTGGAAAACCACATAATAAGATTCTTTGGAAAGTTCATGAGTCAGACCATGACGCAATACTTGAGACATTAAAATGTCGAGCAGATCCAATTGGCTCATTAGATTGAATTGGGAGAGAGAGAAAAAGTGATCAATTGGATCCAAATACAATGTTATAACCTCTTCCCCAAGACTATCACATGACTAAGGTGGACCGTATTGTTATGATGTGTAAGTGATGAGATTTAGTTTTGATTTGTTTAGAATATAGATACATTATTTGAATTTATATTAGATTCTTTAATAGGACCCATTTTTTTAATCTTATCTTAGATTTGTTACTATGCTAATTCTTCATTTGTAGGTCACCAAAGAAGAGGGCTAATAAAGTTGACGCACAAGTGATAAAGGGTGAGATGCCAAAATCATCTACGAAATGGTATTATCAATTCACATCCTCAATATTTATTAGTGTTCTTTGTTCAAGTACCATTGTATGCTAATCATCTTATGCCTGGAATTGCAGAGGTTAAATTATGTCAATACTAAGGTTTGTAGCATCAATACTAAGGTTTTTAGCATCAATTGGTCACGCTAAGTATAGTAGTTGTATCATGAATCCTTCTGAACCAATATGACTAAGATTCTCGAAAGAAGACTAAACCATATCATCTATCTACTCCCTCTTTATATGAGTTTGTCGAAAAATGAGAATGAAACATTGATTATTACTCCCCCCTCAATGTAAAATTCTCATTGATTGCATTTTGTAAAGTTTTAAGTCACTATCAACCTCTATATCATTGTATTCTTCTTATCATCAAATTACACAACAATGAGAATATGAATGATGACTTCTTCACATGAACCTGACAATTATAAATGCTACACCTTAATAAATGTTTGGGCTTGGTCTTTACCATTCGAGCTTATAATACAATACATTGGCTTCATTTGTATTTGGAAGTATTTATTATGTTTGTTCCAAAAGTCATTCTTCATTTGCCAATATGAAAATGCGACTATCATGAAAGGCATAGTCTTATAATTTGTAATTTGTATAATGGTATAAAAGCTTGGTTGTGGGTTTGAATCCATTTCCCCCATGACCCTCCTTCTCATGCATTTATTCTATTTATTCTTCTACCTCCTCCTCCACTTGGCCATTTTGCAACACCATCTGGATGGAACTCTAGCCTTCCTCAAAACCATTATACATGACCTCTCCTTCTTCAAGATATTCTATAAAAAATTCCTCAACCCTTGAACCTTTCAAAACCCCAAACTCAATGGAAGGCTTCTAAACCAAAGGAACTAGTAGATCTGGTTCTTTAAGAGAAAGAGACAACAAATCCAATTTTCTAGTGACTAGATGGAAAATTGGGGAAATTATTTCAATTAGTTGTAAATCGAAAGGAATTATAAGTAAACTGTATCAATATAATAAGTAACTTAGTAATTATATCAATATAATTTAATTACTAAGGAAATGAATTTATTACTCTAACATATAGTACATTATTTTGTAGACAAAAGTGTTGAATTTGATGCTTAACAGATTTACATACATGTGTAATAAATAATAAGTGTTGTAGCTTTGGGATCAACACTATAAAATGAAGGATGTCATACTACATTCACAGAGGTCCCAAAATATTTTATTTGATATGGAGACAAAAGAAAATGTGTATTCTTCATAACTACATTTGAGTCTCATGTATTATCATTTTCAGCTATTGACATCAGAGATACCTTTACATCTTCATCATTGTATTGATCAATGAGTCCTTATTGCACTCACTAGTTCTAAGCCAATGACTAAGGTATGAAAGAGTTTACATTAAAATTTCATTAGTACTAAAATTCAATATAAAATTCATAGGCACAATCAAGTGGTAACTTTGATGGTTTTTGTAAGGTCTTATTATTCCTGACCATGAGTGTATCCCTGAGGTGTATATACAGAAGAATTATCAGCTAGCTGTAAGAAAATATTAAGTTTTATGTGTAAATATATTTTATTTTTTATATAAAATAGTTATTTATTCATATATAAATTTGATTGTAACATGTTGAGTTATAGAAGATTCTAGACTAATGGACTAGTGAGCATGTTAGGAAGACCTCGTTATATACACTGGTCATCTCGCACTTGTTGGCAATTAAAGACAATTAGGGATTTATTTTGTTCCCCTAGTTGGAAAGAGTATATATCTAATGATGTACATTTTACACCTATATGGCATTATTGGGCATATGTTTTGTATAATTTTTTCTATGTATGTCATTTTTTACATATATTTCATGTATGACATTATTAGACATATGCTTATGATGTTTCAAATTATTGATAAATGAATTATATGATATTGTTAGACCTTATGGAATCAACTTTGATTTTTTGTTATCACATTGGTTTGATGCTTGTATTCAATCAATCAACATATTTTCCTTTTAATTCTTCCACATTTGGCATATCCATCTAACAATGAACTTATGATACTCCCATCAAGAAGTGCATGATTGCATGGTTTTATGGTGGATGTCCCTCTCTTTTTTAAATTCCAATTTTATTCATCTACATGAGTAAGGGAGATCAATTCCATTTCTTTCAATTGTATTTAAAGGTCATTAAAGTTTTTTCAAACAATGTGATTAAATAAATATTATTCAACATTTACCTCTATCATCAAGGTTGATTCATTCCTCCTCTTATTTTACCAAATAATTTGGATGAATCACCCATGGCTCCTTACATTTCTTGAAGAAAATTTTCAAAGACTTTACAACATGTCTTCTCTTCTTCCATATAGTTCATGTTCATTGAAGACATTTGGTCAAACAATATATATGCTTTGTATATTCTCACAACACCAATAGTCATGGTACAATGCTTACAAGATCCATAGTTGAAGAGAAGCTATGTGAAGCTTCTAGAACCATGGACCTATACTTAACTTAGTATTATTGCATCCATGTTACTTATGAAAGTGGAACTTTCACATAGATAAGTAGGGAAACCAAAATTGAGAGCCGAACTTAACATAGAAAAGTAAAGCAAGCCTCAACTATATTTTCATTAAACACTGTGAATTCAAATATCTTTGATGGGGAAAATCTCAGAGCTCGTGCAAGATATGGATGAGGTTCTATTTCCTACAAGACCATGTTGCAGAGACCTACAATAACCTCTCTCACTTTTTGGAGACTGCATTCCATTTTCATTCTACAACTCCATCTCGGGTGATGTTGAAACTTGCAGTGTTAGCGAGTACAAAGTTGCCAACTACCAAATCTCTCTCATCTTTTGTCATGGGATCAAACTATCTACTTCATTAGCTCTAGCTAGCTGGGTAAACCCTATTCCCAACCTCGTCTTGTCCCCTTCAGTGCTTGAATGTTCTTAGGCATGCTGAACTGGAATGTCCCTAAGGGTCACTAAATGCCACAGGGCTACAATCTTTGACGGGGCATATCTCGGAGTTCGTGTGAGATATGCATGAGATTCAAGTTCCTATAGGACCATGTTATAGAGGCCTACAATAACCTCTCTCACTCTTTGGAGATCACATTCCATTTTCATTATACAATGCCATCTCGGGTGATGCAGAAACTTGCAATGTTGGCCAGTACAAAGTTGCCAACTATCAAATCTCTCTCATCTTTCATCATGGGATCAAACTGTCTACTCCATTAGCTCTAGGTGGCTAGGTAAACCCTATCCCCAACCTCATCTTGTCCCCTTCAGTGCTCAAACATTCTCGGGCACACTGAACCGAAATGTTCCTAAGGGTCACTAAATGCCATAGGGCTGCAATCTTTGATAGGGCATATCTTGGAGCTCGTGTGAGATATGGATGAGATTCCAATTCCTACAAGACTATGTTGTAGAGACCTACAATAACCTCTCTCACTTTTTGGAGATTGCATTTCATTTTCATTCTACAATGCCATCTCGGGTGATGTTAAAACTTACAGTGTTGGCTAGTACAAAGTTGCCAACTACCAAATCTCTCTCATCTTTCATCATGGGATCAAACTATCTACTCCATTAGCTTTGGGTGGTCAAGTAAACCCTATCCCCAACCTCATCTTGTCCCCTTCAGTGGTCGAATGTTCTCAGGCACGATAAACTAGAATGTCCCTAAGGGTCACTAAATCCCACAGGGATGCAATCTTTGACGGGGCATATCTCAGAGCTCGCACGAGATATGGATGATATTCTAGTTCCTATAGGACCATGTTGTAGAGACCTACAATAACCTCTCTCACTTTTTAAAGATCACATTCCTTTTTCATTCTACAATGCCATCTCGGGTGTTGTTGAAACTTGCAGTGTTGGCCAGTACAAAGATTCCAACTGCCAAATCTCTCTCATCTATCATCGTGGTATCAAACTATCTGCTCCATTAGCTTCGGGTGGCAGGGTAAACCTTATCCCCAACCTTTTCTTGTCCCCTTCAGTGCTCGAACGTTCTCATGCATGCTGAACTGGAATGTCCCTAAGGGTCACTAAATCCCACAGGGGTGCAATCTTTGAGGGGGCATATCTCAGAGCTCATGCAAGATATGGATGAGATTCTAGTTCCTACAGGACCGTGTTGCAAAGACCTACAATAACTTCTCTCACTTTTTGGAGATCGCATTCCATTTTCATTCTACAATGCCATCTCGGGTGATGTTAAAACTTGCAGTGTTGGCCAGTACAAAGTTGCCAACTGCCAAATCTCTCTCATCTTTCATCGTGTGATCAAACTGTCTGCTCCATTAGCTTTGGGTGGCTGGTTAAACCCTATCCCCAACCTCATCTTGTCACTTTCAGTGCTCAAACATTCTCAGGCATGCTGAAACTAAATGTCCCTAAGGGTCACTAAATGCCACAGGGCTACAATATTTAACGGTTCATATCTCAAAGCTCTTATGAGATATGGATGAGATTCTAGTTCCTACAGGACCATGTTATAGAGGCCTACAATAACCTCTCTCACTTTTTTGATATCGCATTCTGTTTTCATTCTACAATGCCATCTCGAGTGATGCTGAAACTTGCAATGTTGGCCAGTACAAAGTTGTGAATTGCCAAATCTCTCTCATCTTTCATTGTGGGATCAAACTGTCTACTCCATTAGCTTCAGATGGCCGGGTAAACCCTATCCCCAACCTCATATTTTCCCCTTCAATGCTCAAATGTTCTCAGGCACACTGAATCAGAATGTCCCTAAGGGTCACTAAATGCCACAGGGCTGCAATCTTTGACAGGGCATATCTCGAAGCTCGTGTGAGATATGGATAAGATTCCAATTCTTACACGACTGTGTTGTAGAGGCCTACAATAACCTCTCTCAATTTTTGGAGATCCCATTTCGTTTTCATTCTACAATGCCATCTCGGGTTGTTGGCCAATACAAAGTTGCCAACTGCCAAATCTTTGTCATCTTTCATCGTGGGATCAAACTGTCTACTCCATTAGCTCTAGGTGGCTGAGTAAACCCTATCCCTAACCTCATCTTTTCCCCTTTAGTGCTCGAACATTCTCAGGCATGCTGAACTGGAATGTCCCTAAGGGTCACTAAATCCCATAGGGCTGCAATCTTTGACGGGGCATATCTTGGAGCTCATGCGAGATATGGATGAGATTCTAGTTCCTACAGGACCATGTTGCAAAGAACTACAATAACCTCTCTCTCTTTTTGGAGATTGCATTCCATTTTCATTCTACAATGCCATCTTGGGTGATGTTGAAACTTGTAGTGTTGGCCAGTACAATGTTGCCAACTACCAAATCTCTCTCATCTTTCATCGTGGGATCAAACTGTCTGCTCCATTAGCTCCAGGTGGGTAGGTAAACCCTATCCCCAACCTCATCTTGTCCCCTTTAGTGCTTGAACATTCTCAGGCACGCTGGACTAGAATGTCCCTAAGGGTCACTAAATCCCACAGGGCTACAATCTTTGACGAGGCATATCTCGGAGCTCATTTGAGATATTGATGAGATTATAGTTCCTAAAGGACCTTGTTCTGGAGACCTACAATAACCTCTCTCTCTTTGTGGAGAGTGCATTCCATTTTCATTCTACAATGCCATCTCGGGTGATGTTGAAATTTGTAGTGTTGGCTAGTACAAAGTTGCCAACTGCCAAATCTCTCTCATCTTTTGTCATGGGATCAAACTGTCTACTCCATTAGCTCTGGGTGGCTGGGTAAACCCTATCCCCAACCTCATCTTGTCACCTTCAGTGCTCAAACATTCTCAGGCATGCTGAACCGGAATGTCCCTAAGGGTCACTAAATGCCATAGGGCTGCAATCTTTGATGGGACATATCCCGGAGCTCGTGTGAGATATGGATGAGATTATAGTTCCTATAGGATCATGTTGTAGAGACCTACAATAACCTCTCTCACTTTTTTGAGATCACATTCCATTTTTATTCTACAATGCCATCTCGGGTGATGCTGAAACTTGCAGTGTTGGCTAGTACAAAGTTGCCAACTGCCAAATCTCTCTCATCTTTTTTCGTGGGATCAAACTGTTTGCTCAATTATCTCTAGGTGGCCGGGTAGACCCTATCCCCAACCTCATCTTGTCCCCTTCAGTGCTCAAACATTCTCAGGCACGCTTAACCGGAATGTCCCTAAGGGTCACTAAATGCCATAGGGCTGCAATCTTTAACGAGACATATCTCAGAGCTCGTGCGAGATATGGATGAGATTCTAGTTCCTATAGGACAATGTTGAAGATTCCTACAATAATATCTCTCACTTTTGGAGATCGCATTCTATTTTCATTCTAAAATGCCATCTCGAGTGATGTTGAAACTTGTAGTGTTGGCCAGTACAAAGTTGCCAACTGTCAAATCTCTCTCATCTTTCATCGTGGGATCAAACTGTCTACTCCATTCTCTCTAGGTGGCCAAGTAAAGCCTATCCCCAACCTCATCTGGTCCCCTTCAATGCACAAACATTCTCAAGCACACTCAATCAGAATGTCCCTAAGGGTCACTAAATGCCACAGGGCTGTAATCTTTGACGGGGCATATCTCGAAGCTTGTGCAAGATATGGATGAGATTATAGCTCCTACAAGACCATGTTGTAGAGACCTACAATAACCTCTCTCACTTTTTAGAGATCACATTCCATTTTCATTCTACAATGCCATCTCGGGTGATGCTAAAACTTGCAGTGTTGGCCAGTACAAAGTTGCCAACTGCCAAATCTCTCTCATCTTTTATCGTGGGATCAAACTGTTTGCTCCATTAGCTCCGGGTGGCCAGGTAAACCCTATCCACAACCTCATATTGTCCCCTTCAGTGCTCTAACATTCTCAAGCACTCTCAACCAGAATGTCTCTAAGGGTCACTAAATGCCATAGGGATGCAATCTTTGACGGGGCATATCTCGGAGCTCATGCGAGATATGGATGAGATTCTAGTTCGTACAGGACTATGTTGCAAAGACCTACAATAACCTCTCTCACTTTTTGGAGATCCCATTCTATTTTCATAATTATATTATTGGAAAGCGTATCTAGCATGTCATTTTTGGAAAGACAAATCATGGAACTTGGTAAATGTTTCATAAGTTAATGAAATGTGTTACTACCAGATTATGTAAACCTAGGATTATATGATCTCCAAGAGTTTGGTTATGTTCTGTAGTGCACCTTGGATGCAAGGTAGTGTGTAGCTTCTACTCCCTCTTTGTGAGTAATGTTAGTCACTTTGTATATGTAAATTGGTTTTCAATTGGGTATGTTATTTTCAACCTTAATGGTGATGAAGGATTAGCTTGAATCAGTTTGTAACTATCTAACCACCAGATTTTTTGTGATTCCATCAAATGTGGGTTTTTTTCATATTTATTTATTTATTTATTTTTGTTGTGCTCTTGACCTTTGAGGCTTTGAATTTAAACTTGTGCACTTTGGTTTTTGAAATTTTATGTTCTTGAGGTGGCTAGGAGGTATGTTCTATGTTGCGAGTTATGTGTTGTGATGTTCTCTATCAAGTTCAATGTGAAACATTGATAGAATGTATAAGGGAGTAGATTGCAAAGAACATACCATTCTCCTTTTTGTAATACACTATTTATTATGTTTTAATTAAACTCACTTCTAAATCCTATCTTCCACTTGGACCCATTCCTCTTTTGGTAATCCATGAGATTGCCAATTCTTATTAATTCGAGTAGAGACAAGATGAACCAGATTAATACAGTGACCTATAGATCGAAGGAGGATGGTTAAGAAATGGGCTACCAGAGATCAGCCAAGGATAAGGATAGCATAGTAAGAAAATGATTATTTATTAGGTGGATATAAGTCTTTTATATAACAAACCATTTATATGCATAGTAAAAGAATTGAATATGGATTTGAGACATATTGATCACCTGCAATCTGATCATCTTCACAAGTATGCAACTTTTGTTTCACTATTTCATGTGGGTTTATTGAACTTTCTTTATGAGGTCATTTACAGATGGGATGTTCAAAAGTTGAGTTCCTATGGGTTGTCAATACTTTGACTATACTTTAAGTCAACGATTATCAATATGGGAAAAAATGGAACTCGTTGTATTTTAAAGTACTGAGAAGATGGCCTTGCCCTTCCCCAGGAGTTTAAAAAATGGGAGACATTAGGTAAGAGAGTGAAAATGTTACTATCGCTTCAACACACATGACACAATTGGAAATGCAAATTTTGATGGTAATCATTTTGTGATAAGGGAGAGACTAGGGATGATCATTGTTACTATCTCTTTAGTAGTGGATTTTTGTTTTCTCTTGAATTTGGTGGTGGGGCATCAGTGGTAATTCTCCTTGGATATTCCTTCTTATGATGTTAGTGACAAGTGTTGCTCTTTGAAAACACTTGTACAATATTTTTTAAATTATTAGATAAAAACAAAGAATTGTAAGTATTAAACATGATTAGCCTTTAGTTCCTAGAATATCTTTATTTCCCCATAAATGCATTTAGAAAGTTAAGTTTTAAGAAGATCATAAATAGAAAAAATTAGAGAAGCGATTTAAACATTTATATTGATTGGAAACATGTGAGTCTTGAGTTTCCTCTGCCTTTTAAAGAATGTTCCTTAGCTAGCATACCTAATTCCACATTCCATAAGTGTCATTGCGCTCAAGATTTAGGAAACCAACTACTCTAAGATAAAGCTTCCCATTCAATAATAATCTAGCCTTTTGAGGTACATAATACTTCTCAATTAAACTTGTGTTAATTCAATATTAATTTCGTAATTAACTACAATTTCAGTATCTGTGTATAGGGGGTGACTGAGAAAACTATTTGAGTTCCAATTTGAAAATATATTTGTAAGGATCTTGACCAAGGTTCACAACTTCAATGATTAATACATTCATTCAGGCTGGAAGCTCACTACAAAAAAATAATATATAAAAAAGGTAGTGAATAACGTCATGTCTAGACCCAAATCAACCAATGAAAGTCAAATCAACATAATGTGGAACAACAATATATGCATTGAGTGGGTTGTCATAGAAAAGCTTCAGAATAAAATTCATGTCTAGAATTAGAAGACCTTAAAGAAAATTTATGCTTGTAACACAAATGGCCATTCAAAATTGAATATGATTACAATATGTGAAATAGCATTACGAGAACTTGTAATGCTCTTGTGAACATCATGTTAATTCTTGTAAGAATCCCTAAGATGCTTGTTATACTCAAAATTTTTTTGAAATTGAATTAATTTTTATCCTGTCAGTTAATTGGCTTAGGGTGATATATGCTTCTTGGATGGAATAATGAGTTCGTGATTAACTCTGTATTAAGATTCATAACATCTTCTAGTTATTTGCAAAGGAAATTTATAAATTAAGCTAATGTCATATGGCTTTCTTAAGAAAGATGTCCATGCTCTTATTGATGGGTACTAATGACTGTCCACATTTACTTCTTCAATATCCTATTTGACAAGCTTTCCATAGACATTTCTTTGCCATACTAAGTATTTTTGAAAACATATTTGAGTAGAAGCACTATAGTAGATACTACATGATGTTTTAACAAATAAAGTAATGGGTTAAAGACTATTATTTCCAAGGTATTATGTCATAGTATTTTAATTTTAATGATCTTAGACTAATGATATTCTTGAAGGTAACTTTGACATGCAGCAAGAAAAACAACCTATAGCCAAGGCTATATTATGCCTACAACCAAAGCCATAAATGCTCACAGCCAAAGCCACTAGTGCACATAGCCAAAGCCATGGATGCCTATAGCCAAAGTTACGAGTGTTCACATCCAAAGCCATGAGTACATGAAGTCAATGATCACAATTGTTTACAACTATTCACCAGAAATAGCTTCTTTGCAGTTTTTGAGAAATAATAATAAAGAAAAAAATAGCATCTACTAGTTGGTAGACATAATGGCAACTCTCTAGCAATTGAATTTAATTTCATACATGCACATATCTAATTTAATGTCATACACAAACATATCTAATTTAATGTCATACATGAACAAACATATAATATAAAATGATAACCAATAATGTTTTATATGAACAAACATAACATATATTAACCAATAATGTCATACATCAAATATAGAATGTCATATGTGCATCAAATGTATGTCAAATATGTCTCTCTGATGCCTATATATATACATGGGGAAGGAAAAAAGTCTCTCTCTCTCTCTCTCTCTCTGTATATATATATATATATATATATATATATATATATATATATATATATATGTATGTATGTATGTATGTATGTATGTATGTATGTATGTATGTATGTATGTATGTATGTATGTATGTATGTATGTATGTATGTATGTATGTATGTATGTATGTATGTATGTATGTATGTATGTATGTATGTATGTATCGAATATCTCAACTACATCTTTTCCTTCCCACGATTGGAAGGAAACAAGTCTCTCGATGTCCTCTGCCGTTGTGTGGAGGGAGACAGTGGAGATGATGGGGCCCTCCTGACACACTTGACCTCTTGTTGAGGCTCTTCTCCAGGTCCAACTGATACAAAGAAAGTAGATATGAATCAATATTTATTATACATTGAAATCAAATATATGTACACAAAAAATCAATTATTTTCTTACCGCCAACAAATAGTCACTCTGTAAGTCCACCTCAAATGCTTGTGGACGATCAGGCATGACAAGACCCTACAACAATTCAATAAATATAATCACTTATAAATAACATTAGAAATTTTGAGATTAACTATTATAAAAAAGAACTAGAATGAAGAAAATTTTTTCATACCTCCGTCAGTGGCTGTGAGCTAGCCACAGCTGCGGCCACTCCACTATTAACAGACTGTCATAGATGAGGAGGTGTGCCCGACATCATGAGCTGCATGTCATACAATAAACATTATTTTTAACATGAAACATGGAATAAATATAATCAAATGAATTAAATTAACATGAAACAACTGTACCTGTGTGAAGCTCATATGATGTCTCTACTCTGTGTCTATCGTAAAGGTTGAGGGTCCTGTGGAGAACTGATGCACATGCATAATTTTTTTTTTCAATCCTTAATATGATTACATAATAAATATATGTATTAATTAAAATGATTAAATTCATACATACCTCAGGACTTGTCGAAGGGACAAAAAATGGGCCTAGAGGATCACTGCTAGGCCCAGCAACACTTTGACCCTAAATTTTGAACAATGTCAATAAATGATAATTAATTAATCATTCACTATATCTATGAAATGTGATAAAATTAGTAATTTACCTATGTGTCAATGCCAAATGTCTCATTCAAGAACTCATTGGTGACAAGCCCATCATTCACACCATCTCCGGCATGAGTGCTAAATGTGCATAGGGATCCACATGAAGTGCACATGTGACCACGATGCATAGAAGGCTCCCCCTCAACTAATGGGCTCATGGAATGGATGAGGGTCTACGTCAAAGCATTAATGGTCCCTAGAGTGTTGGCCTCTACATGTTCCTTCACAACTGAAGGAATAATCACATGCTTATGCTATGGATGGACCATAGGTGCCCTAACTACATTAGGGTCACGACATGCTCCTAGCCTCTCAAATGATTACCCCCCACCTCTACCCTGGGAGTCTAACATATCAAAATAATTAGGGATCTCCCCAAGGAAAAACTTACAATATAATTTCTTCAAAAAATACATGGGGACCTCATGATTGTTGCAAGGAGGGACATCAAAAACCATCCACCATCTATCCCAAAAATTATTTCTAATAGCATCGTGTATGCACCAATGGATGGGGAATCATTTAGTACCCTATCTAACAGTATTTGGCTCACCGAGTTTTCTAAATAATGCACATATACTACCTTTTGATATTTCTTTTTTTTTTAACATCTTCATATGACAATTTATTTGCATAAAATCTTTTTTTTTCATTCCTCTTAGCCCGCAAAAATATCTAACTGACCACTAACTGAGGCTATCTGAGTGTTAATGGATTCAAGCGATGATGCCAATTGAGCCCTCATTGGATTAATTTGTTTGGATTCTTTCAATCAAGCAATGAGTCTTTCTAATTCAATTTTGCCTCTCTGTATTTCATTTCTTATATTTTCTTGTGTGCCTGGCAGAGGTCTTGCAATTGGTTTGGGTTGTGAAATTTGTTGTTCTTCTTGAGGAGGGTTTTGATTTTGAGGTTCTTGAGGGTTTTGTGGATTTTCTAGTTGATTATAGACATTTCCTGATAAAAAATCAATTGAAATCCAACTAAATAAACAAATCTAAATGAAATTTGTAAAAACCCTACAAAAGAATTGATGTAAGACCCCAACCTTGCTTCCAAACCCCAAGCTCTCTCTCAGGGCTACCTTAGGTCATTCACTAGACCCACTAGGGCTTCTTCACACCCTATAATTACTAGGACCTTGCTCAAGAGATCCTAATTCTTCAGTTGGGGGTACACCAACAAAGTAACATCAAATTTCTTACTAGCCGGCTCTAGTCCGCTATTAACCCTCAAGTCCATCTATAGCTCCAAGGGTACCAGTTCTTCATCTAGGGTTTTTTTAGACTCCTTCTAACATCCATGACCCTAAACAATGCTGATTTCATAGGCGCATTCAATCTACTAGGGAAGATACACCAAATTGCTCCAAAAAGGCTACTAGGAATTAGCCCTCCTAAATAGCTGGAAACAAGATTTCTTGAAAAAATTCTTAACAACCCTACAAAAAAATTATATTTTTGGTTACCCTTTTTTAGAATACTTCAATATTTTGTAATTTTCTAGCCTCCAAACTTTTCGTACAATGAAAGTACAATTTTAGGCCAAAAATGAGGATTTCAAGTGCTTTATCGCTGTTGTGATGGAAAACCACCTTGGACACCTTTCCAAGACCTATCCTTTGGACTGGAGCAAGGTTATACCTTCTCATTACTCGTTGTGCATCTAGATTAAGGTATTTGTACACTCAATCCTCTCCATAACTCAGTTTCCAACTGTGATTCCTAGCCAAGTTGCATTTGGCTTGCCTAGGGCATCACCTTAAAAATGCTTGCTGATGCTTTCAAGGGCCCTCCTTCTTGATAAATAATGTACATGGATCCTAGTTCCAAATCCCAAAATACCAGAGGTTTCCAATGGTGGGAAGTGGCCCTAAGATCCCATTTTCTAAGTGCAGCCCTGTTCAGATCAGCAACTTGCCAAGAACAAAAAGATTTTTCTACACTAATGCAAACGAATTAAAATGATCAAACCAACACTACAAAAAGATTAAAAACAATATTTCAGAACTTTTCCAACACAAAAATCAGGCCATTCAATCCTCCTCTATTAAAAATGCCTTCAAATGCATAAAACTGGCCACAAAATACTTGCTCAATTTGTACAAAATGCAAAACCAACTTGTCCAACCCCCTTAAAATGGCTGTCCTCATGTTTTTACAAGATCCTCCATTAGTTCCATAACTGTTCTAAATAGTTAGGACGTTCTAAACACACAAATGCCAAAAAGTTTCTTTTTGCAACAAAATGTTGTCATGACGACATGACAACATTTCAGCAACTTTTGTTCTACATGGAGTTAGACCTCCAAATTTGGTACAAAACAAAGTAGACATATAATATGCATAAAATGACTTCAAATAAACAATTCAAAGCCATTGGAACCTTTCTAGACCATTTTAGCCTTTTCCGGACCTAAGTCACCTAGTTGACAATAGTCGGCAACTTCTAGCAACTTGGTCACTTTGGGTCTTGCCAAGTCTCCTAAACACACCTAAGGACCACATAGGACCTATTATTAGAATAGTGATGTGGCTAGCATCACTACAAGCCAAAAATAAAGAAATACCTAGGTTTCACACTTAGCCTACCTAGGTGCTCCTACACCATACTCCCCCCTCCAACAAAGAACTCAAGGTGGATCAGTTTGCAACAAATCTAGAGGTATGCCAACCTTCTTGAACTCTGACGCAGCAACCCATGTAGCCTCTAAAATTGGTTTCTCCTTCCATTTGATGAGGTGTTCCATGTAAACCTTGTGCCTTGTAGTCTTCTTTACCCTTGAATCTAACACCTTTTCTACCTCCAACTTGTTGTTTGTAGGTGTTGAAGCAAGTTCAAGATCTTCATGAACATCGGGACTGAGCTGAGATGGGTAACCTTTGTATGCCACCAAGTCTTGCACATTAAAAATAGGGGATATGCCCAAATCGGAAGGTAAATCTACCTTATAGACATTTGCTCCATATTTAGCCAATATTTTGCAAGGCCCTACCCTCTTCATCTGTAACTTAGTAGGAATGCCTTTTTGAAGCCTTGCTTTGTTCAAATGGACCATCACATAGTCCCCAACAGCAAACTGAACATCCTTCTTCTTTTCATCCACCTTGGCTTTGAGTTTTAGAGTGTTGTCTTGAATAGTCTTCTTGACTTGCTCCTGAATCTCCTTCATGGTTTGTACAAAGTCTTCAGCTTGACCACTAATCTGATCCATGTTTCCAAGACACCTTAGTTCACACACACCTCTTGGGTGCATGCCATAAACAATTTCAAAAGGACTCTTTTTGGTAGTCCTATTCTTGCTATCATTGTAGGCATATTCTGCTTGTGAGATGATAACATCCCAAGTCTGACCATACTCCTTAGTTAGGCACCTAAGAAGGTTACCTAAAGTTCTATTAACCACCTCAGTTTGACCATCAGTTTGAGGATGGTAAGCTGAACCAAAAGACATGTTAGTGCCAAGCTTCTTCCATAAAGTCTTCCAAAAGTGACTCATGAATTTCACATCTCGATCCGACACAATGCTTAATGGAAGTCCATGAATCCTTACAACCTCTTTGAAAAACAAATGAGCTATATGACTTGCATCATTAGTTGTCTTACATGGAATGAAATGTCCCATTCTACTGAATCTATCAACAACAACATAAATGCTATCATACCCTTGCTTAGTTTTAGGCAAACCAACAATGAAATCCATACTTACACAATCCCATGGTCTGCTAGGAATTGGTAAGGGCTCGTAAAGACCTGCATTGTTCATTCCTCCTTTTGCCTTCATACACACCATACATTGCTCCACATACTTGGCTACATCTTTGACCAATTTAGGCCAATAATAGAACCTTTGCACTAGTTCTATTGTCTTGCTGATACCAAAATGCCCACTCAAGCTGCCATTATGCTTCTCTTGTATTAGGTTCTCTCTCATGGAACCTCTTGGTACACACAACTGGTTACCCTTAAATAGCAACCCATTTTGCAAAGTGTATTCTGAAAATCTGCTATGAAAGTGGTTTCCAAAATCCATGCATACCTTATAGGCTTCAGCAAAGTCCTCATCATTCTTGTAAAGATTCTGAAAACTCTCCACTCCAATGCTATGGAGCTGAATCTCTTGGACTATTAAAACCCTTCTACTTAATGCATCAGCAACCTTGTTCATTTGTCCTTTCTTATGCTTGATTGTAAAGGTGAAGGCCTACAAATATTCCATCCACTTCAAGTGCCTATTGCTCAACTTCTCCTGTGTGTTGATGTAGCTAAGAGCTTGATTATCTGTAAACACAACAAATTCTTTTGGCAACAAATAGTGTCTCGACTTCCTAAGACACTGGACTAAGGCATACAATTCTAGATCATAGGATGAGTATTTCTTCTTGGCCTCATTTAGCTTCTCACTATAGAAGGCTACTGGTCTACCTTCTTGACTCAACACCCCACCCACTGCTAGGCCACTTGCATCACATTCTAAGGTGAACAACTTTTCAAAGCTAGGCAATTTTAGGATGGGTTGATTAGCTACTTGTTTTTTTAACATATCAATGACTTTTCAGCCTCTAAAGTCCACCTAAACTTGGACTTGACTCCCCCCTTTATGGTATCAAGAAATGGTGCACAAATACCACTAAAGTTCCTAATGAACTTCCTATAAAATTGAGACAAACCGTGGAAACTTCTTACCTCACTAGATGTGGTAGGTGTAGGCCAACTTAGGATAGCAGAAACTTTCTCCTTGTCCATCTTCAAAGTTCCTTTAGACACCACAAAGCCTAGATACACCAACTCTTGCTTGAAGAAGTCACACTTCTCAAGGTTGATAGATAGCTTCTCCTCATGAAGCCTCTTCAAAACTACTTCTACATGCTTGACATGTTCCTCTTTGGTCTTGCTGTAGATGAGGATATCATCCAAATACACCACCACAAATCTGCCTGTGAAGTCTTTGAGCACTTCGTTCATGAGCCTCATGAAGGTGCTAGGGGAATTGGAAAGACCAAATGGCATCACAAGCCATTCATAAAGACCATCAGTAGTCTTAAATGCTGTCTTTCATTCATCTCCCTCCTTTATTCTAATTTGGTGATACCCACTTTTCAAGTCCAGCTTAGTGAAATACATAGCACCTCCTAGACAATCCATAAGGTCTTCAATTCTTGGAATAGGAAACCTATACCTGATTGTAATGTGGTTAATGGCCCTTGAATCAGTACACAACCTCCATTTTCCTCCCTTCTTGGATGCCAAAACCACCAGGAATGCACAAGGGCTTATGCTCTTTTGGATCAAACCTTGGTCCATCAACTCTTGGACTTGTCTTGCCACTTCAAGGTTCTGATCTGGGGTTAACTTGTAGGCTACCTTATTAGGTAGTGAGGCACCTGGAACAAAGTCAATTTGATGGCTGATAACTCTTCTTGGTGGTAGGGTAGCTGGTGTACCATCACTAACAATCTCCTTATACTTTACAAGCAACTCTTGTACCTCTGCTGGTAAAGGTTCTTGGACTAGCTTTTCTTCACTTGCAGCCTTTAGTATGACTGCAAATCCCCGGCTCTCCTCATGCTTGAGGTCTCTAATAAACTCTTTCTCTCCACATAGCAGCACATTAGGCACCTTGGACTGTGGTTCATCCCCTTGTAACAATGACTGAATTTTGAAGGTCTTGCTTCCTTTCTTAAATGTTATGGTATTTTCCTTTCCATCATAGACCACTTCCCTATCAAATTTCCAAGGTCTCCCTTGAAAAAGATGACAAGCATCCATTGGCAAAATATCACATAATAAGCGGTCTTTATATCCTGCAATTGAGAAGTCCACCCATGCTTGTTCATTCACTAGGATGCTTTGCCCTTTGTTAAGCCATGTGACTTTGTAAGGGTTGTCATGAGGTATCTTCTTCAGTTTGAGCTTTGTAACAGCCTCCTTTGATATTACATTATCAGTTGATCCAGAATCAACCACCACCTTGCATACTTTTCCTAGGATCTTGCACTTGATCCTAAACAATGCCCTTCTATGTCTAGGCTCATTAGAAGCTGGTTGCTTGATCAGCACCCTCCTAAACATGAGGTTCTCACCTTTTTCAAACTCAATATGGTCTATGTCAACATCCTTGCAACTTCTATTATCTTCTTGTGCATATGCTAGCCTTTTATCTTGGCTTGAGGAAGAGGGTTTCTCCGGGCACCTATAGGCAGGATGGCCTAGTTGACCACAATTGTAACACTTCATTGTTGCAAAGTAAGAGCTGCTCCTACCTCCTCTACCCCTACTTTATCCTCCTTGATTGCCTCTCCCTCTATTATAACCACCTCTTGAAGAGTGGTCAATAGTTTGCTCCATGGATTTTCTTTCACTTTGGCTCTTTTGATCACTACCTTTGCCATGGTAGCCTCCTCTTTGATTTTTATGATTTCTGCCTTTGCCTCTATCTTTGAAGTTAGAATCTCCTTTCCTCTTGTTCTTTTCTTCTACCTTCAAAGCTAGCTGATGACATCTTTGGATAGTGGTAGGGGCCCATAAGCTAAGCTCCTCTTGAATGTTCCACTTCAAGCCACCAAGATACCTTGCCACCTTGAGTGACTCCTCTTCTTGCTTCTTGGATCTCAAACACAACCTCTGAAATTCTTCAGTGTAGGAGGTCACATCAAGATCCTTTTGCTTCAGTCCTTGCCTCTTTTTATGGAGTTGGATCTCAAAGTCTTCAGGTAGGAAGTTCTCCTTGATTTTGTTTGCCATAGCACTCCAATTTTCAATTGGATTCTTGCCCATGATGACTCTTTCATCTTGTACATACTTCCACCATGTTAAGGCTGAGCCTCTAAGCCTTGACTTAGCAACCTTAACCTTATGTGCCTCTGAGATACCCTCACACTCAAAGTGGTTCTCCATACCCTCTAACCAATCCATAACTGCATCAATATCCATCTTACCACTGAAAAGTGGCACTCCTTCCAAAGCTTTACCTCCTAAGGCTTTGATTGCCTTCAAGAAGGGCTCTTCTTGCAAGATAGGATCAGGTTCAGGTACAATATCTTCCTCTGCTACCTTTTTACCATTCCCATCTTCTTCTTCATCTCTTTTCTTGGCTGCCTCTACAACTGCATCTGGTTTTTGCTTCACCTCTTCTAGTGCTTCTTCAAGAAGCTGATTTCTTTGCCTTTGCTCATCAACTTCTTTAGCTAACTCCACATTTGTCACCATCATGGATTCTCCTACTGATTCTTCAGCGGCTTCCAACATTAACTACCTTTCCAAAATCTTTAACTAGGCTCTGATACCACTCTGATGTAACCCCCCAACCTTGCTTCCAAACCCCAAGCTCTCTCTCAGGGCTACCTTAGGTCATTCACTAGACCCACTAGGGCTTCTTCACACCCTATAATTACTAGGACCTTGCTCAAGAGATCCTAATCCTTCAGTTGGGGGTACACCAACAAAGTAACATCAAATTTCTTACTAGCCGGCTCCAGTCCGCTATTAACCCTCAAGTCCATCTATAGCTCCAAGGGTACCAGTTCTTCATCTAGGGTGTTTTTAGACTCCTTCTAACATCCATGACCCTAAACAATGCTGATTTCATAGGCGCATTCAATCTATTAGGGAAGATACACCAAATTGCTCCAAAAAGGCTACTAGGAATTAGCCCTCCTAAATAGCTGGAAACAAGATTTCTTGAAAAACTTCTTAACAACCCTACAAAAAAATTATATTTTTGGATACCCTTTTTAGAATACTTCAAGATTCTGTAATTTTCTAGCCTCCAAACTTTTCGTACAATGAAAGTACAGTTTTAGGCCAAAAATGAGGATTTCAAGTGCTTTATCGCTGTTGTGATGGAAAACCACCTTAGACACCTTTCCAAGAACTCTCCTTTGGACTGGAGCAAGGTTAGACCTTCTCATTACTCTCTGTACAACCAGATTAAGGTATTTGTACACTCAATCCTCTCCATAACTCATTTTCCAACTGTGATTCCTAGCCAAGTTGCATTTGGCTTGCCTAGGGCATCACCGTAAAAATGCTTGCTGATGCTTTCAAGGGCCCTCCTTCTTGATACATAATGTACATGGATCCTAGTTCCAAATCCCAAAATACCAGAGGTTTCCAATGGTGGGAAGTGGCCCTAAGATCCCATTTTCTAAGTGCAGCCTTGTTCAGATCAGCAACTTGCCAAGAACAAAAAGATTTTTCTACACTAATGCAAACGAATTAAAATGATCAAACCAACACTGCAAAAATATTAAAAACAATATTTCAGAACTTTTCCAACACAAAAATCAGGCCATTCAATCCTCCTCTATTAAAAATGCCTTCAAATGCATAAAATCGGCCACAAAATACTTGCTCAATTCGTACAAAATGCAAAACCAACTTGTCCAACCCCCTTAAAATGGATGTCCTCACATTTTTAAAGGCTCCTCCATCAGTTCCATAACTGTTCTAAATAGTTAGGATTTTCTAAACACACAAATGCCAAAAAGTTTCTTTTTGCAAGAAAATGTTGTCATGACGACATGACAACATTTCAGCAACTTTTGTTCTACATGGAGTTAGACCTCCAAATTTGGCACAAAACAAAGTAGACATATAATATGCATAAAATGACTTCAAATAAACAATTCAAAGCCATTGGAACCTTTCTAGACCATTTTAGCCTTTTCCGGACCTAAGTCACCTAGTTGACAATAGTCGGCAACTTCTAGCAACTTGGTCACTTTGGGTCTTGCCAAGTCTCCTAAACACACCTAAGGACCACATAGGACCTATTATTAGAATAGTGATGTGGCTAGCATCACTACAAGCCAAAAATAAAGAAATACCTAGGTTTCACACTTAGTCTACCTAGGTGCTCTTGCACCAAGAATATCAAAAACCAATAAAACAATATGGAAAACATATTAAACAATGCAAAGTTAAGTTTATATCACTTACCTCGTCGTCGTGGGTGTGCTCGTTGTCTTGGATTTCATCGGTGAGGAGGCATTTTGGAAAATGGTGGTGAATTTTTGCTGTCAAACCCACATACAAGCTATTGGAGAGCCAAAAAAAAAAATGAAAATGATTGGCCCCGGGTCTGTAGCCCATCATATAACTTTTTGGACATCAAAATAGCGCATACGCACTATTGAAAATTAGAAAAAAAAAAAAAAAAAACTTGTCATCTTCTTGGCACCACAACTCAGTGCATATGCCCAGTGAACATCACAAACATTATTGGAAATATTTTTGATTATATAAGCTTTGATGAGGAAAATGATAAAATAAAAAGTGAAGCTAAAGAAAAGAAAAGAAAAGAAAAATAAAAGAGGAAGAAAGAAAAAGCATAAACTAAAAAGAAATTGAGAGAAGAGGGAAGAAAGAAGAAAGAAGAAGAAGAGAAAGAAGGAAAAGAAGAGGAAGAAAAGAAAAGAAAGGAAGAGGAAGAAAAGAAGAAAAAAGAGGAGGAAGAACGGAAGAGGAGAGAAGAGGAAAAGAAGAGGAAAAGAAAATAGAAGAGAAAAGGAAAGAAGAGGTAGAAATCAAGAAAATAGAAGAAGTGGAAAATAAGAAGAGAAAAGAGGAGAGAAAGAAGGAAGAAGAAGAGAAAAAGAGAAAAGAGGAAGAAGAAAAGATAGAAGAAGAAAAAAGTATGAAGACAGATACAAGTGCACCTAGTACTACTCTTACCTTTGTAGCACTCATAGGCTCAGATGATGACGATCAATCATAACTAATATTATCACTTACAAAAATTATTAGAAAATCAAATAGGTAAAGAGCTTGCAAGAAACTCTCTTGGAAGTAATTGAGAAGATACAAGGAGCTTTGACTATGAAATCACTTGATTGAGACCCTAAAGATAGGGAAAAATATGTGATTCAAGCATTTAGTGCTGAATTTTTTAGCATGAATAATGATGGTACTACATTGGAGGAGCATCCTAAGCATTGGAGAGTATTGTCATGTTGCATTCATGATTGTGTTTGTCATTGATTTCAACATAACATGGTTTCTATAAAGACTTGTTGAGTAGTAGACAAAGATCTTGATGTTATGGATAGTGGTTTGTTGTCTAGTGATGTGCAATAATGGACATGTTTGGAATAATGTCTTGATGACATGGTTAATTTCATAGATTCTAAGTCAAAGATGTACAAATGTTGTACTTGATTTATAGAGAACAATTCAGAGACAAAATATTAGGAAAGAAGTTCCTAATGTTTGCTCACTAGATTCCATCCAAGATGCACTAAGAAGATGTGTAGTTAAGCAATGACAAAGGATAGTAACCTGATATTTAAGTGTCTACAGATGCCCTAGTATCAGATTTCTAAAGTTTTGTATAGACTATGAGTCAATAGTGCTATTATAACAATAATTAATTCATTATCTTAATATAATTATTTAGGAAAGCCTCAAGGTTGACACAAGGAATTATTAAAAAGATATGGTATAAAGGAAAGATATTTTCTCTATTTGTAACATGTATCCATTGTTGTAAGAAGTGTGAATTACAAAAAGGAGCAGATTGCTTATTAAATGTGTGTGATAAATCCAGGGAATTATTGGAATCAAGATTTGTGACCTGGTTACAAAATCACAAGGAGAAGAAGACTCGTTGACATGAAAAAGAAACAAGAAAGAAAAATATACTACAATTCTATTATTGTGCAATGAATAGTACATAGATCATTTGTATAGTGGGTTCATTAATCTTTCCCTTGGAGCTATTTGGGGAGTGGGTCTAGCTATCTTCCACAATTCCTAGCAAGGTTGGAATCTCGTAACAAGGATTTAAATTCTCCTAATAGCTACTCATATGTGCTGAATGTATTCATAGACTCCTAACAATGCCCATCAACTAACAAGAAATATTTATATTAGTACATCATCTTGTGAGTACCATGCCCATTTGGACTTTCCCTGTGATCAAGGGTTTCCCTAGTTAACATATTTGGTGCTACTATGTATGTGTATCTTGTTTTTGTTTTTTTTAATATTAATCATATGGTTAAGTTCATTTAATATTCATAATTTTCATAATATTTGGATAATTGGTACACCCACCCCACCCCCTCTCAGTTATATCTATCAACTAAATATTTGAATAATTGGTATGAGAGCATGAAGTCCTTGAAGGATAATCTTAACTGATATGGGAGGTAAATGAAGAATATTTTTAGAAAGGATAGTCCTACATTTGATGGGGCCAAATATGATGGTTGGAAGGAGAAGATGAAGATTCATCTATTGTCTATTGGTCTGGGATATTGGATCTTGGCAAATAGTAATAAAATAATTGTTGAAGAAGAAAGCTAGAAGGATGTAGTTAAGATGAAAGACATCTATTCATGTGTAACATGAGAGAAAGAGAAGCTCTACTAACAAAACTTCCAGTAAATAAATAAATCTTATAAAATTTGGAAAGTATTAGAATCTATGTTTGAAGGTAATGATCATGCAAAGAGAATGAGATTAAAAAATTGGATGTGTGCATTTCAAGATGGTAAAATGACGAAAGATGAATATATAAGTAGTTATATTGATAGAACATTAAAAACTATTGCAGGAATTTAGTCTTATGGTGGAACCAAGGAAGAAGATGAAGTTACATGGAAGATCTTGAAAAGTTTGACACCACCATTCAATTAAGTAGCTCAAATAATTTAGCTAGTAATGCCCTATACTAAGGATTACACAAAGGAAATTTTTCTTGGAAGATTACAATCTACAAAAGTATATCTGAGACAATTTGGATATCTAGCAAGAGCTAAAACAACATTTAGTTCCCTAGACATTCAAACTAATCTGACAAAGAGTACAAGCACATGTGGAGATTTTGATGATAATAACAAATCTGATGAAGACAAGAAGATTGAGGAAGGAATAACCCTTCTTGTGAAAAGAGAAAAAGATGGAAAGAAAATATTTAAATATTGGACTTGTGATAAATTTTATCATTATGCATTTAAATGTCCTAAAAGAGAGAAAAAGTTTAAGGGAAAGTTTAAGCCTAGAAGAGATAGAGATAGAAATTGTTTATAGGAAAATGAGGATAAAGAATCTAATGAGAAAGATCAAATTAAAAGTGATAATGAATTGGGATTTATGCCTATCAATTTTCATAGAGAAATTAGAGAAGAAAGATCTCTAATCTCCCAAGATGAAAAGAAATATGATTGGATAATTGACAACAGTTATTCACATCACATGACTAGTGATATGAATAAGTTTGTTAAATTCAAGAATCATGATGGAGGTATTGCTGGAGTTGGTATCAATGTAGACTTTCATCTAATAGGAATTGGAGGCATTACTCTTGATGGTAAAACTAATACTAATGATATTTATTTTGTTGATGGATTGAAGCATAAGTTGTTAAGTGTTGGAAATTTGGTGGACAAAGGTTATCAATTGTAGTTCACTGACAGAGATGGTAAGCTAATTGAAACTGGCACTAGATCCAAAGCTAATGTATTTCAATTGAATTCTACTAAAATGACATGTTTGGTAGCAAAAGTGGATAAAATTTAGTTGTGGCATAAAATATTTTGTCACATAAACTTTGATAATATTGTAAAGGTTAGTAGCACTTTTGTAGTGAAATACTTGCTTATGATTACAAAACCTATTAATGTTGTGTGTAAGGAGTGTATTTAGGCTAAGAAGAAAGTATCATTTCATAGCAAGAAGTTCATTACCATAGAGAAGCTAGATATCATTCATATAGATCTAAGTAGTCCCTTCAGAACAAAAGGATTCTATGGTGAAAGGTATTTTATGATTTTGGTTGATGATTTCACTAGAATGATGTCGGTAGCACTTCTTAAAGAGAAATCTGAAGCTTTTAAGAATTTTAAGATATTTAAGAATAGATTTTAGAATGAATTTTGTGTTAAGATAAAATGTTTGAGGTTTTATATAGGAGGAGAATTCACCTCTAGAGAGTTTAACATTTTTGTGAAGATAATGGAATAAAAGGTAGCTATCTTCATGTAGAACACCTAAGGAAAATGGGATTGCCAAAAGAAGGAATAAGTCAATAGTAGAAGTAGCAAGAGTGATATTGTTTGAGAATGATGTTTCTAAGACATTTTGGAGAGAAATAGTTAATACAATAGTATACACTCTGTACAGAGTATAGATTAGAAAATGTATGAACAAGACACCTTATGAACCATGGTTTGGTCATTCACCATCAGTTAAGTATTTGAAAATATTTGGGAATAAATTTTATATTAAGAAAGATTATGACATTAATAAGATTGATCCAAGAAGTGATGAAGGTATGTTTCTTGGTTATTCATTGAAAAACAAGGCATGCATATGTTTTAACTATTGAACTAAGACAATAGTTGAATGCACAAATGTAAGGATTGATGAAAATTTTTGAATGAAGGGAAAGATGGTAGATTATAATTAAGATGAAGAAGAAGATAATTCTAGAATTTCTAGATAGAATGGTGAAGTTTTCTTTGAGACTAACAATGATTTGTAGAATAATGTGCTAATTTTTGAGAAAAAAGAAGAGAAAAGAATTGAACCTTGAGAAGAGATAAGAATTGAGATGTCAACTTCTACCTCTAACAACAACCTGACAAAGAATTTCCCTCCTTTGTAGATAATTGGATGCAAAGACAAAGGTGTGATGACAAGAAATAAGGTAAATGAGAATATATGTTTGATATCTCAAGTTGAACCTAAGAACATAGATGAATCATGTAAAAATGATCATTGGATTCAAGCAATAAAGAAAGAACTAGATTAGATTGTTAAGAATGATACATGGGAATTATTTCTTAGACTTAAATAAAAGAATATAATAGTAACCAAATGTGTATTCCCAAATAAGATGAATGAGCAAGTAGAAGTTGTGAGGATCAAAGATAAGCTTATATACAAGGGATATTAATAATAAGAAGGCATAGACTATGACAAGACATATGCATCTATATCCATAATGGAAGTAGGAAGGATGTTTTTCACTTATGCAACAAATAATAAGTTCATGGTTTATCAGATGGATGTTTAATCAACCTTCCTGAATGAAGAACTTGAAGAAGAAGTATATATTGAGCATCTTGAAGGCTTTCCTTTATCAAAAGAAAAATACATGGTATGTAGACTAAAGAAATCTCCACATGTTCTAAACCAAGTACCTAGAACCTTGTATGCAAGGTTGGATAGTTATTTTCCAAAGCTTGGATTTGATAAATGTATGGCAGTTAGTAACTTGTATTTGAAAGAAGTTCAAAATGGTTTGCTGAATATTGTAATATTTGTTGATGACATCATTTTTGGATGTAATGATGAAGAAAGTGATAAGTTTTTTGAAGAGATGAAGAATGAGTTTGAAATGAGCATGATGGGAGAAATGAAATTTTTCCTAGGATTGTAGATTATACAGAACAATGATTTTAGTTTTATTTCACAAGGTAAGTACTTGAATGATTTGTTGAAAAATTTTAGCTTCAAAAGTTATAAACCTATTTGTACACCTATGATAAATGGTCACAAATTATCCAAAAAAGATGAGACACCTATAGTAGAGGAGAAGAAGTACAAATCCATGATTGGAAGTTTTTAATATTTGACTCACACTAGACTAGATATAGAAAATGCAGTTGGGATTATAACTAGATTTCAAGTTGATCCTAAGGAATATCATTTCTGCAGTAGTGAAGAGAATATTTAGAGATTTGAAATGGACATCTGACTATGAAATTTGGTATGAAAAATCAAGTGATTTCACTATACATGCATCTATTGATGCAGATCGAGTAGGCAATATGTATGACAAAAAGAACACTAGTGGTGGAGCATTGTTTCTTGGAGAAAGATTGGTTTCTTGGTTAAGAAAGGAGAAAGATTGTATTTCATAGAGTATTGATGAGTTAGAGTATGTTGTAACAACAAATAATTTTAATCAAGTTAGTTGGATGATGCAAATTCTAAAGCATATCATAATTGAGTTTGAAGAGCATGTTATCATTTACAGTGATTACACAAGTATAATGAGTATGTCTAAGGATCCTATATTACATTCTAAGACTAAGAATATATGTATTAAGTATCATGTATTGAGAGAGAAAATAGTAGAAATGGAGATCAGATTAGAGTACTAAAGATCAAATTATAGATATCTTTATGAAGCCTTTTCCTAAAGATAGATTTGAGTACTTTAGAGGTATGCTTTGGGTTATACCCCTGCCTACTTCTAAGTAGATGATGCAGAGAGTGAATCAGCCTGGTGGTATATAGCATTGTTTTTAGCCTAGACTGAACATTGATGCTTCTATTATGGGGGAGTATCTATGATGATCTAAGTCACTGAGGATTCTTGGTATTTGGTATTGAATAGTGTCTTCAAAAACTCAAGCTGGTTGAAAATTTGGTACAACATATTAGCAATTGGCATTTATCAATTGGTATATAATAGCTTTTTGATTGAGGTCCTTGACATTGATGTCAATAGGGGAGAGTGTGGATGAAAAAAATCTCCTTAAGAATAGGGGAGTATCTGCTAAGGCATGGGGAGTGAATATGCATGATGGAGAGATATCTCTTTAGAAAGATTTAGAAAGATCTATGAAAATATGTAGGAATATGCATCTAATATATATCAAATCATTTAGTATGAAGCAAAAAATTGGTTTCTAAGAAGAAGGAGTATGTGCCCATTATGCACCTATTGTTTTGATATTATTTTTATCATATGGAAAATTGATACTAGTCAATAGAAGCAACTACTTAGAATTTAAAAAATAAATCTATGTTGCTATTAATGGAAAAGGGGAAGATTGTTAGAATGAATGTTGATGATATTACATTGGGGAGTATCCTAAGCATTAGAGAGTATTGAAATGTTGCATTCATGAGTGTAGTTGTCATTGATGTCAACATAGCATAGTTTTTGTCAAGACTAGCTGAGTAGCAGATAGAGATCTTGATGGTACAAACAATGGTTCAATTGTCTAGTGATGCATAGTAATGGATATGCTTACCACAATATCATGATGATGTGGTTAAGTTCATAGATTCTAAGTAAAAGACATATGGAAGTTGTACTTGATTTACAAAGAGCAATTCAAAGAAATAGTATTGGGCAAGTAATTCCTAATATTTGTTTACTAGATTACATCTAGGATGCAATGAGAAGATACATAGTTGGATAGTGATAGAGGACAATCAATTGATGATATCAGTGTGTGTGCAAGCCCTAGTATTGCAAATGTGATGTTTTTTATAGAATGTGAGCTGAATGTGCTATTGTAGTTATAATTAATTAATTATCTTATTATAATTAATTAGGAAAGCCTCAAGAATTACTCAAGGAATTACTTTTAACATATGATATAACAGAAAGATGTTTTTCTTAGTTGTAAGGTATATCCATTCTTGCATGAAGTGCAAAGTGTGAAAAGGAGTAGAGCTCTTAGTGAATGAGTGTAAGCAATCCAAGGGATTATTTGATGCACAATTTATGATCTGGTTACAAGATTAGAAGGTGTAGAAGTCTGATTGATAGGACAAATAAAAAGGAAGGAATAATACAACACAATTTTATTATTCTACAAGTAATAATACAAAGATTATTTGCATAGTGGGTTCATTGATCTTGCCCTTAAATTTCTTTGGGTTGTGGGTCTAGTTTTCTTCCACAACTCCTAACAAAATTTTCACAACTCCTAATAGGGTTGGAATCTCCTAACAAGGTTTCAAAGTCTCCTAATAGGGACTCATATGTATTGAATGTACTCATAAACTCCTATACGGGTCCATCCTCTAAAAAGGAATATTTATATTAGTATATCATCTTGTGGGTATCATCCCCACTAGGGTTTTCCTCTGATCAGTGGTTTCCCTAGTTAACATATATGAAGTTATTGTGTATGAGTATCTAGTTGTGGTTTTAGTTTATATTTCTCATATGGTTAAGTTTGTTTAAGGTTGATAATTGTGGTAATAGTTAGATAACTAATTCACTCTTTCCCTCTTTGTTTTATTAGTGAACTATATATTCTAGAAGAATTGACTAGTTTGTCAAAGATTGTAGTAGCAAAATCTTAGGCCAAGCATGTTGCATAGATATTTGACACAATATATCATAACATCATAAATTATCTATTGGCTCTTGATACTTGTAAGAAGCCATCAAGGAAATGTGAGTTTTAAGGAAAAGCCTTGAATGTGAATTGTGTAATGTCTTTCATTTTCACAAAATGTATAGATGATGAACTTAAGAAGAAGAATGTAGAAGTAAAAGAACTAGCATATCAAGTCTGTAAACCTGGTGTAATGATTGCATGAATTGAAGGACAAGTTAGCAAGTCATATGATGAAAAAACTCTATTGGAAGACAAGAAGACACAGATTACAAAGAGGCTGTCACTTATGAGAGGACACTTATATACGAAATTAAGCACAATTTAATGTCAGATGGAGGAATATATGTTAGCCAAGACATCCTTTGATAGTTTTGTTTACCCAAATTTTAATGTGGTGGAGATTGCATTCTATGGATTATGAACTCTTTTTAGCATATTAGAAAGAGTAAAGGATTCTAGGGAGCAAAAAATGAAGAGTATTGTAATACCCCAAAATTAGCACATTTCCATGCTAAACCAATTCTAGTCTATTTAATCATTCTTAATTCCTATTCTATTATGCAATTTTGGTTATGATTATTACTACATGACCTAAGTTTCAGATGCAGGAAACCCTAATATGCATTACTAACACTCTTTATTTAATTCTAGCTCTGAGGGTTAAGCCTCATTTTGGGAATAATTCTACGAATCATGATTGATCTTGTCATCTTCTAATGGGTAGGTATTAGGATAGACTAACCCCAACTCTTGAGAATTGAGTCTTGTTCTAGGAATAGTTTTGCAAACATTGACAATCTTTGTCCTATTCATTTTTCTATCTAGATGTTCTATCTAGATTCCCTAAGGTTAAGCTTCATTCTAGAGATAACCTTAAAAAGCTTATCAATCTTAGTATCTAGGTGTTCTATATGGATCCCCTAAGGTTAAGCTTCATTCTAGAGATGGCCTTAAAATTCTTATCAATTGGTCTCTCTATCATCAATTGGGAACCAATCTCATTTCTTGATTTATGCTTCATACTTCTGATTTCTTTGAATCAAATGTGCTTATTGCACATTCATTCAAAGGGGAAAATATATGTAGACACTAAAAAATGGTTTGCATCTATGGTTTCATCACTTATTCATACTAATTCATCCCCTTTTCTCATTCTACTAACTTTTTTTTTTTCCAAATTGATCATATCTCATCATTTGTATCCCTTTTCATGCCAATTGCATGTCATTTTAAAACCATTTCAACATCATCAAAAAATCATACCAAATCAACTTGAAACCATTTCAAATCACCTCAAAATCATATCAAATCATCTCAAAATTAGCTAAAATTAGTCCTAATCAACCTAGAACATATCAAAAATCCAAAATATATCATCATTTGACTAACCCTAGGCATTTTCATGGCTTTTAGTGCCTTAGAAACCTATCAATCTATCAAACCTATTGATCTGACCTTAGTACTATCATGGCTCTTAATGCTAGGTAAAACTATCATTCTTGTCATTTGATCATGGACATTGTTGTATCCCTTAGTGTTAGATCATGACATCATCAAACCATTTTAATAATATTGATAGTGTTAGTCAATGTTATTATGATCAACCATATCCAACCATCTCAATCCTATAGCATTTACAATATTGGTTAAGTGTTACATGTCCTTATCTCATGTCGTGTCCTTGGCATGTTAATCAATAAATTAATTTGACCATGGCTTTTGTCTATCCATCATCATCCTAGTCAATCTACGTCATTCTCACATTTTCACCAAAGGATACTATTGCACTTATTTAATCAATATGGCCAATCATCTACTAAATTTTCTATAGTATTAATTAACCCATAATTTAATCCTATGTCCTTTCATTAATTATTCTTCTAAACTAACCTTTTCAATTATTTGATAGTTTGTTAATTAATTGGTTCATCATTCATAACCCATGGAAATTCTTAATTTCCTAAGTCATATTTTCCTCCATTATTTTCATTTTCACAAATTTCTATTTTGTTGAATAAATGATTTCTAATTCAAATATTCCACAAAATATTGACATCATCATGACACATGGGTGTGACACCTTGTGGATTCTCCTCTGAAACTTGGCTAAGATATGTTATAATCCAATATTCTTATTCTCTTATGCACATCCATATTTGGCTTCCCTTGTCATTGATTCTTGGCTTTAAGTGGGTTTGAGGTGTCATATGACACATCATAGATTTTCTTCCATCTTTAGCCAAGTTTGACTTCCAAGAATCATAGAATCCTACACTTGGTATCTTCTATCATATGTGTCATGGATTATCCAAGGAATCTCTTGCCATGTCATATATACAAGGTGATGATTCCAATGCTCTCATCCTCTGTGTTGATTATAAAATAAGAATTCTTTCTCTCATTTCAATTCCTTAAATATTTAGTATTTTCACTCCATCTCTCATGCTAAAATCACATCTTCTATTATTCTTATAGCATTATCCCAATCATAGGCTTTTGCTTCAATATTGTGTGCACTATAGGCAATTTGAATCTACATCATATGGAGAAGAAAGAAGAACATGGGAGCTACAAATGAAAGAGGGAGTTTTGACATTGTGTTGTTTTCCTTTATTTATTTGGCTTTCATGGTAGAATAAAGGATGTTAATATATTATTATTGAGTTTATGATTTTCTCATAGTCTGTTAGACATTAGCCCATTTTTTGGTCCTACAATTGGTGAACCCGATATGAACATGGTTAACTCACTTGGGTTTCTTGTGTTTGTGCTTGTAGGTGCAAGGAAGAAGCTCACTTGGAGGGGTATAATTCTTATTCTCTCTCCTTTATCACACCAAGCCTAATTAGGAGGCCCAAAAATATGATTTTATGCTCTCATTTACACATTTTGTTAGCTTGCTATCATAGGGTACACTATGCTCTATCAGGGCTCACTTGGGACCCCTAGGAGGTAGTTTTAGGGGCCTAGGAGACACCATAACCCCTATTTGTTGTTCCTATCTAACCAACTACACCCATAAATGATCAACTATGCCCTTTTGAGATCCAACTACACCATGGGTGCAGTTTGCACTATCTAAGTGCACTTGGGAGGGTAGATTTCAAAATTTTATTTTCTGGGTCTTGTTTGGGCACCAATTCTCCATAGTATGCACCTAGGCTTCCAATTGCACCCTTTTGAGCCCCAAGTGCACCATGGGTGTAGTTAGCACTATCTAAGTGCACGTGGGGACATTCTAAGCCATTCTAACCTTTTGGGGCACAATCCACTCTATCAGAGCACACTTGGTTCACAGAAAGCACCTATTTCAATCAAAATCTACATCTAAGATTTCCATTTGATTGTATGACATAGGTTAGATGTTTTTGTGTTACTAATGGTTTGTTTGAGGCTATATACTCAGAAAGGTGGACTTTTCTAAACCACTCTATCCGAGGTATTCCATAAGTTTAGAATGCTTGTATAGTAGCTTAAAGCTCCCTAATCATGGAGTGCAAGTGACATACAAATGAGCATAAGGAAAGATCTCAACTGAGCCTAAGAAATATAGCCTTTGCTAGTAAACCATGAGATGGGAGATTCTTTGAGCAAGAGCAAGAATTCTAGTGTCAAATAACTCTTAAATCATGTAATGCAAGAATGAAGTTATGGTAGGATTAAATACATAATGCAAGCTATTCTAAGTGTGGATAAGACTGTTACAAATCCAATTATTAAGCTATGTAATTTAATCTATTGCAAAGAACTACATTAACATGCAACTATGTTATAATTTTATAATGCTATGTGAACTCAAGCTAGTATGATGGAATGATAGAATGAAGAAAAGAAATGGAAGTTCTCCAAAAAGCTCCAAGAAATCTCTTAGAAAACCTATAACATAACAATACTCAAAAGATGGATCCTTTAAGAAGAAGAGAGCTCTCTCTTTTGAAGCCATATAGATGATACAGATCAAGATGAAGATGGTGGATAATCAATAGTTTAATTTGAAAATGAGGGGGATCCATGTACATAAACAAGTCAACTAATAGAATATGAGTTGACTTGTCATATAAGAAAAAAGTCTCAGAAGACTTTTCTTTTATTTGCAAAATAGAAAAAAGACTTTATGTGTTCACTTTAAGTGGGTTAGAAGAACATGATCTTTTATTTAATTAAAAGGAGAAATATTCTTTTAATCAAATAATGAACTTAGGATAGCATAGTCAAACTATAGGTTATAATCAAATTAATTGATTATTAGCAATTTGGTCTAGGTAAATGATTTAATTAATTTAGCCAAAATGTCGAGAAGAGGGCTAATAGTCTAGATGACCATTTTTAGGTGATTATATTTTCTCCTCTTTAACTAATTCATGATCGATCTAGGAACACATTATGTCAAAGAAAATAGAAGCCAAGTAGGCAAAAATAGATATAGATATCTGATTCTAAAGAACGAAATCTAGAATAAGATAACAAGTCTAGGATGTACAACCTGATAGTGGTAGTACTGAACACTAGAAAAAGATGATGTTAGAATTCAAAAAGAATGCTAACACCTAGCAAAGAAGATAAATTGAGAGCAAGTGAGAAGATCAAACAAATGCTTGTAAGAAATAGATAGCTATAGAAATCAGTGATAGAGTATTTCTGCCCCCTTGGGATTGAAATCAAAATCACATAAGGGGATATAGAAACCAACTAGATATGAGAAAATTGGAATATAGAAATGTGCAAGATGAAAAATAGATGATTAGAACCCAAGAATGACTATAAGAAACTGATAAAATACCCCTATTTTACTAGAATTGACCATAAAGAATACAACATAAAAATTTGGTGAAATCTAGTAGAAAGATGATTTTAGACATGAAAAGGTGAATTTGAATCAATATGAAGCATGAAGATGATGAAGATATGTAGGAATGAAGTTTCCCCAGTGATGATTTGGAGATTTAGATCTCAAAAGGTCAGCTAACTACTTAGAAGAAGGTAGAATTTTAAAAGGCAATTTTGACCTCAGGATGAACTTAGATTTTGATTTCAATCCAAAAAATGGATTCAAGATATAAAAATTAGCTAGGGGTGCAATTTTTGCACAATTCTAAGGAGTTTAAAAATTAGGTCAAAAATGAGGTTGGGGGCTATAAAAGGGGCCTAAGTATCATTTTCAAAATCATTTTTTCTTTTGTGATTTGGTGAGAGCTTTTGAGTGGTCCAGAGAGCATCATGGCATTAGTGGGTATTTTGACTCTTAGACACTATTTTGAGTGTAGTCGGTTGCACAACTCACTGGTAAGTAACAACTTTTTTGTCAATTTTTTTAGCATTTATGATCTTTTCAAAAAAATTTGAGTGTTTAAATGCAAAATATCATGTGATATTTAAAAAGTATCACATGGGTACTTTATAAAATATTGATCGATATTTCGCAACAAAAAAAGTGTCGCATACGTATTGTAGGTGTGTCATATGGGACATACCCATTTGTCACCTTGACCAATGAAAAATATTGCACAACACATTTGTGTGGCATGATTTTATAAAAAAGTGTTGCATGAGACTATGTCAACAAATTATGTCACCTGCATGTAGGGAAAAGTGTCGCACAGCTTGTTTTAAGCATGTTTTCATGAATTTTTAGCATTGTTATCACATTTGTAATATGCTACTGATGTTTACATGTTGTGTGTTGATAGGAGGTATTTTTGGCATTACATATTAGAGCCCCAAAAGTGGTGGGGTTGTGAGTTGTGCAATATTTGACTAATGTTGAGCATGCTGCCATATTGACCATGGGATTGAAGTGGGTTGTATGGATGCCCCATATATGGGTAAACCATGGGTTAGTGACTACATTGGCTGAGTACTGATACAATGAGCATAACATCTTCCATCTACTAACTAGAGAGGCCTCAATCACATTAGAGGATGTGTATCAAATTTTGTGAGTACCCTACTATGGTGATCGGTTAAGTTGTACATTTGATTGCTTGGTCATGTGTTGGAAAGTTTGATTTTTGATGTCAGGTATACTGACGCCAAGTTTAGTGATGTATCATAGGTGTACTATGATCAAACCCTAATGGAGGGTCAGGTAGCAACACAACAGATGTTCCAGGATGTTACCATTCTAGATCATCATTTGAGTTGGGAGAGACTCATCAATGATTATGGTTCTAACTACCCTTTACCAAGTTTGTTGTGTTCTTTGGTAGCCTAGGCCTTGGTGACAGATATGAGTTAGAAGGGCTTCCCACTAGGATGGGGTCAACTAGTGGCAGATTTGATTGCATAGCCAAACAGGATGGCATGAGGGCCAATGATACTAGCAGATATGTACCACAAGTTGCATGAGGTAGTGTATCATAGTGGTGGTTCTTGGGCATGTGGAGTGGTTTTGGTATAGATCTAGGCTTGGGACCACATTGCTATGATCTGACCATAGGTACAACCTTGAGAGTGGAGCCAGCCCTATATTTTTGGATATATAAGATTTGTCCCTCAAACTCATAGGTGGGACATCACCTACTACCACCACATATTTGATGAGCTTATGAAATTTACATGGTGGCCTTACCAAGAGTATGATAGATGGTCTAATTCCTAAGAGTTAGAGTACATGAGGTACAACATACCATTGGTAGGCAAACATAGTTAGATTGTGGGGCAATTTTCTATTAGCTGAGTATGGTGGTAGTTTGCAAAGCGACAGGTGGTATCAGTAGAGACCATGACATATGTTTGATGTCATTTCGATGAGGCATGTGGATGGCTATTGGTGTTGGATTACCAAATAGAAATATGAGAGATAGTAGATCTAGTGTGGACTCCCTAGTATTATTGCCTAGATGTGGCAAATGTAGGGGCAAACCCAACATATATGTACAAGATGCAGAGACATCTCTTTCCTTGATTTACAATGCCTAATGTGCTATCCATGGTGAGGGGACATCGATATGGTGGAGGTGGAGGTAGAGGTAAGTGTGTCAAATAGATGGAGGTTGGAGAGGGATCATGATTAGGGAGGAGTAGGACATAGGCACATGTTGCAAGAGAGGAGGTGGAGGATGAGGAGGAGGAGGTTCCATTGAGGCAATGGTAAGCAAGGATGGTGAAGGCATAGGAAGAGTAGACAGCTCAGAGTGATGATTGGGATACGAGGATCTGTGCCTTGGAGGTGGAGATTCAAATAGCATAGGTGGCAATTACAGTCCAAGACTAGTAGCTAATAGATGAGCGAGCATAGGTGGATGAGCTTTGGTGGGAGTGGGATGCAGCAAGGCAAGAGGTAGCACATCATGGTGCACAGGCCACATATTATTATGCTACCTATAGGGGTGTGGTACTATTAGGGTAGGGACTTCTCCTATACTCTGAGTGGGCTAGTAGATCAAAGGGTGTAGTATAGCTACCTAGAAGGAGGCAGGCTCCTCCAATAGGGCCAATGCTAGCCGCAAAGGGTGATAGTCAGTCTTGGATCTCATGTTTTGTATATGTACCATGACACATTTGATATATATATATATATATATATATATATATATATATATATATATATATATATATATATATATATATATATATATATATATATATATAGACACATACATACATACATACATACATACATACATATATATGTATATATGTGTGTGTGTGTGTATATATATATATATATATGAGATACTAGATTTTATTGATAATTTTGTGTACTTGTCTCAAATGGATGTTTCAATATTTTAGGTTTCATGTGATGCTTTAGTTTTATTTTTTAGCTTATGTATGTATTAATTAGATGATTGCATGTATATGTTCATGTAGCTCTTTTTTTGTATGGTGTTTTAGCTCTCACATGTATGATATAGACTTAATATTTTTTGAAAATATGTGACACTTGGTGAGATTTGTTGGGGTATCCACAACACATGCCCCATACTTTTTTCAACTCCCAAACTCATAGTTCAAGAGTTAGGAGAAGAAAATTTTATTAGAGTTAGAGTTCTAGAGTCATCAAAATTGAAAAAACACAAAAAAATTAGAAAATAAGAAAATACAAAAAAATTTGAAAATTTGAAAAATACAAAAAATTAGAAAATTGAAAAAATACAAGAAAAAAAAAAAACAAAAAATTTGAAAAATATAAAAGTTATAAAAAAAAAAAAAAATTTTAAAAAAAATCATGTGCGAGCATGTGCATGAGAGCGGAGTGCATGTCATGCACCTAACCCAACATGGGGGGGTTGTAAAACCCCCACCCAAATCCTCCAAACTTATTCATTTTTGTGTTTGCATTTTTTGCAGAGGTGACCAAAGCGCCAGGTATGATATGAGTCTTATGTTGTCGTGCCAAGCGTCACTAGCACTAAAAATATTGCGCATGGCCTTTGAACATCTCACCACTGTGCCCAGTGCCATCGGTGCTAAACACATTGTACATGGCCTTAGAACATTCCACCACCATGCCAAGTGCCATAGGCGCTAAAGACATTGCGCATGGCCTTTGAACATTCCACCGCTATGCCAAGCACCACCAGTGCTAAAAAAACCATTCCACCCCCATGCTATGCACCTTTGGCACCAACATACTGAGCATGTGTTGTCGCCTTAAAATAAAGCTAGTGGCACCAAGGAGGGGGGGTCCGTGATAGTGCTTTGTGCCCACGTGGCCTTAGGGCTATAGTGTGCCTCCAAAACCCCTCCCCACATACATTTTTAATTTCATTTTTATTTATTTATTTTAAATTTTGAAAAAAAAATAAATTTAAAAATTAATTATAAAAATAATATAAAATAAAATAAAAGGGGGATAAAGTAAAAAATTAAATAAATAAAATGCCTAAATGGGGGCATTTTTTTTGCTTTTTATGCTTATTTCAATTCTTAGTTTTTACATTTTATCCTTGACTAATAAACATTTTTGTCACAATGTGCAGGTGATTAAATGGCATCCACATCTAGAATAGACCCCAAACCTATCATGTTCAATTTCCAAGGTGTACCTTCAAAGTCAAGATTCGACGATGATTATGCTAAGATCAGAGATACCAATCTCGGACACATAGACTTAGGATAATTCTTGAGAATTTGCAACAAGCCAACAGAGAGGTCAGCCATGATGTTTGCATTGATCCATTCTAGATTAGTAAATGCAACATCACATCCTATGTTCGTACAATTAGTTGAGCTAATCTTGGCCCTGTCACAATGTTTCATTCTTGATGAAAGAGTAGTTAAGAGTGTCACCAGAGAAGTGGTGTTGGATCTATGACCTAACAACATTGAGAGGGTCTTTCATCCTCCTAGAGCAGATTAGTTTATTAGACTCTCCTATGGAATAGCTAAGAGATGGTATAGGGAGCATCAGCAAGAGGCAATTGACATCATATAAACCTCATACCTCATTGAGAAGCCTCCTTGAGGGAGGATAATGGGAAAATTTGATATGACTCAGGGATACATCAAGGAAGACATTGGATATTCTATCATTCTCCTTAGTAAAGTCATGGGCTTACTTGCAGCAGGCCACCTCAGTACCTTTATGGTCAACTTCATTGACACCATCAGACATGTAAGGATACCATTAGACTAGGCCACCAAACTAAGTGAAAACTTGTGTGAGTAACTAAGGATAGTGAAGGACAAGAAGAAGTTCTACATGACTTCTTATATGGTGTACTTGCTTACAGCAAGGGAAATGAACTATCTCAGTTTGTACAAGAAAGGTAGTATGCAGGACCCTAATGCCTAGCCATACATAGTTTACCCTTAGCTAGTGAAGAAGAAGCTCTTAGCATAGAGCAAAGAATATAGAATTGTGAATGGTGCATTTATCTTTGTGATCATTTGATTCATTGAGGCAGGCTATGGGAAAAGGTTATTTGATGAAGCCAAAGCATAGATCATAGTTCTTAGAGCCTACTTCATCCAATTCAAGACATTCACATATCTTCGAGTAGCTGGTGCATCCATCAATCCTAAGAAGCTTCCAAGATAGCCAAGTAATAAACTGGCCCCCTTAGAGATTTCCTAGCAAATTAAGTCAGCCTATGAGAAAATCAAGAGACAACAAAGACCTTGTTGGACATGGCCATTGGTCATACGAGCATATCAGGTGAAGAGGAAACATGATATTCTAACCTTTAAGTGGGAATGAGAGAACTATCTCCTTGAAGAGTACAACTCTCCTCAACCATATTTTGATAATATCAAGAAAGTGGAGAGTCTGGCAAGAAAGGACTTCCATCATGAGGATGCTATTGAAGATCACTAGATGAATGCCACAAATGACTACAATTTCTGCATTAGGGACTATTGCAGGATGACTTTGTATCTAGTAGAGAAGGCTCCCTAGTTGAACATTCCTAATGAGATAAGGCAACATGATTCTAAGGAATTACTAGACATCCTTTTCAATGCAGATAAAATTGGTGAAAGACCTATTTTGAATGTAGAGGTTAACAGGGAGGAAGGAGATGACATTAATCATCGAGTGAGACATGTCATCTGAATGACAAAGAATTGGATTAAGAAACCTTTTCCACTTGATCCAATTTTAGATACAATGATCTTCCATGTACATGCTCACCTAGAAAGAGGTAAAAGTTACAACTCCTAACTTTGTAGCCCAGTCTCCTATTAGATTTGAGATAGTCTACAATCTTGATCGCTCAGTTGGATATTATCACCCTCTAGAAAGGAAGGGAAAAATAAAGAGGACCTCCCCTCAGAGGATTCAGATAGAATAGGCTACAAAATAGGTGTCTCCCTAGTATCAAGAATAGAGTCCACAAGGGTCCCAAGATATTGGAGCTACTCAAGTCCAAGATGAGCCTCAATTACCTCTTGTTGTGTCAAGCCAGCTAGAAGAGGGAGAATTTTTAGAAACCTCCATTCCTCCTACAAAATAAGAGCCCGCTTCTCCTTCTATCCCTAAGAAACATAAAAGGATCAAGATTTAGATGAAAAAAAGGAAAAGGATTAGTAGAATATTAGTGCCTAATCCATCTATCCCTATAACCATTCTAGAGGAAGATGAAAATGAGAAAGAAACAAAATTTGAAGAGAAGGAGGAACAAATGCCCTCATAGGGAAGAACTTGGTTAGAAAAAGTTGCAGAGTTGGAATGAAGAAAGAGTGTCATAGGTACCTTGCCATCCACCCAAGAAGACCCATTAGAACTCTCTTCCTTAGAAGACAAAGTGCAATAGTGGGTGAATGGGAAAAGTGAAGAGAGTGATGATGTTTTCTAAATGATAGATTTTTATTTCATGCTTGTAGGTATAGATTTGTTTAGAGATAAAGTCAAGGACACCCCCACAGGTGAACTTCAATAGGAAGACTAGATTTAGATGTCATAAAAAACACAAGGTCCTAATCTTACTCCTCCATATCCACCACCAATGGTGGTAGATAGTGGCTTGCTGACTCCTCCATCTTAGAGTTTAGAAGAACAAGTTCAAAAGGAGCCATCATTAGAGGAGAAACCAGAACAAATGGCTATCGATGAAGTGTTGAAGGAGGGAAAAATTGTGGAATATTCTCAACCATCTTCCCAAGACACTAAGGTGCAAGCTACAAGATCTATGGAGACTGAAGCTACTAAAAGGGAGTCCTCACAATAGGAGATGACTCCATGTAAGAGTGATAAAGGGAAGGAGGTAGTTGAACACACCCCTTCATTATCAAGTGCCAGATCCACAAAGAAACACATCCTAAGATGGTTCCAAAATGAGATAATGAGGAGTACTAAGCCTTAGTTCCATGCTTTAGAGGATGATATTTGTGATATTGTAGAGATCTTGAACAAACTTGAGTCTCCATTACATGAGGAAGCACCATTTTTGTTTGTCACTACCATACAAAACTAGTATTTATTTGCACAAGTGGCTCTCCCTCCTAAAGGTACAGATATAGAAAGCATTAGCCTCAAGGATTATGAAATGAAGGATGTTATGTTGGGAAGGCCTACATAGGATTCAAATCGACAAATGATGACTATGGGAGTCAAAGAGGTTCTCAAGCACATGGAGCAAGATGAGATTGAACTCCAAATACTTCAAAGGAAGGTTAAGATCCTAAAGGGATATCTAGCCAAAGCTATTGGTCCTCTTAATTTCGAGCACCCCAAGCAAACACTGAATACTATCCTTGGAGAAGGGGATAGTGTACAACTCAATCCATTTTTGAAAGCTTGTTAGGAGTGGCAAGAAATCCTTGAGGATAGAGGTGTAACAATAAATATAGGGAATTTGAAATTACTACATGCTATGTAGGAGAATATGAAAAAGATTGTGGCAATTTTGAGGTAGGACTTCAGTATCATTGATGAGGTATGGGCATGGAGTAAGGGTTTGAAAACTCTATAGGCCATAAAGGGCCAAAGGTACCATAGTTTGATCGATGTATATACCATAAGAGATTTAGACATGATTGATGATTGGATAGAGAAGATAGTAGAAAAAAATAAAGTAATGGAAACATTACATGACGAGATCCATCGGCTCAAGGACCAAGCCCAAGAGTGAATTTTGGATACAGAAAAGGTGTATAGTGATGCATGCTTAGACATTTTTGAAGATGAGGAATGAGAGAAGCTATTGCTTGTTGAGGTAGTAGTACATAATTTTAAGAAGACTTTAGAGGAAGCATCTAGTGATGCGGATATAAAACAAGCCTTTAGGACAAAAGAAGCATTGTTAGAGTTGGACACCAAACTCATATATTTTGCAGAGACTCAAATTGAGGTGGATAACTTGTAAAAAAGTTCAAAGATAAATATGAGGCTTTAGATCTTCTAAATGCAGCTAAGACTATTAAGATGATAGAGAGATTCAAGGGCAAACACCCAAACATAGCTTTGGAATGAAGAAAAATAAAACCTAGATGCCAAAATTTCAATTTTGACATTTAGTAAAATTTTGAGATTTTGACCTAGTCGAGGTGTGTAGGTTTATAGCTCTATAGCTCCATAGGTGCATAGGTGTGCAAGTATGCAAGCTTGAAACTTTGCAATTTAGAGGTGCATTGACAGTTAACTACTAGTTCAAAAAATAGTGCCTTCCATGCATCAGGAACACATTTTGATGATAGTTTAACTTCAACACATGCCTAGTGAAGGACCAACTTCCATTTTTTATTCCTCCATGCACTTCCACTTTGACTGATGGATTCCTCTTACTTTCTCTCTCATGTTTTCTTTTTTTTTTTGACATGTAAAGGGCTCATGCATCCAATTAATGAATAAAATATGGATGGAGTCCCTCTAAGAACTAGATTAATTGTTAGTCTGTATATATTTAGTTTGTTTTATTTGTTAAAAGAATTTTATTGCATGAAGAATATCTCTCACTCTCAACACAAATTGAGGAGATGATTTCTTATAAATACCCCATTGTAAAATGTTACAAAGGCCACCATTATTATGTAATAAAATTATGCTTTTGGTGCTCGCATTTGAAGTGTAGTGATTCTTGCCTGAATGTGTCATATTTTTGTGGATTTTGTTAATAAGATTGTGATTGAGCCAAAAGTTTATTGCATTATTTCTAGTTATGCAATCTTTTAGTTCTAGTGTTTGCTACAGATTTATGAATTCTGCTAATGTATCTATCTTGAGAAGAGATCACCAAATTGTGTTTGCATAGCTTTTTGTCTCGCATGAGTGCACTTTATGTGGCCTTGTGATTTGATGAAGAGTGGAACATCATTTGATTACTAAAATTTCCCATCAACGATTACATTAGTGGATTCTAGGAAGTGTTGCTCCTATTTTCAATGGTTTTTGTACTAATTTCTTCGAAGGTTTATCTCGCAGTGTGTTTTATTCTATAGCTTATGTCCATTTAGGATTTCAATTTCAAGTTATTTTCTTTCAGTTTTGTTATTTTCTTTGCTAACCCCCTTGTTAGAATAGGAATTCATTTTAGTTGCATTCTTAGAATTGCATTCATAAAAAAACCAAAAAATACAAAAATATTGTTCTTTTGTGTATTATTTTGAGACAGTAGATAGATTTATTTCATTCCAAGATTATGATTAGAACCAAAAAAGGCATCCTCATGAATAATCACATTTATCTTCAACTCGGCAGATTTTGGTACATCATAAGACAAATACTAAACCTTGGAGTTGATCTCAAAAAGATTAGCTTTTCAAGAGAGGAATTGCACAATGGATTCTTGTCATTGACCTCATGTATAACAACCACCCAACAGAAGTGGTGCTAGAAGGAGGGCCATTTTACACTCCCAAAAATGAAGGAAATTTGACAAAGTTTCAGAATTTTACACACTTGCAATAATCTATGCTTCACACAAGTTTATAATTTTTTTTGAATTTCTCAAAAATTTAGGTGCATAACTCCATAGGTATGTAGCTCTATAGGTACATAGGTTTATAGATCCATAGCTATGCAGGTCCACAAAACTCTGTAGTGTGCAAAATTTAGAGAAGTGACAAAGTGTACTACTTCTACAGAGGTGCACTTTTTCCAAAATTGATGCAAGCTGGAGGATATTGATCCAAAATCTGCATTCCAGTGAGCATTAAGTTCTTCACCAAGTACCCAAGAGTTTCTAGAGATTACTCACTTTTGTAAGCCATGCAATGACAGAGGAATACCCCAAATTCAACCACTTCCATTCAACATTTTTTCTTCTTCTTCTACTTTGCCACCCATTCAACCACCATTGGACCTCCACATACTCCAATAGTCCCATGACCATCCTAGTCACCTTTAGGTCCACAAAATTCTCCAATGGCCTTTTTCACAAATGCAGTGGACTCACCCATTAACTTGAGAGGTGCACTTCATGACCTCCCCAAGAATCTTGAGAATTTTTTTGCCAAGGTTCATTTATGGAGAAACATGAACTATCGAAGATCATGTCAAAGTTTTCAAAGAAATTTGAAACCAAAAGTAGATTTCTAATGAGGATGGGGTTCTTCATTTATTTCCCTATTCTTTGGGGGAAATTGTCTTCAATTGATATGTTAACTTGCCACCAAGATGTATTGGAGATTGGGGTACTTTCAAAAACTTGTTCTTGGAACAATTCAAAACTTTCATCAAACCAACTGTGATACATCAACAGTTCATATCAATTAAAAGGGATCCAACTGAGATAGTTTCACACTTCAACCATCACTTTCATATGGTATACCACAAGTTCGAAATGCCATACCCTATACTAGTTGGAGCTATTATTCAAATTTATTTGAATGCTATGGATTCCCTTATCGTGATCCTTTTGAGAAGACTTCCTCTAGCTGATATTGATACATTAGACAAAGTCTTTGCAAAAGAAATCATGTTCACAAAGCAAGCTAATCCCAATGGAGGGGGGATGATGCTTCGAACACAAACTATCACTACGATGCCAACATACCCCATGGGAGCACCCACCATGCCTAGCTAGTTCATACCTATGAACCCAGTTCCACTGCAGTAGGCACCCACTCCAAAAAGTCAAGCGATAACATATCTAGGGTATGAGCCTCCAAAAACATCTTTCTTTGAGTAGAAAGCAACAGTTCTTATGGAAAAGGATAATAATCTTATTTTAGAAGTTGGTCAAATGAAGAAGACTATGTCACAAATGAACAATGAGTTGACACATCTTAGATTGTCACAAGGACAACATAAAAAATTCTAAAGAAATAACGTTGGCCCCTACAACAACAATTTTTTTTTAAAATTACAACAAGAACTTCAATAGAAATAATAATAACAACAATGTAGGAAACAATGGTGGAGGAGACAACTTTAATCCTCCTGATTGCAATAATGGCTTGCAAAGGAAAAATTGACAATGGAACACTAATTCGAATAATGGAAGCATTCCTGCTGATAACAACAATAACAACATTTAGTATGCTGATAGTAATCAGTATGATGATAGACAAAATGTGCCTAACAAAGATGGTTCATACTACAATGGTAATCAGGAGGTGATTCAAAACTCATAGGTAAATGATAATGTTTCTCGTATTCAATTTAATGCTATGCTATTGGAATCCTATGATTCTACACAGAATGTGCAAGTGGAACAACCAACAAGTGAGGAATTCTCATTCCCATTTAGCCAAGAAGAGGACCTTCAACATGATGAGATATTTTCCTTTCGTAATGACAATTAGAATACATACAATCTCAAAAATAGAAAGGATCCCTTGACGAATGGAATTCCTCCAACTTTGCAACCAACTCCACCTGATACAAGAGCAACAATCCACCACTAGTAAGACGAGTCTATCATGCCTAACCACTACTTGGTTTACTGCATTTTAGGATTTTGTTGTTTTAAGAACCTTTCAGATGTTATGTTCCTGTGATATGATGAACTTGGGTTTTATATGTCTGAACATTTTGTTATGTCTAGATTTTAATATGATTACTTTGGTCTTAATGATATTTCTATTATGAAATCATTTGTATTAAAAGGGATTATGATTTAAGGTATATATGTTTATGACATAGGGTAAGGAATGAGGTTATTTACTTTAAATAATCTAAGAAATCCTAAATTGTTTGTTAACCTAGTTTGTTAACCTAGTATATAATATTTTGAATTAATTCAAGGGCAAACTACTCTAAAGCCAACATCATGTATTTTGTTTAAGTATTGTTGTTAACATTTTGGTTTGAATTTCTAAAAACCCTAATGGGCTTTGCATGCGATATTATCTATTTTGACCATGCCAAATGGCAGTGGTTGTGGCAGAAGTAATGCCAATTTTGTGTTAAGTTACGGATAATTTAATGAAAGCTTTTATGAAGCTCATAGTGGCATTGAATTTGGTTGGCCATTCTGTGTAGTTGGAGTTTTTGTGGAAGCAATGCTGAATTTAGGGCTATTGTTGCTTGGGGAAAACATTACACTTGTGATGAGTAACTGGAGCTTCAGCATGTTTGGGGCTTTCAGTTAGAACAAAATTTTGGCTTGTGCAATAAAGTATGGGAGTTATTTTTCCAAAGTTTGTTTGTTGTTTTGGTATCTAGTTTTTGTCGGTTTATCTCCGTTGCTGTAGCTATTTGTGAGCTAGATCAGTGTTGGCTTCGCGGGCTTTGGGCTGTGAGCATCATCACAGAGCATCATTTGTCTTCAAAATTGAGTAGGCGGCCTTTCTTAACCCTATCCTTCTTGATTTTATGTTATTTTGTTTGAATAAGGTTTGATTGTTAAGGTGCAGATTGTTATCATCTCCCAAGCGTGGGTGTATGCAGGGCTCAGCAGTTAAATGTTGAACTCTATGTACATCCAGACTTGCGTGATGATATAAATTTGTTGTTTGTTATCATTATACACTTTGAATGTGAGTTTTCTTGGCTTTTAATTATTTAAAAGAAAGTTGGGAATTACAAAAGTTATCGGCTTCTAAGAATATCGTATCATGTTAAAATATTGTTTTGTAAATTCGAACAGTTTAGAGTGAATTGGGAAATAGCTATCCATTAAAGTTTGGAAGTGAGGGAATATTGTTATGTTTCGAGTTCTATTTGTTCACTGTGATTGTTTAAAAATGTATTACAATCAGATATTATTTAAAAGGGTTACGATGTCTTTAGTTTTAAGTCACTGTAAGTGATATCGGCATTTTGTCATGCATATAATAGACATTGCAAGACATAGTTGCAATAAGGATTTAGACTTGAGTTTGAGGCTTGATTTTTGTTTGAATCAGTTTGAAATATCAATGGATAAAACTTTGAAGAATGAAATCTCGATGAAAAAAACTTAGAAGACTAAATATATTGATGAACATAATGTAGACATTATAACAAACAGTTGTCTTGTAACCTAAGAGAACTGTTCTTTTCTGGCTACAGTTAAGTTTTGATTGGTTTTTGAAGAATAAATTAGTTAGAGGAAAATGTCTCAATTGAATAAAGGGAATTAGTTTATAAGATTCGATTGGTTAAAAATTTGATAATCGGTTAACATTGCAAATATGCATTTAGATGTTAAATAGACGAGGAAGCATAAAGAAGCATACAAATGCTGGATTCAAATGGATTATCATTTTAAATTGAAAATTGAAAATTCTTTTAGAATCTTAAAGTATAAAAAGTTAAAGTATTTCTTGTTGTTAAAAAAAATAATACTTTGATGTTTGAGAATGAAATATGCTATGAGAATTAATGAAATCGTGGAAAGGCATAAATCAGATGTAAACTGTTTTAGTCCAAACAAAAAGGAAGAAAACATTTGAAATGATGTTTACCTTGTTTATTCAAGTAATCATTTAGTTTGAAAATCTAATTTGTTAGTATTTCTTGAAAAGAGAGTATTAATCAATAAGTCACTGTTGTAGATTATGTTTTCTGATTTGATTATTGATTGAAATTCGGGAACTATCAAAAACAAATCATTTGTAGGAAGTACTTAAATGTGATTTTATAATTTTGAAAAGAAATAAAGTTAAGTGTTTCTTAAGTTGTATTATGTTGCTTAATTGTAATTTGAACTATATTTTGTTTATCTTGGATATGGAAATTGATTTCAAATGTTAAATTAATATGATACATATTGGTGTAGATTCCTTGCTTACAGTAAGAATAACATATGTATTTTGATCTTAATATCTTTGTTAATTTGAAGGGAATGTTTATATTATTATGTCAGTAGGGATAAAGTATAATGTTAAGATATGTAATTTCGTTAAACTGGAGTTATAGCTTAGTAAAATTACTAGATCTTACTGTTATATTCTTATTCTTATTGATATAGTGACTTAAGCAATACTTTTGAGGCTGACAGAAGAAGATGAGTTTTAATTAGATGAGGAATGTAGTATCTGTTGCATGTGCATTCTAAGAATATCTGTTTGATGTGTATTTTAAGAATAATTGTGATGAGCATATGCCAAGGTGGCTAAATATGGTTAATCCTATTCAGTATTTAATTTAGTGAAAATGTTAAAATAAATTGGGTGGGTTAAATTTATAAGTAAAGATAAATGGCCTTACCTAAGACTTGAACCTAAATGGTTGAGTACAAAGAACAGGGAAAAAATCTATTACATCGTTTGATGAGTATATAGAGAATTCTGCTATGTGTTGGCTATGAGCATATCATAACTTGGATGCAAAACCATAGCACTATAGTGATGACACCTTAGTATATGTATGATTCATTTACAGGTTATTCTTAGTGTGAGTTTAATTGTGCATTGTTAAGTGGCTATTTAATTCATGCATGTTAATTACTGAACTGCACTCTGTCATGTTAATTAGATATCTACATTATGGATTTATATATGAATATCTATCACGTATGCAGGTGGATTATTCATTTGATTTAGTGTGTACTGAGCCCTCTTGTTTTTTGTTGCATTCTTTTATGTGATCACTTTTAGGTGCTTTGTAATGGCTAATAGGTATCTGAGGATTACTGTTGAAGTTTACTTTATTCAGAAAGCTATTCGTTGAAGAATACTCGGAGGGAACTTGATAATATATTTAAAAGGATGAATGTGTATCTCATTCTTATGTTGAACTCCATATGTATTTGTGTTTCTATGGAGATGTGTGTAGATGGAATTCTTTATTATTATGAAGTTTTCACTTTAAGTGTGGATAGATCAATGTATGGACACACATATTATGTTGATTAATAATAAAAAAAAGTTGTTGTGTTTTTCTTTCTAGTTTTGTTTCATTATTTTCTTCTTTATGCTTGGGTGGTCATTACAAAGTCTATGGAGGGAAACAAAATCAAAATCAAGTGAATATACCAACAATACTAAAGAATCTCACTTGGTCCACTAAAAAGTACAATGTGGTAGAGGACCTGAAAAGGACCAAGGCCAATATGTCTATGATTGACATGCTATAGAATTTTCCACAATGATGACAAGCTCTTATGAAGACATTGGATCATACAAAGGTTTCCCATAATACAAATATTGTCCCTCAAAAGCTGGTATCTCAACAAGTAAATGTTGCAGAAGTAATGCCCACTATGTTCAAAGACAAAGTTGAGGTACCCCCATTTTTTCTTACCATTAGGATATATGGGAAGAATCTTCACAATTGCATTTTTTATTCAGGAGCTTTATGTAATGTAATGCCATTATCAATAGCTCAAAGGCTAGGAGGTAATCCTCATCTCTCTAACCGAGTGGTGATACAATTGGATAAAATAGAGATGAAAGTCATTGGTGTATTGAGAGATGTGTGGATATAGTTAACAATTGATCCTTAGATTCAAGATATTATTGATATACATGTGGTGGATATCCTATAAACATATGGATTACTCTTGAGCAGGGAATGGATGAAATGTCTAAGAGGATGGTTTTCTATAGACTTCACTCAACTATGGTTGCCATGGAAGGGATTGAACAACCAAATCAAGATTGATGTTGAGCCTAAGCTAAAAACCATGATCATAGAATACAATGCCCCGAATGAGATAGAATTCTTACAATCAAAGTTGGGTTTATACAAAGTAATGATATTGGATACAGTTCCAACTAATACACCTCAAGATCAAAATAAAGAGCTTAAGGTGCCAATACCCAAAAGTGAAATAGTGACATAGTTCATAGATAGCATGGTGACTAATCTACAATTTCTAGGAGAGGAAGTTGATCCCAATATCCTCCTCCTTCTAGGATTTTGTCGATTGCATAAAGTTAGTCACTTAGAATTAGAAGGCTTAGTGTGTCATGAAGTAGTAGCAAAGGTATTGACACAAATAATGGAAAACAAGAGTAAAAGGACCTCAATGGATGAACTCACAGAAATCCAAAATCTCGTGAACTCATCCAACCTTGTTGAGAAGATTGAAGAGGAAAGTGAAGATTTAAATGTGTCATATAGTGATACCTCTCTAGATGGTGGAGGTTTGTCTTCTCCTCCTCCAAGAATGATTAAAATTCAAAGAAGAAGATGATACATGAAAGGTAAAGGATGGATTTTAATAGTCATTCATCTTGAACCCAAAGTTGATGAAAACAAAGCACTGATAGGGGAAATTCAAGATCAACAAGAAAAACATACACTTTCCCTATCCACAGATTACAAAAGGGAATCATCAATTCCTACACAAGGAAATTTACAATGGTTTCCCAAGAAATAGTCATTTAGGGCTCAAGTGAAACAAAAGTTAAGGACCAATAAGCATAAAGTTAGAAAACCAAAGGAAAATACAATTTGGACACTCTGATTTGATAGTTCTAGATGCAAATTGGGAGCCAATGCAGGTATCGAATTGGTCAACCAAAAAGGTAGGTCTTTCTATGCTATATATTGGTTACAATTTAGATGTACTAAAAATGGTGTAGAATATGAAGCATTAATTTGAGGACTTCTTTTCACACTGGAGAAAGGAGTCACAACTCTCATAATTGAAGGTGATTCTCAATTGGTCATACAACAAGTAAAATCCATATACTCTTGCAACGATAAAAGATTAATTGCTTATAGAAAAATGGTATGGGATATATTAGATGAATTTGAAGCTCTATACATCAAATCCATTCCAAGGAGAAAGAATGTGGTAGCAAATGCTCTCTCCATTTTAGCAAGTGCTTTGCAACCAATTGAACGAATCAAGTTAAAATGATTCTCAGTAGAATTAGTTGTAGTTCCTTCCTTCCCTAATAATATCAAAAACTTTTAGGTCTTCCAGGATGATCAACATTTACTAGAGTTTATTATGTGCATTCACCATTTAGAAGTTAAAGATATTGATGATACACTAGATGACAAGCCGGAAGATGATGAAGTTGAGGATGAAGATGGAATCCTTAATCTAAAAACCAACACTATTACAAAAGGAATGGTTGAACTTGAACTTATCTTGGATTGTGATGAATCAAAACTCAATAGAAGGGAAGCTCAAGAGAAAGGAATCAAAGAATGTGACTCGTACAATTTGGATACTAATGAAGAACCAAAAATGGTATAGATAGGAAAAGTGTACAAATAATAGAAAAAGAGAAGACATGCTCAAATTGCTCACCAAGTATAAATATGTTATTTCTTGGAGTTATGAAGAGTTAAAAACTTATGATCCTAAAATTATGACACATCACATGCCATTGAAACCATATGCCAAGCTATTCTGACAAAGGCAGAGACTGGTAAATCCTATGATTAAACCACTAATCATTAAGGAAGTAAAGAAGCTACTGGATGCTAAGATCATATTTCCTATCTACCATTCCACATGAATGGAAAATTTGGTTCCTATGCAGAAGAAGACCAGAGAGATTTTTCTTTTTGTTGACTTTTGTAACTTGAATCTAGCGTCTCAAAAAGACAACTATCCTTTTCCCTCACCAGATGAGGTCCTACAAATTGTTAGTGGTTCAAAGATGATGTCATTTTTGGATAGTTATTCAAGATATAATCAAGTGATGGTCAATGAAGAAGATTATTTAAAAACTACTTTCACAACCAAGTGGTGAACTTTTTCTTATAGAAGAATGCCCTTTGGACTAATTAATGTAGGAGCTACATTTCAACAAGCGATGGATGAAGCCTTCAAAGGATTGATTAATAGATGTATAGTCATCTACATGGATGACTTGACTATCTTTTCAAAAGAGAAAAGTACCCACATTGCTGATCTAAGAAAGGTATTCAATAGGTGTCATGAATATGGCATATCTCTCAATCCCAGGAAGTGTTCATTTCACATTAATAAAGGAAAGCTCATGGGACATGTCATTTCTGAAGCTCAAATCTCCATTGATTTGGATAGAGTTGAACCTATTTTGATGTTAACATCTCCACACAGTCAAAAAGAATTGAAGTTTTTCTTTGGGAAGATAAACTTTGTGCAAAAATTCATAAGTGGATTTATAAAGATAGTTCATACCCTTAATGATTTACTTAAAAAGGGGGCTAAGATAGAATGGGTTCCTAAGATAACAAAGTCATTTGAAGACATAAAGGTACCCATTTCTATAGCCCTAGTTTTGGTGAGTCCAGATTACAAGTTGCCTTTTAAGATCTATTCCTTTGCTTTTGAACAGTCTTGTGTAGGGATCCTGACATAGAAAAGGGAAAAGGAGGATGAAAGACCAATTTCTTTTATGAGTTTTCCTTTGAAGAATGTAGAGTTGAATTACTCAAACCTTGATAAACAATCCTTTGTGTTGATCAAGGCAGTAAATAAGTTCCATCACTACATACTAAGAAGTAAGGTGTATGCAATTGTACCTGATCCAACAGTAAAGATTCTTTTAATGTAGAATGAACTTAGTGAAAGGATAGGAAAGTGGATGGTCATACTTCAAGAATTTGATCTCAAAATTCAATCTATGAGATTAGTTAGTGGTCAAGGGTTGTCAAAGATGATAGCTGACAACTAGGATGGAAATGAAAAGGAATTCAATTTTGATGATGAAATGGATGAAGATGATCAGAAAAGATGGTTGTGTAACAAGTTGACATTAATCAAGGAGTGGTGATAGACATGTGGTATCAAGAAATTGTTTATTATCTCCTACAAGACCAATGCCCCAAATGGATGAATAGTTCACAACATAGGGGACTTAAAATGAAATGTGAGTCCTACATGTTACATGATAACAAGTTGTATAAAAGGAACTACAAGGGATTTATCTGAAATACTTAGGATGAGAAGAAGCCAAGGAAGTCTTGGAACATTTTCATGACAAGTATTGTATAGGAAATGGTTCAGTAGAAACAACGACTCATATGATTTTTAGATTAGGTTATTTTTGACCCCCAATATTCAAAGACACTTTTGAACATGTGCACTCTTGCGATATATGTCAAACTAGTTCAAATAAAGAGAGGAACTTGACAATGCCATTACAACTGATATATGAGGTGTGCCCCTTTGCAAAGTGGGGGCTAGATTTTATTGGTCTAGTAAATCCACCATCATCAACTAGACATGTATTTATTTCATAGCTATGGATTATTGCACATGATGGACAGAGGTAGAGACATTCAGAAATTGCACTACTAAGGTGGCAAGAGACTTTTTGGAAGAACACATTGTTACTAGGTTCAGGATGCCATTTTGTCTTGTGTGCGATAATGGGTCTACATTTGCATCTACATTCTTGACCTAGTGGACATTTGAAAATAAAGTCATTATCAAGTTCTCTTCAAATTATTACAACCACAAGGAAATGCGGTAGCAGAATCTACAAACAAGAACTTGATCACAGTAATAAGACGATTGTTGAAAGAGAATCCTAGGGATTGGCATATGCAACTCAAATATGCCATATGGACTGATCGAGTGAGAGTAAAAAATGCCTTGGGGACTTCTCTATATTTTCTTTTCTATGGAAAAATAAATTACAAATCAAACCAATTAATCTTTTAGAGATGGATGAGAGACAGACAGCTACATTGGAGCACATGGCCTAACATCAAGCTATTGTCAAAAGATGGTTTGACAAGAGAGCTATGATAAAGTCATTTAGGATTTTCAACCTTGTTCTACTCTAGGACAAGGTCAAAGAAAAGTTGGGCATCCATACCAAGTTTCAATGCTTGAGGATGGGCCCTTATTAGATCACGAAAATTTTGGGAGAAAACACTTTTAAGCTCAGTTCCTTATAGGGGGAGTTTCTTCCCTTGCCCATAAATGGACAGATTCTAAAGCATTATTTTGAAGCCTAAAAGACAAAAAACAAAAAAAAAATTAGTTAGATTTTATTTTTACATTTAGATTAGATTTTCATTCCTGCAAGTGTGTTTATTTTTGCAAGTGTGTTTGCTTTCATGTTGCATGTTTGCTTTCAGTGGTGTGTTTCTTTTCAAAGTTGTGTTAGTCTTGGGGAGAAAGGTGTGCTTGAGATTTTCTCTCAAGATTTCACTAACCACTCTTTGGTCCTAATTTCAGGAAGAGGTATTTCTTTACCAAAACATTTGGATGATTGTACATCTTATACCAACCGAGTAATCGACATTTCTTATGGAAATAGGGGAATTTCAGTCTAGTAATCAGAATCCTAGACCAACAAGTTGTAAAAAATTTGTAAATTAAATTTTTTTGATTGTTTTGGGTGTTTTTCAATTGAAGTCAAAGATGACAAGGGATGATCCAAACTTCAACTAGTTCAAATAGGAGGGGTCTCCTCAAAAGGTTGCTAAGGTCATTTATTGGTATGAGAGTTTCTTAAAAAGTTCTAAAAGAAGAACACAAGGGGTATTCATAAGAGATTGAATCCAAGAAATGACTCTAATGTCTTGACTACATAGTCTAACTATATTTAGGATACATAGAAAAAAAGGAGAAAAAAAGTGAAAAGAAGAAAATACGGTATTAAGACTAAAGGATTCTAAAGATCTGAAATGGAAAAAGATACATTCTCAAAAAAAAGTATTTTTTCATCAAAAGTAACATTCTAAATGATATGGAGTAATTATTCAAAAAAACAAAAAAATAAAAGAATGTGGCATCCTGCCAAGAGCCCTTGAACTAATTCTCTCATCCAGTCAAGCAAGTGATCAATGAATAGCCTTCATGGAGATTCTAAATGAATGAGCTAGGAGGAGTGGAAGATTGTTTTAAGTTGTCAGAAAACTTTGATAGATAGCATCCTGAGGGATCAAAAGGAATGAATACACAATGCACACACTAAATTTGGAGATTTCAAATTATGAGATTTTGATTGTAAAGTCATTCAAAAGACACTCGAGATGTTCAAAGTTTGTTTGGTGCTTGACTCACATTAGAGAAATGTTTGCTGATGAAAAAATGCATTAGTCATTTCTTCCTTTTTTCAGGGCTATTTTTTGTGGTATCCACAACACATGCCCCATTCCTCGCTAGGAATGGGGACCCCTTACATATTTTGACTCTCGGACTCACAGTTCAAGAATCTGGAGAAGAAAATTTTATTAGAGTTAGAGTTCTAGAGTCATCAAAATTGAAAAACAAAAAAAAAAAATAGAAAATCAACAAATACAAAAAATTAGAAAATTTAAAAAACACAAAAAATTGGAAAATTGAAAAAATACAAAAAACTAAGAAATTGGGAAATATAAAAAATTATAAAAAAAAATTTCAAAAAGAAAAATCATGCTCGAGAATGGCGCACCTATAGAGTGTAGACTGCACACCCAGCTTGGCATGGGGGGGTTATAAAACCCCCACCCAAACCCTCCAAACTTATTCATTTATATGTTTGCATTTTTTTTGGAGGTAACCAAAGCACCAGGTATGATATGAGTCTTGCACCACTATGCTAAGTGCTATCGATGCTAAACACTTTGCATGTGGTCTTTGAACATCCCACCACTGCGCCAAGTGCCACTAGTACTAAATGCATTGTGCATAGCCTTTGAACATTAAACTACCATGCCAAACACCACTAACGCTAAACACATTGTGCATGGCCTTTGAACATTCCACCAATGCTTAAAAAAAACTCCACTGCCTTGCTATGTGTCTTCAACACTCACATATTGAGCATATGGTACGACCTTAAAACAAAGCTCATGGCACCAAGGAGTGGGGGTCTATGGTGGTGCTTTGCACCCATACAACCTTAAGGCTATAGCACGCCTACAAAACCCCTCCCCACATACATTTTTTATTTCATTTTTATTTATTTATTTTAAATTTTGAAAAAATAATAATAATAAAAGAAAAAATATAAAAAGAAAAAAAGATTAATTATAAAAATAAAATAAAATAAAATAAAAGGGGGATAAAGTAAAAAATGAAATAAATAAAATGCCCAAATGGGGGCATTTTTTGTTCTTTTTATGGTTATTTCAATTCATAGTTTTTATGTTTTATCCTTGACTAATAAACATTTTTCTCACAATGTGTAGGTGATTAAATGGCATCCACATCTGGAGTAGCACCGAAACTTGTCATGTTTAAGTTCCAAGGTGTACCCTCAAAGTCAAGATTCCATGATGATTACACTGAGATCAGAGATAATGATCTTTGATACACAGACTTAGGATAATTTATGAGAATTTTCAAAAAGCCAATAGAGTGGTCAGCCATGATGTTTGCATTGATCTATTCTAGATTAGTAAATGCAGAATCACATCCTATGTTGGTACAACTAGTTGAGCTAATCATGGCCTTGTCATAGTGTTTTGTTCTTGATGAAAGAGTAGTTAAAAGTGCCACCAAAGAAGTGGTGTTGGATCTACAACCCAACAAAATTGAGAGGGTCTTTCATCTTCCCAAAGCCAATCACTTTATTGAACTCTCCTATGAAATAGCTAAGAGATGGTACAATGAACATTAGTAAGAGGCCATTGACATCATACAATCCTTGTACCTCATTGAAAAGCCTCTTCAAGGGGAAAAGTGGATATGAATTGGGGATACATGAAGGAAGATATTATATACTCTATCATTCTCCTAAGTAGAGTCATGCACTTACTTGCAGTGAGTCACCTCAGTAACTTTATGGTCAGCTTCATTGAGACCATCAAATAGGTAAGGATACCATTAGACTGGGCCACCACACTAAGTGAAAACTTGTGTGAGCAACTAAGGATAGTCAAGAACAAGAAGAAGTTTTACATGACTTCTTATACGGTGTACCTTCTTGCAATGAGGGAAATGAACTATCCTAGTTTGTATAGGAAAGGTTGTAAAAAGGACCCAAATTCCTGACCATACACATTTTACCCTTAGTTGGTGAAGAAGAAGCTCTCACTGTAGAGAAAAGAATATAGAATCATGAATGATAAATTTATATTTACGATCATTTGATTCATTGAGGGGGACTATGGGAAGAGGTTATCCAATGAAGCCAGAGCATAGATCATAGTTCTCGGAGCCTAGTTCATCTAGTTCAAGATAGTCATGTATCTTTAGGTAGCTAGTGCATCCATCAATCATAAGAAGCTTCCAAGATAGCCAAGTAATAAACTGGTCCCCTTAGAGATTTCTCGGTAGATTGAGTTGTCCTATGAGGATATCAAGAGACAATAGAGACCTTGTTGGAAATGGCCATTGGTCATAGGAGCATATCAGGTGAAGAGGAAACATGATATTCTAACCTTCAAGTGGGAATGAGAGAACTATCTCCTTGAAGAGTACAACTCTCCTCGACCATATTTTGATAATATCAAGAAAGTGGAGAGTCTGGCAAGAAAGGACTTCCATCATGAGAATTCTATTGAAGATCACTAGATGAATGCCACAAATTACTACAATTTCTGCATTAGGGACTATTATAGGATGACTTTGTATCTAGTAGAGAAGGCACTCTAGTTGAACATCCCTAATGAGATAAGACAACATGATTCTAAGGAAATACTGGACCCCCTATTCAACATAGATAAAATTGGTGAAAGACCTATTCTAAATGCAGAGGTTGACAGGGAGGAAGGAGATGACATTAATCATTGAGTGAGAGATGTCATCTGAATGACCAAGAATTAGATTAAGAAACCTTTTCCACTTGATCCAATTCTAGATATAGTGATCTTCCATGCACATGCTCATCTAGAAAGAGGTAAAGGAAGGAAAGTCACAAATCCTACCTTTGCAACCTAGTCTCCTATTAGGCCCAAGATAGTCCACCAACTCAATTGCCCAATTGGATATTATCACCCTCCAAAAAGGAAGGAAAAAAAAAAGAGGACCTCCCCTTAGAGGATTTAGACAAAAAATGCTACAAAACAGGTGTCTCTCTAGGAGAAAGAATAGAGTCCATAACGGTCTCAAGATAGTGGAGCTACTCAAGTCCAAGATAAGCCTCAATTACCTCTTGTTGAGTCAAGCCAACCAAAAGAGGGAGAAATTCCAAAAGCCTCCATTCCTCCTACAAAAGAAGAGCTTGCTTCTCCTTCTATCCCCAAGAAACATAAAAGGGTCAAGATTCAAATGAAGAAAAGGCAAAGGATTAGTAGAATATTAGTGGCTAATCCATCTATCCCTAAAACCATTCTGGGGGAAGATGAAGATGAGGAAGAAACAAAATTTGAAGAGGAGGAACAAATGCCTCAATAGGGAAGAATTCAGCTAGCAAAAGATGCAAAGTTGGAAAGAAGAAAGAGTGCCATGGGTACCTCACCATCCACCCAAGAAGAACCATTAGAACTCTCTTCCTTGGAAGACAAAGTGCAGTAGTGGGTGAATGAGCAAAGTGAAGAGGGCTATGATGTTTTCTCAATGATAGATTTTGATTTCATGCCCATAGGTACAAAGTTGGTTGGAGATAAGATTAAGGACATCCCCACAAGTGAACTTAATCAAAAAGGAGGCCTGGATGCAGATGCCACTAGACACACAAGGTCTTGATCTTAATCCTCCATCTCCACCACCAATGGTGATAGATAGTGGCTTAGTGACTCCACCTCAAAATTTAGAAGAAAAAGTTCAAAAGGATCCATCATGAGAGGAGCAACCAAAACAAATGGCTATGGATGAAGTGTCAAAGGAGGGACAAATGGTGGAATATTCTCAACTATCTTCCCAAGACACTTAGTTGCAAGTTACAAGATCTATAGAGACTGAAGCTATAGAAAGGGAGTCCTCACAATAGGAGATGACTCCAAGTAAGAGTGATAAAGGGAAGGAGGTAGTAAATCATCAAGAGCTAGATCTACAGAGAAACATATCTCAAGATGGTTTTGAAAGGAGATAATAAGGAGTAGTAAGCCTCAGTTTCATGCTTTGGAGGATGATATTTGTGATATTGTAGAGATCTTGAACAAACCTGAGTCTCCATCACATGAGGCAACACCATTTGCATTTGTCACTACCATATGAAACCAGCATTTATTTACACAAGTGGCTCTCCCTCTTGAAGGTATAGATGCATAAAGCACTAGCCTCTAGGATTATGAAATGAAGGATGTTATGTTGGAAAGGACTACATGGGATTCAACTCAATAAATGATGATAATGGGAGTCAAAGAGGTTGTCAAGAACATGGAGCAAGATGCGATTGAACTCTAAATACTTTGAAGGCAGGTTGACATCCTAAAGGGATATCTAGCCAAATTTGTTGGTCCTCTTGATTCTGAGCACCCCAAGAGAACTTTGAATACTATCCTTAGAGAAGTGGAAGGTTTATGACTCAATCCATTTTTGAAAGCTTGTTAGGAGTGGAGAGAAAGCCTTGAGGATAGAGGTGTAACAATAATCATAGGTAATTTGAAGTTACTACATGCTACGTAGGAAAATTTGAATAAGATCATGGCAATTTTAATATAGGACTTCAGTATCATGGATGAGGTACGAGCATGGAGCAAGGATTTGCAAACTCTATAGGCCATAAAGGGCCAAATATTGAACTTTGATCAATGTATATACCAGAGAAGAGCTAGAAATGATTGATGATTGGATAGAGATAATAGAAAAAAACAATAAAGAAATGGAATTATTACACGAGGAGATCCATCAGCTCAAGGACCAAGCTCGAGAGTGAATTTTGGAAGCAGAAAAAGTTGTATAGTGATGCATGCTTAGACATTTTTGAAGATGAAGAATGAAAGAAGCTATTGCTAGTTGAGGTAGTAGTAGAGAATTTTAAGAAGACTTTAGAGGAAGCATCTAGTGATGAGAATATTAGACAAGCCTTCAGGACAAAAGAAGCATTGTTAGAGTTGGACACCAAACTAAGAGATTTTGTAGAGACTCGAATTGAGGTGGACAACTGTAGATAGAAGGTCAAAGATAATTATGAGGCTTTAAATATTTTATATGTTGCTAAGATTATTGAGCTGATAGAGAAATTCAAGGGAAAACATCCAAACATAGCTTTAGGATGAAGAGAACAAAACCTAGATGCTAGAATTTCAATTTTGACACTTAGTAAAATTTTGAGATTTTGATCTAGTCGAGGTGTGTAGGTTCACAGCTCTATAGCTTTGTAGGTGCAAAAGTACATAGGTCCATAGCTCCACAATTCAGAGGTGCACTAACAGTTAACTACTAGTTCCAAAAATAGCTCCTTCCATGCATCGAGAATGCATTCTGATGGTAGTTTAACTTTGACACACACCTAGTGAAGGACTAGCTTCCATTTTTTATTTTTTTTTGACATGTAAAGGGCTCATGCATCCAATTAATGAATAAAATATGGATGGAGTCCCTCTAAGCACTAGATTAATTGTTAGTCTATATATATATTTAGTTTATTGTGTTGTTTTTGGTTGTGTGATTCCTGCCATTGACCTTATACATAACAATTGCCCAACAATATCACATGTGATGTTCAAATTAACCCATTTTGATGATAGGATAGCAAAGAAACAAAGTTAAAGATCAAGAGGAAAAAAAAATGATAAAGAAGAAAGCAAAGATGAAAGTAGTTAGCTGATATGTTTGCAAAAAATATGAAGAGAGAGCTCTCCCCATATGTAGGAATGTACGATTAGATTAAAATGAGGGAACCTAAAATGCAAGATAATATGCAAAGTGGTTTTCCAACAAGGTTTACATAACACTTAGGCTCTTATTTCATCATTGAGTGTTTATCAAGGACATCATGAGATCATATAATTATCACTAGTATAACTATGAGAATACGAATATGATCAATATTAGATAGGTATGTGGAAATCTAATACAAGCATTAGAAATATGTAGTCAAGGTAATTACACATTTAGATTCCCTAAGTTTGATTTAGCAAGATTACACCTATATCAAGGTATAAGCGCCAAGATAACCCCTGAGTGTGATCTTAAGAAATAGTCAAGGATGATACATTTATAAGTCAAAGTGTTGAATAGGACAAGCACAAATGCTTGCAATACTATAGAAAAATAAAGTATACCCACAAGAAAAAAATCAAGAATACATGCCCCATGCCCCCAGTCTTCTACTCAAAGACATCCTTGAAAGACTATTAGGGAGGGAAAACATGGAAAAGAAATCATCACTGATAGGACACAAAGTAGATAAAGATCAACATATCTCAGTCGTTTAAATGTTTAGGTGTATGTGTGTAAGTCACTTAGCCATTTCTTCAAGACTAGATCCTAATACTGAGAAATATCATGACACTAGAGGCTATAGGTAAACTATCTAAATAGTGTTGAGAAACACTTGATGTTAGGTTGGGGGTAGTGTTGAGAAACACTATTTTTTCAGTTGTCAAAGAAACCCTAATGCACAAAATACCTCAATAGACTAAGCAACAGTGTCCCTGTGATGGAAATAAGAAACAATCCTAAGCTAGGAAATTTTTAGCAAAATGGGTGATGGAGATTGATAGACATAGGTGCAAGGATTTCAAGTAGCGCGTGTTTCCAGGTTTTCACCACTTGATAGATTTTTTTGAGGAATTTTTTCAATGTTTTTGTATTTTTCAATTTTTTTATTTTTTTTGCTAATGCATCAAAGCACCTATTGCTAGGTTTTCGCTAAGATGATCATTTTTTCAAGAACTTTTTCTGATCTTTAGGATTTTTTTCAGGATCATAGATATGTACAAGATAGTTGAGCAATGAGCCTTTAAGCATAAAAAATCTTCAAATGTAGGATTTTGATATGCTCTATACATTCTCCACCTTCAAAAGTAGACAACTGATAAGCACTAGACCCAAATATAGCTATGATAATGTATGGGCCTAACCAATTAGGTTCAAACTTTCCTTTCTGATCTCTATGCTGCTAATTTTTTGATTTCTTTGTAAGCACAAGTTCACCAACTTGAAACTTATGTGGGTGAATTTCTTGTTATACTGAGTAGACATGCACTTTTGGTAAGCCCTTATGTGATCAAAAATAGCCTTATGACATTCATCAAGAGTCTCTAATTCTTGTACTTGCATAGCTCTATGGTCTTCATTAGTTATTAACCCATGTAAGGAGATGTGGAAGGAAGGTATTTCAACTTCTAATAGGAGAAAAACCTTAGAGCTATAGATAAAGATAAGGATGTAGCCCCTATAGGAGTAAAAATAGTAGTTATATAGGCCCAAAGTGCCATATTTATCTATAGGTGCCAATTCTTCCTAGACTTATGAACTATGCGGTGTAGGATTTTCAAAAGTAGTTTGTTAGAGGCCTCAACTTGGCCATTTCCTTGGGGATAGTAGGCAGAGGACCAATGTTGTTTGATTCAAAATCTCTTGCACAACAATCTAAGGTCCTTATTATTGAACTATCCTCCATTGTCAATAACAATAGAGGACATGATACCATATCAATAAATGATGTGATTCAGTATAAACAAGGCAACATGTTTTCCTATAGCAACATATACTAGTATAGCTTCAACCCATTTGGTGAAATACTCCATCGCTATAATGATGAATTTGTGAACACTAGAAAAACTTCGATGAATTTTACCTACCAAGTCAAAGGCCCATTGTTGAAATGGCCAATACATCACATAATGGATCAACTCTTGCCCAGGAGCACAGATTAAGTTGTCATGGAGCTAACATTTCTAACAAGACTTGGCATAACGAACCACACCAGCTTGCATGGTGGGCTAGTAATAACCTATCATAAGTTATTTTTGAGCAAGTATGAGGCCATTCGAATGTGCCCCAAAAATTCCATTGCAGACTTCAATGAGTGCCTTTTCAAACTCTTCTAGCTCTAAATACCTAAATAATGTTCCATATAGACTTTTCCTATACAAGTCACCAAAGACCATAGTGTAATGTGAAGTGTTGTGAAGGACTTGGAATTTTGGGTTGCACATAAGGGTTTCAGGGATAACATAATCATGTAGGTAAGAAAAGATATCCATGTAGTAGGAGGAATCATAACCTATAATAGTTTAAATCACTTGGTTATCCCAGGAATCATAGGCAGGATGACGTAGTTCTTCCTCCAGGAACTCAAATCATGATTCATGTTCTTGTAGTTGGAGGATAAAGGCTAGGGTGGCCATAGCATCAATAGCCTTGCTTTCTACTCTAGGAATTTTTTGGAATGTCACAAATGTGAAATAGTTCCTTAGATCATCTATCAACTTCTTGTAAGGGATAAACTTGTCATCTTTTGTTTGATATTCATTTTTTACTTTATTTACAAAAAGTTGAGAATTTCCATAGATGTGGAACTCAGTTATTTTCCATTCAAGAGCCATTTTGATTCCATTTGTGAGTGTCTCATATTCTATAATGTTGTTTGTATAGGGGAACAAGAGTTTATAGGATTTGGGGATCATATAACCATGAGGGAAACAAACAAGACACTTTCTCCAACTCCATTCTGTGTATGAGACCCATCAAAAAACATTTTCCAAGTTCTCTCAATAATGTACATGATTGAGGCATCTAGAAACTCAATTCGCATAGGTGTTGTATCCTCCACTAGAAAGTTAACCAACTGGTTAGCTATGGCCTACCTTTTGATGGCCTTACCTTTGACATACTAAATGAAAAATTTAGAAAGAATCATCATCCATTTAGCAAAATGACCAGTAAGTGCAACTTTTCTCAAAAGATATCTCAAAGTATCGATTCTAGCAATCAGGTGAACTATATGCACCAACATGTAATGTCAAATTTTTTGAGAAGCAAAGACTATAGCAAGGCATGCTTTCTTTATACTTATATAGTTTATTTCATAAGGAACCAAATTTTGATTGATATAGTATATAGCTCTTTCTTTACAGGTCTATTTCATCACTTTGGGCTAAGAGTGCTCCTAGAGAAGAAGTTGTAGTTGAGATATACAAGATTAAAGGTTTGCCCAGAATGGGTGGCATCAAAACTAGAGGTTTTGCCAAGTAGCCTTTGATTTGGTCTAGAATTTGTTCAGAATCACTGTTCCAAATATGGGTAGATCCTTTATGTATATTTTTATTGAAAGCTTGAGCCTTATCAGCCAATTGAGAAATGAATCTTCTTATGGATTGTAGATGTCCTAGCAAACTTGGACTTTTTAGGATCGACCTCAATGCCTTTTGCTGAAATGATGTAACCTAGAAATTTTCTAAAAGTGATGCCAAAGGTATATTTTTTTGGATTTAGCCTAAGCTAAAATTGTTCCATACGGTCAAATATCAGACTAAGGTTTTTGAGATGTGTGTCTCATTTCTTAAATTTTGCCAGTGTATCATCAACATAGTCTTCCATGCTTTTATGCATCATATCATAGAAGATGGTTTTCATTGCTCTTTGATAGGTAGCACTAGCATTTTTAAGCCCAAAAGGCATGAAATTACAATAGAAAGTACCCTATGCACATGTAAAGGCTATCTTATCTTGATTTATCAGGGATATCTTAATTTGGTTATATCCAAAAAACCCATCCATGAGAGAATACATTTCATAACCTGCAATCATGTCCACTATTATATCGATGTTTGGTAGTGGAAAGTCATCCTTGGGAGATGCTTTGTTGAGGTCTCTAAAATTAGTACAAACTTAGATAGATTTGTCATGCTTAGAGATAGAAACAATGTTGGAAATCAATTCTGCATAGTCAATGGCTCTGATAAAGTTTGTACTCAAGAGTTTTTCCAACTCTATCTTGACCAGTAGGGCCACATGTGGATACATCTTTCTCAATTTTTGTTTGATAGGTTTTATATCTGGAGAGATTGATAAGTGAAGCATGATGAGATCTATATCAAGCCTTGGCATATCAAAGTATGTCCATGCAAAGTTGATCTTCTTGTCTTGAATTTTTGCAAACTGTGTTTTTTCCTCAGTTGAAAATGATTGAGCTACATGAATAATCTTAGGAGATTTTTCTGTACCCAAGTTGATAGGCTTTGTAGGTTCAATTAGAACTGAAGATCTATCCTAAAAGTAGCTTGGAAGACTACCAAGTACCTCATCTAAAGGTGTGTTAGGGAGGTTTCCACCATTAGATACATCTTTATTTTTACCTTTTCGATGATCAAATACTGCCACAGTGTGGTTTTTGCCTTCTAACTGGTTGTTTTTTCTTTTAATTTTTTGACTAAGTTACTTGATATCTGATTCTATCATGTTAACCATAGGTTCACTAATGGAAGAAGTGATGAGTTCAATGACATTCAGGTAACAAGAAATCTTGTAGTCATTTTGAAAAGATCATATTTTAGGTCTTTGGTTTTGAAGGGACCAATCTATGAGATTAGGGCGTATTAGTGAGAGTGAGGTAGAAGCTTTAATGTGATTGACATGAAAAGAGTCATCTTTGGTGAACCACAAAGTAGAGCCTATAGAATATGTTGCAAAGGGGTCCAACTCAGGAATAGACCTAGAGGGACTAGCATGATCCACTATGACATGTTGCAAACCAAAATCATCCAACCCTATACTAGACCTTTCAACTACATTTGGTTGGGTTGCATAGGCATGAATTACATCAACCCCTAGCTTGTAAGATGCATCCGAGAGACTTTCCCACTCATATTCATGAGAGTCTATACTTTGATCTCTAGCAATTAGATGAGCAATGTTATGTTTGATTCATCCTCTATTCATGTCCTCATGAGTGGATTCCTCTTGTTCTTTTGGTCAAGAAGTGGATGCTTCAACATCATTATTGGTAGTTGATATTTCTTCTTCCCAAAGGAGGGAAGTGAGAGGGATAAAGTCCTCATCTTGTGAATTGATAGCAATAAGGGGAGGCTTATCATCCTTAGATTCACTAGACATGGGTAATCTTTGATCAAATGTTGGCATATCATTCTCTAGCCAAAGTCTAAACTAGTAGTATCTCGAATATCATGACCTTGAGTATGACTTATGGGTTCAACTAGAGCATTTTTATTACTAGTTAAGGACCCATGGCCCTGATAGCCCATCTTTGATAGAAATGTATAGCCTTTTCCATATCTTTTAGGAGAAATGGGAGTAGTCATAGTAACTTCATTTTCCTCTTCTCTATAGATCCATTCTTTAATGGCTTGTTCTTCTTTTTCTACTTCTAGAGGGATTGATGACTGCACAAAAGTGCATAAAAGCATCATGGTAGAAATGGAAGGCTTCTTTGTAGTAGATGGTTTCCCATAAGACTGAGGGGAAACTAGTAGGGAAACAATAGAGTCCAAAGTGTATTCACCCATACCAAGGCTCAACATTTTCAATTTTTGTTCACACTCTATAAAGGACTATGATGGCTCATGAGAAAAGTGATTGTGTGGAACTAGTGTTTCAACAGTAGACAACATGTTGATGGACATTGAGTTGTCACCAGGAACAACTATTTTAGTACCATTAAAAGGGAACTTGATGCACTAATGGTACATAGAAGGCACCACTTACATGTCATGAATGCATGGTCATCCCAACAACAAATTATATGCAAGGGGTATATCTAAGATTTGGAAAACAACATCCTTTTCCACTAGACCAACATTTATTGGTAGTACAATTAGACCCTTAGAAGGTCGTTCAAACTCATCATAGGCTTTTATAGTGATCTTTCACCTAGGGTTAATAGAAAATTTTGACACGCCCAATTATTGTATTACATTAAATAAAATATTATTTAACCCTGCACCATTGTCTATCAAGACTTGATAGACATGAGTACAAAAGTTTTTGACTTCAATGTGGAGAGCAAGGTTGTGCGGATGATTGAGAGCTTGATCATCTTATTTAGAAAAGGTGAGGTAGTGAGGTGAAGAGATGGGATTCACCATAGCTTGGAATGATTCTGCATCAATGTTTGTGGGAATGTTGGCTAGGCATTAGACTTTTTTGAGGATATCCTTGTGCAAAGGAGATAACTCTAGTAACTCAAAAATGGACATTTGAGCTAGTGTGCATTATAGTTAGCTAACAATATAATAGCTAGAGATCTTGGAAGAAGTTGGTTTCTTAGATGATGAAGCATTTTTTGGATCATGAACAACTTTTAGAACAACCTTGGATTGCCCCCTAGTGATGACATTAAGTGGTTCACTTTGGGAAGAGGAAGATTCAGCCACTCTGAGCACCACCTTGGGTCTTGTGTCAGCATGATATTGAGGAATAGATTGTGTTCTTAAAATCACTTTTGTTCATTCATCCTCAATGTCATAATCTGACCAGTTGTCATTGTTGGGACTTTCCATGCATAAATATTCAACATGTTCAAGCATGCCTATAACATTATCTATGTCAGTGTAAGCATCGCTGATTTTGGCATCATGATTCTTTTTCCAGCCTTTGAGGTCTCACCCTTTTTATATTTGAGTAATGGTTGTTTAAAAGCCTTATGGTCAATATTTTTAACAAGGCCATCTATGACAACTTTTCTAGCTTCAATGAGATCTTGAATCTTGTCTTTGAGATTGAAATAGTTTTTTGTGTTATGTCCTTTGCTTCAATGATAATTGCAAGTGTGATCTCCTCTCCACCATGGAGGTCTGATGGGTGGATCATAAGGACATGAGTTGTTTGGCAAGGTAACCAATTTGTTAGCAATTAATATTTTTATGAATACCTCATAAGGCTCAACCATGGTTGTATAGACACGCCATTTTTTTTTGCAAATTTAAAGCTCTTATCAAAGGTTTGTGGCTTTGAACCTTCTTCTTGTTTTTTAGTGTATATTGTGTTAGAAATATTAAACATAGGTTCCTTGATCTTAGGAGTGTCCACTACCCTTTCATTGACAACATACTTGTTTTTATTCCAAGGTTTGCCTCTATCTTTTCCATTTCCATTGCTAGTCTTATCCTTGTTTACAACAATGTCCCCCTTTTTGACAACAACATCCTCAATGCAATATGCACTTTCAACCATGGTGTTGAAGGATTTGAATAACTATTTTATTTTGATTGAAGTATAACTCATGTATAAGCATGTTGACAAAAATGTCAATTTTTTAGCCTTAGGAACTTCTTGAGGATACCATGAGTATAAGGATCTCCATCATTGGAGGTATATGGCAAAAGGTTCCCCTAAATTTTGCTTAATTTGGCATAAATCCAAAATAGTCATAGGATGTTTAATGTTCTAGGAATATTGCTAGTTAAAGTATTGTGCAACCTTGTCAAATGTCTTAAGAGGGAGACTCGATTTTGTAAACCCTTTCCATGGATTGTCCTCTTAAACTTCTAGGAAAGAGATGCATAAGAAAGGTGTCTTCATGCATAAAGTCCATGCTAATAGCATAGAAATGTCTCACATGATCATAATGATCCCCATTTTCATCATATTTATCATACTTTGGAATCTTTATATCCTTAGGAAATGGTAGGATGTAAAAACTCATATCAAAAGGAAGAGTGCATATTGAGTCAATAAAGGAAGTCTTAGGTTGTTCTTTTGAAGTTTGCGACTATGTAAATTGCTTCCTAAGTTATTGTATTTCTTCGCTCAAGATTTCAGCCTCAATGGATTCCTACTTGTGAATTATACATTCAACATCAAATCCTTGGGGTAGTTTACATCCCCTTGCTGCCATGTGTTAGAAGTATTGGTCTCCATTTTCTTCTAAGGCTCTAAGCATTAGTTTTGACTGAAGCCATCTTGTTGGAATTTGATCACATCTTTTCTAGTTACTTCTTCATCCCTATTATGATGGGATGCTCTAGGTTGTGAAGGATATGCGCTAGTGGAAACTCTAGTAGTCCTTGGTGGTGTATGGTCACCATCATTTACATCAAAAGGATTTCAAGTACAAGTTCCTTTATTTTCTTCATAGCATGTCTGATTGTCAGTTTTGACTCATTGATTTTCTCTTTCCATAGCGTATATAGCGTCCAAGGTCTTTTGGGTTTTACATACTTGTTCTTCTAAGAGACATTTGATTTCATCAAGGTACACCATAGTGACTACACCATTTCTATCCTTGGGTGTCTCAGAGGGTGCACCGAATGGATTTTCAAAATTATAAAGCAAGTTATGTTGAATGTTGACCATTTGTGTTTGAGTAGATTCAAGATTTTTATCACAAGGTTGTTTTTGAGGACTTTAGGTGGTGTTTCTAATTGCTTGAAAACAAAAGGTTTATGGTCACCATTAGCAACTTGGTGTCTAGTTGTGACCAACATGTAAAGACTCATCATTTTTTAATAGGACAACAGAAGTATGTTAGATTTGAAGCTTTCACACCCAGGACTAGTCACTTGTCAAAGTGTAACAAATGGCTTCTCAAACAATACTCAAGAGCTTACAACACTGGTGACTTGAGCTGAGCGAGTGAGCAAAAAGCTCAATAGCAAATAGCTAGAGTAGAATAATAACTAGATTTTGATGAGTGATTCATCAGGGATGTTTCAAGACATACATTTGATGAACTAAACTCATCTTTTTGACTTAAGACAAATTCTTTATATATGGATATGCAACTAGGACCAAAGAAGACTAATGTGACATACCTTAGACCATAAAAACATGACTGTAGACATTGTTTTGATAATAAATAATCTTACTCGACACTTTCTCAGGTAACAAGCAATAGTAGGAAAGCATAAAGTATCATATGATATAGTTTTCAACTATAAGTGACACTTTTTCCATTGGCAATAGTTCAGACTACCCAAGGTGATATAGTTCAAGAACAAGTATGATATAGTTTACATTGATCAATGACACAATTTTTTCAAAATAATGTTGAAAAATATTTCTCTTGAAGATAGATTATACAGTGTTAGTTTTTGTGCAAGAAAAGATAAATTTTGTCTCAAATTTTTTTGTTTTAATTTGTCAATCAAATGATTTTTTTCAAGTAAGATAGTGTGTTTCTAGTTCATGTTGGTTATCATCAAGGTTTGCAAATAGTAGGTGTTTTAACATGTCTTCAAACAATTAAACAAGGGTAAAAATAACCTTGTCAACATGCATTTGTGATATCAGAACAACCTTCGTAACAAATTTATCAAAATATTTATGTTGTAAGAATGTTAACATGGGTCAACACATGTAAAAATAGTAGCCAAGCAATCTATCTTAAGGTCATGGTTGTAGTGCCTGCCCCTGGTTCACATTTTGTTATCGTTGCTAAACACTTTTAGAGCTAGTTTTATGTTGATGGTTAGTAACATTGTTACGAGATTATTAGATATTGTGCTATGGATTCAGTTTATTATATGATGAGATTACTTAGACTTTATATTTCATGTATGCATGATGATTATTTTTAGTGATTTTAGTTATTGATGGTTATTAGCTAGATAGTTTTTATTATCATATGTGTTTTCTTATGGATACTTACCCCATACTTGCATGTGTATGGTGTGCGTGTTTGCTCTTATCTATGGCGTGTCTGATGTGGTTAAGGAAGGGAGTCGTAGTCACCTGCTAGTCAAGATCTACATGATGCACCACTTCCTTCCATTGCCTGTTTAGCTTAGTATATATATTGTGCTTGTACATGCATGGTTTTTATGCAGGCTACAGGTACCATGTATCGACTTCCCTGAATTGCCAGGATGAGTGTACCCTATCACACTATCTCAATGATAAGAGAGGGGAGATAAATTCTCAAGTCCAAATCCCAACCCCTTTAAGCCATTTGTTCTAGTTGGAAAATTAGGACAAGTATCTGAGTTGAGTACCCTTCGAATACGTTGGATAACGTAATTCGTGATATTAACCCTTGGTTTGATTTTGTATGTATTTTGGTTATGATGGATTTTCATATTTTTACCTTGTGAGTCTTTGATGTATTTTCTATTAATTAAGCCTAATTAAAAGATTTAATTAATGGTTTAATTTAATGGAAAATTAATATGATATTTTACTATTTAATTGAGAAATTAATTAAATAAAATAATTAAAATTGAAAATAAAATTTAAAAGTTTAAATTTGGAATGTGACAATATTTATTTTAATAATAATATATTTAGTGTTCATTTTCAAATAAATGACTAAATAATATTATTATTAAAGCTAATAAATATTTTAGCAATTAAGTTTTGGAAATGAAATTTAAAAGTAGAAGATATATTTAAATTAATAAAAGATTCTAAATCTCATGTGATTAAAATATAAATATATTAAGATTGAAAAGTGGAATTATAAAAGTTAGTGCATAAGATTTAATAAATAAATAAATTAAAATTGGAAAGAGTAAAGTAAATATTATATTAATTAATGTGAACTATTTTTAATGTTTGATCACATAGGAGTTGGCAAATTCTTGAGAGTTGTCATGTAGACAACACAGAAGTTTGCACTCTAAGAATGCTTAAGTTGTCTACACTTAGGAGTTAGCATTTTATTTGAGCACATGATGTCTTCAACCTTAAGACTCATCTAGAAGGTTGGAGAAGACTCATGCTTGGTTGTCATGCTTATCTTCTAGTTGTTCCTAGAGACACTCTAGATGCATCTTAGAGGCCTTTAAATAGAGGCTCTCCTAGTGTGTTTGGACAAGCCTTATGGAAGCTGAAGTAGAAGCTTAGTGGAAGCTACAAGCTACAAGCTTAAATGGAAGCTTCAAAGCTTACATGCATTGGAGAAGATTCATATGCTCATATATTTTCTACATGCTTCTATGCTTCTTCTAGCACTTCTAGTCATTTGGAGGTTTTTGGTTGACTTGGATCTTGGAGGGAATTGCAAATGATGGAGAAGGAAGGGACTTTCTATGGACTTCTGAGGCATGGCAGGATTAGCATCAGTGTCCAGGTGCACTCGTGATAATCACATATTCTCTTTGCACTATTTCTCTTCCTATCTTTATCATGTCTATATGTCTAAATACTCTTGTGAATGATTCTATAATTGAAATTGGTATCTAGATATTCTATTTGGTTGAGAAGAAAACATTAGAAAACCCTAGATCCAATTAAAGAGAAATTAGTTCTAAACAGGTTTGGGTTCGATTTAGAATCAAATTGATTAATGGATTTGAAAAAAAAAGATTCTAAATCTATAGTCAAACCTATTTAGAAATTAATGGATAAATTTAGAGTACAAATAATTCATAGAGATCTTTAGTTTGAAAGCCTTTGTTTTTAAAATTATGTGTATATAGAAATATAAATGTTTTTGGGTTTGTATACATACACACACACACACACACACACACACACATATATATGTGTGTGTGTGTATGTATATAATACTTTGCATATACACACATATATATACATATATACATTTATGTACATATATATACATACATATGTATATATATATATATATATATATATATATATATATATATATATATATATATATATATATATATATATATATATATATATATATATATATATATATATATATATATATATATATATATTTGAAAGAGGACTAATTAAATAAATCGCAGTAAAGATCTTATGTACTGGCATCACGTTTCACATTTTGGAAAAAGTGTTTTAAAAAAAAATGATATATATAATATAAGGGAGGGCGGGGTATACTCCCTGTATCCCCCTCTCTATCTTCATACATCTGCGGTACCATGGTTGCAGGGTACCTGCGGGTACCCACGACAAATCTCTTAACTGCTACACGGCCTTGCACAATATGCATAGCAATTATTCAAAATCGCTTAAACACTATGTGCCTCCTTTAATGTTTTATTATGTTTATATTTCGGTTGAAGTTATTACAATACTTTTGTGGAAAAAGATTATTAAAAAGGATTTATGTTATTGAAATCAATATTAAATAATTCGATTCTCATTATATATATATATATATATATATATATATATATATATATATATATATATATATATATATGAAGTTAATCCTTGTTATTATTTTATAAGATAAATGTGGAATAAAAATTTAATAATAATTTAATTAAAAAGAGATATTAGTTTGTATGTATTAATGTGGAAATATTATTGTAATGAGAATTATTAGGTTAATTTAATAATTAAGTTTAAGCTATAGAGTTTGAGGGGATGTTGATTTCGATAAAATGAGAAATGTGGATTCATTGATGTGATGGTTAAATTCAAGCCTTCAACTTAATTAACCATTATTTCTTGGTAAACATTGGGAAGGTTGAACTAATAAACAGTGAGGGTAGTTCTGTTGGGAAGATGGTTAGTCATCCTCTAATTATAATTATGATTAATAATTCAATTAAGAGATTCCAATTTGGATAATATTTAAGTTGTTTGAAGTCGCAAATGGTGAATTAAATGAGATTTAATTAAGTATTACAAAGATAAAGAGTCATTGTTATATTATATCATTGCTATGTTATTATTAATATGTTATGTATTAATAAATAACTCATTAAGAATTGGCTAATGAAGCTTATGTTAAGTTTTTATCTAGATCGATTATTTATAGTTTATCATTTATTAATGTTTGTTGAGTCTACAAACTATTAATAAAAATGGCTAATTCAATTAGAATTAATCTAGAAGAGATTATTTAACGATTGAAGTTTTGTAAAGACAATAGCTTTTGGATTTGAAGTATAGTCGATTTGTAATCAATTGATATTCATTGAGTTGATATTATAACTATGATATTAACAATTAAAATTGTGCAATAGAGTTTTATTTGAAATGATTAATGATAATACGAATTAGTCAAGAGAATGGTGGTATTCTTTGAAAGATGACGAATGTGGTCATACGGAATTATTATTAAGATTTTCAATATAGCTTGTTATTAAATATTAACAAGTTATTATTATTGAACTATTAATATGATTATTTGTGTACTGAATTATAGTTGACTTTTGACTTACAAAATTTATAGTTAGTTATTAGTCAACTTATATTAATTGGAATGTTGCCATGGATATGTAATTATTAATTAAATTAATTAATCAAAGTTAATTGGATTTAATTAATAATTAAGTTATGTTATAAGAGAGTTATTTGATATAATTATTTTAACGAGATTGTAGATTATCTATATTGAAGTTGATAAATCTTATGACTTGAATTGTGACTTTAGATATTATATGATTGTCAATGATGATAATGATTGAATTAAAAAGGCTTAAATTTTAATAATATTTAATTAAGTCTTAATTAAGAATTATTAGAATGATAATAGGTCATGGATGGTGTGCCTATGTTAATTGATGGATTTAATTGATCATTCTAATTAAGTTATGATATCTTATTCGAAGAATGATAGTTGGTTCTCTTATAATTTAATGATTAATGATCTTTGATTTATGTGAAAAGTTGAAGAACGATAAGAAGAGTTGATCAATTTGAATATGGATCTTAGCTAAATAAAGAGAACAATTTAATTAAAGGTCAATGATGATCAATTTAATGAATAAATGTTTATCCTTAAGTTATTCTTAGAATGTAATTCTTAATAATGGAAGGATAATGCTATCGGGGAACAATTGGGTTGACTTGTAGGTCAAATGATGATAACTTTATACACTTGAAGTATACTTGAAAATGGAAACTGGAAAATCCTACACTTGATTTAACTATGAGATTATAGCAAAACAAAAACATTTGTTTGCATCGTGTTTTCTCTATGCATCTTGTTTTGGGTTCTTGGGTTGACTAGTGTTGACCAGTCTTAGGTTGTGACCAGAGGCTCAGGGGTTATGAGATGTGTTGGCATGTTTTTCTTATTTGGTCTCGATCTTTATAAGCCCAACCATGGTAATGTGATCGTATGCTCTATGAAATGTTTGTATTTACTGATTGTTATTGTTTATCAGTCTTCATGTGTGAAGCTGAGATTCTTATGTATCCGAGACATTGGACTTAACCATTTTTGAGTGATCGATTAGTTATCCTTGGATTACTTTCTAGTCACCTTGATGGGACTGAAGTGTTGATTTATTTATTAATGATGTCATGTTGTGACACATTTTGACTCAACCATTTTGGAGTCTTCGATCAGTATGATTTTGAGATATTCTTAGTTGCTTGTTGAGAACCAATGGATATGGTGCTATGTTCTGAGATATATTTTTGGTTACTGAGAACCAATGGATACTTATGATTATCAATGATGCCTTCAGTTGCCAATAGAGAACTGTTGTGGTCATGATTTTCTATGGATTCTTTTCGGATGCTAATGGAGATTTTGATGATTCTTATCTTGGAGATTTGATGATTCTTATTATAGATATTTGATGCTTATATTGTGGATATTTGATGATTCTTTTTATAGATTATCTTTTGGATTTATGTGCCTAGGAGAGGTTATCTAGGTACATGACTATGGGAGTGGCTTGCATAGGGGTCTGGGGCCCAAAGTGGTTAGTACCAGGGTAACCTAATGCAAGTTATGTAATAAGTGATAATCTAGTATTTAAAATTTATGGGGGGAAAATACACTAAAAAGATAAGTTAGAGATATTTAAACCACCCATGCCTTGAGTGCTTGTATAGACTAAGGATGGGAGAAGTGCCTCGTCTTCTTGAGAGGGATTCTTGGTTTCCACATGTGCCATGTTAAGGGTTCGGGGTTCAGAGTAACCAGTCTAGGGTAACTCAATGCTTGAGGGTCCGGGGTCTAATGAGAGACCAGTCCAGGGTAACTCAAGCAGCCATGTGATGACACTCCCTAGTATGTAGCTTGAGTCTCCTCTATAGATTTTGTGTACCTTTGGTGGTGTACTTATCGTTGTGCCTTTGGGATTAGATGTCGGTTTTGTGATTGGAACCTTTGAGTTAGTATACTTTTAGGATTCCTAGACTATAAAGATTTGTGCTATGTGTTATGGATAGCCTGTTTGGGACTTGAGATTATCTCCTCAACACGGTGGGAGTGGACCACTTAGGGTCACGCGATCAAGTGGTAGTGTATTTTCCACTCTTATCATTTGAGATCTGTCCGAGACACCGTGCCTGGAGTATTCTTGGTTGGTATTTATCTTCATTTTTTTCTTGGATCATTATGATAGATGATATACTTTATGATGGATGTATTTACTAATATGTTTCTTGTATTGATGATTTGCAAATGTTAGATGATGTTACTTTATGCTTTACTATTGCATGTTAGTAGGATGTTTTAGGAGTGGCATTCTTACTATGTTTATAGCCGATGATCTCTTCGGTGCTTTGGAATGTTACGCATGGAGGGATGGCTAGGATCCACGATGGTCTAATGATTCTATTTATGATTAGGAGGAAACCGCGCACTTAGTTAGTTATGTTTGTGATATATGGTCATCTTTTATGATGGATGTTTATGTCTTTTGTGATAATGTATCATGTATGATTTATGGTCTCATTATGTTATTGCATCATGGATTAATATTGGATGATGATGTACTTTATTTACATGGATGTTTATTCTTTTAAGCTTTTCATACCTTGTAACATGTATAGTGGATGATTGAGCAATCTAAAATGTACACTTATATATGGTTTAAGAACATTGGATGTATCCTTGTTAGTTCATTATTAAGGATGTAATGTTAGATGATCAAGTTATGATTAGAAGTAATTCAACGTTAAGGGATCTTTAAAGAATGTAATATGTTATGTTATGTTATTTTCAGTGGGATGTTACTATTGCTTCCGCAAGTGTTGTGTATGGTTTTACTTTCATGTTTAAAGAAAAAAAATTGTTTAGCAAACTTGGTGAAATTCATTGGATCCCTTGGTGGGGTATTACAATGGTTCATTACTCAACAACTTGGCCCATGCTTGATGTTCCTTCACCTCACACCAAGTGATTTCCCGCAAAGAGATATTGGCTTTGTAATGGAAATGCCATAAGCACAACCAAGGGAACACATATTGATGCAAGAACATCCAGAGGTATAAGGACAATCCTATGTCACCAAAAAAAAAGTACTTAGACTTAGTTTCTATTTCATGTGCTTTCATTTTTGGATACCCATTTGGGTCAAATAAAGGCTCCAACTCTCACAGTTCCACTATCAGTGTTCTAGGATAGAGTATTTGAACACCTTGGGATATGTGTAAGTGCCAAAAAATAGGAGTATGTAATTGAGCCATCATTTTGGTGAACTAGGAGGTGTAAATTGGCCAGATGAATATAATTACAATTTAGAGCATTCCAGAAAAAGAACCAGGTCAAAAGGCCCCACAATTTGTGTTGGCGTTTTATTTTGATGTTAACAGTGCTAAAACTACTAGGCGACAAAAGGCTTAGTACCTAGATATCAGTACATACACAACCTAAAGAATAGCCAATTCTCATTATCATTTGCATATGCGAAGTACTAGGGCCCAACTCCAACAAAACCTTAGACGGTTTTCTACTCTTTTGGCTCTGTAAAAACCAGGGCGGGTGCACCCGGGGATGGTTCAAAGATGGGATAATTGTATGAGAATTATTCTTAGTTTCATTTTGATTCTCATCTCTAAATCCTCAAAAATATATGTAAATAACTGATAAACACATCCCTTGAACAGATATGGCCAAGAAATCTTCTATAGCTCTGCAGATGTTTCCAACAACAATGGCTAAATGAAGCTAAAACAATCCATGCAGGCAAGTGCTGGCCAACTTTGAAAATCTTACAGGAAAGATAAGTGAAAATTACTTTTATGATGTATTTTGAAAAAGCTAGTTATAATATACTTCTCTTTTGGCTGAAATACTTTCGATCAGTGCCTAATCCATTGGGAATTCAGAGTCAAGTAAATTCTTAGATCTAATTTGTTGCCTTGCAACGAATTTTCATCAGCAATTCTTACCAGAATTTATCATTCAAAAATCCTTATTAACACCCAAGCAACCTCATCACATTCATCAGAGCCTTTATTTAATCCATTGAATTAACAGCAATAACAAATGGATGTACAGTCTTACTAAATTGCAATCAATTGCATAAGCTTTTACTCACACAACATCAAGGTAGCTAAGTATTAAAAAAGGAGACAAAATTCAGAGAAGAACAGATATGGGGACAGTTCATAATTTGTATTCATTTCTTTTGAAAATGGTATATCCTTTACAAAAGACCCAGAAAAACCTTCAGAGAAGAAGCACAGTTCTTTCTACATTCATCCATATCTCAGAAATTTTGACAGAAAAAGTATACTATAAATTTCTTTCCCAAAATGTTTGGATCAAAAACAGAACTAAGCATAATACTTAGTGAAAACCAAATTTGGACCCATCTTTAGCCTTGGGATCTCACTTAAATAATGTGAGATGCAACAAGCTTCAGGCTACAGAAGGTGACAGGTGTCCTTCTTTTGAAAAACAAAAACAAGAATAACAGAAAGGTTGATTACAATAGCACTTCTTGGCGGGTCCCTTTCTGTTATGCTTCTTGGTTGTTATGATCTGCTCTCACAATCATTCCTCATCTTCAGAGTACATACTCATAAGGTCTGTAAGTGATGTATCATCTTCTGTTACATGCAAACTCACTTTAACCTGGGGATTTTCTATGTCATCATTGCTGACTACAAAAGTAACTATTACTCTTACATCTTCCTCGTCATCGTCTCCTGACATCTGTTCACTAAACTGATCTTTCCATCTGTTAAAAGTATCATCATCTGGCCAATCAAAACTTAGGGTTTCTCTTTGTATCTTTATTAAAGAATTGGCATTTTCTTCTAAATCATCGAATTCTTTTCTTATATTAGCATAATATAATTGTATTTTTACCAGCTCTTCATTTGTCTTTTCCCAAAACCAATGGCCAGTCTCACTGATGATGTTTGTTATTCTGTTATCGAATAATTCATCCATTTCCTTTTTCCATTTGTCTTTTTCCTTTACTGTATCAACAGATTCTAAGGCACAAGAAAATAGGGTGAATTTTTTAGCAAGATATCTTGAAAAACAGAGTATCAATTTCCTCTGTAAAGAATCTCTTTTATTTTCAAAATTATCTAATTGATTCAATAAATCAAAAATCCTCTCAACCTGATGATAAGGCATTTGAACTGTAGATATACAAATAATTGTAACATCATTATTTCTCTGTCTCCACTTCTGTGCAAGAGAATCTAGTCCATTCTTTTCTTTATTTAACTCATCTATGAGGGTTACAATCCTTGTCAATTGATCATAAAAATTTGACCATTGTATTTTATCCCTCAAATATGTCACACCCTGCCTCCATTTCTCTTCCTGCTGATTTCTAAATTCTATTTGCCACTCATGTAATTTGGTTTTTTCTGCTTCAAATTCCTCTGCAGTATAGAATTGGGGTCTTTTCGGGGTGTCAGGTATCTCAATAATAGGGGTCAATCCCACAGATGACTGTGGGGGATATGCAATTCTTAGTGTACTAGATTCTCCCACTTTTCTCTTTCCAAGTACCTTTTCTAATTGAGATACCCTGTTTTCTAACTCAATCCTCCTTTTTACCTCTTGATTATAGGCTTCCACCACTATTTCATATTTATTATGCATATCAATCATTTCCCTCTCTTCTCTTTCCACAGTAGCCAGGGTAAATTTAGAATAATCCACATTCATGTGGGCTACCTGTACATTTGAAGTGTCAGCAACTCTTCTTACAATGATACTCCCTGTTAATCCTGAATCATCAGGCTGTGATGAAGTAATTCTGGATCCTCTTCTCAGGGACCACATAACAAGGGCAGCTTGATCATTGCTGAATGTTGTACCCAAGAATTCCTCTTTATTTGGATCCTGGAGTCCTAAATTATTTGAAACAGAATTAAAAATTAATGTGTCAGCAATGTCACAATTGGGCAATAATAAAACATTAGCATTTTTTACCATCTGTCTTCCCTCATCAGGGGTTATATTTTGGAACTCTTGCACCATTTTTTCCTTTATTAGATTTTGAATAGAGGTTTCATCCATTTCTAGATGTTCTCCTTTCATATTATTACACCTTTGCTCAAAAATGTGCATGTTTACTCTCCACGCAAACTGATGGAAAGCCCTAGATCTTACAAAATTGTTATCAGATAAAAAATGCTGACTGGCTTGTTCCAAAATAGGGTCCAATTCCCTTCCTCTGAAATCTGCTGTAGTTAATTCAAAACTTGGTATAGGGGGTTCATGAGGGTTCCCTTCATCAATCTCTGCTTGTGTAACAAAAATTTCTCCTTGTGACCCCATTTGTTCGAATTGCTCATTGGTGAGCTGTTCTTCCTCAATTCTTATTGGGGTTTGAGAAGGTGAGCCACTTTCATCAGGGGATACTTCCTCCCTTATTATTCTCCTTCTTTTGGGGGAAGGTTTAGGGGGTCTTTCTTTTAGGACAGTGCTGGTGGATTCAACTATCTGTTTTTCTTTATGCACAACAGGCACCTGCTGTCGAACAATAGTATATCCTATTTTCTTTCGTACCACCAGTGGACCTATTCCAATGTTGGGGGTGAAACCCAATTTTCTCATAATTTCTCTGGCTTTATCTAGAAAAGAATTAATAAAATGTTGTTTCTTCTCATTCATTACTTCCATTATCTCAGAGAAAGTACTCATGAGCTTATGTATTTTATCTGCATTGTTTGTAGCATTACTAAGAGGACTGAAATCTTTGTCAAAACAATTAATGAATTCCAAAACTTTTGAATAGACTCTCCATTTTTCTTTCTTTCTTTCTTGCTCATGGAGAGAGTATTCATTTCTTATTATATCTTCAGGAAAATAGAATTCATGCTGAACTGGACGAAGCTTGATTCTCAATCTAAGGGCAGAGTTAAAGAAACCTTCTGTATCACAAAAATGAGAGTGAGACACTGCCATTTTATATTGATCCAAAATTTTATGGAGAAAGACCCACCCTTCTTTAGTTATCACAAACTAGTGGGCTATAGTACAAGTAGGAAAAATTGATCCTGTCCCCCTTTTGTGCAAAAAGGCCTCCTCCACTCCTCCCAACTGCCACAAAAATTCAGCTATCCCTACCTTTAAAGGTACCTGATAGGGTAACACATGGGGTGTTCCTTTGAATCCATAGACCCTGATGACCGTTGAGACTGAATATGGGATAATATCTCCCCAATTATGTGAAACTTTTAGACTATGGGTTTTGTCCATAGGCCTGACAAGGTGCATTAATGCCTTAGGGATTTTGGGATTGTCACTCAATAAGAGGCACCTTAGTTTGGAGGCAAAGTGCCTATCAAATCTAACGAAGCTAGCATTTTCTGCTTCCCAGGTCATGTCTGCACTCCATAATTGGACTGGCAGTGCTTCCCCTTCTTGTTCTCTATTTAAAACCATTTCTTTACCAAAATAAGTGGCCCCTTTAAAAAGAAACATATGCATCAGTAAGGAATACTGACCCCAAACCTTTTCCACCTTGCCCTGTGCAATCCCCACCAATCCATGATGAATCTCATTTGCCAAGTAAGATGCAAAATCAAAAATTATTTCCACACCAAAAGAAGAGATTTGGGTGATCATATACATGAAGCTCACTGGAATAAAGTCTTCTTCGCCCTCTCTGAAGACTCTGCACAGGGTCCTATATATCTCCACTGCCCTAGCATTAAAACATGATTTCTTGAAGGGTTCTTTAGAAGATGATGTTATGGTTGGGAGGCCTCCAATCCGGCCTATGTGGGCTTTCAGTGCACCCTGTCTAACTACATCCCTCTTGGATATATATTCTTTTTCTAAATCTATCAGATTAATGGGCACATGATACATGGTGAGGGGTCCCAGACTGAAAACCTTCCTAATCTCCTCGGGACTGATGGTAACTAAAGCCTCACCATCTATTCTTCTCACTACCTTAGTGGCTTGGTCATAGTTTTTTGCTATAGCTTCAAGCAGGTCAAAATCCATAAACACGCTGGGGACAACAAGCTTCCCAAGATCAAAATTCCATATATTGGCATGAGGGGCATATAACTTCCTCTCTGCAAACCACTTTTTGAATAAACTCAAACCAGTTTGAGCAATTTGAGCATCCCGGACCCAATTACCCTTATCATACAATCCATCAGCTACCCTAAGCCTAGGGTTGAGTGAGGTTAACCTCTTAACTTGCACCGTTTCTACAGTAGATTCAGGAAGTAACTCAAGCAAATCATCATGCACATTTCTATCCAGGTAGTTTACTGCACCTGTAAATCCCTTCTTAGGAGGCATCTTGGGCTATTCCTTTTAAAACTTAAAAGCTCACGAAGATGATGGCAGTTTTACTTACTTGAATTCTGTCTCAATTCTCCTTTGTATTCCTGCAAAATTTCCGTGAACAGATAACTTGACAATTTTTATCAGCCTTGGCACGCTTTTCTTTCAGTAGTGGCTTCTGCACAAGAATGGCTTCAAATCCTTTCTCGCATGAAATGAAACTGATGCAATCTCTCTGTATTATACTCTGTTTTTCCTCATGGACGAAGCTTTCTTGTCTAATTAATACAGAGAGTGGCACTACATTTTTTATTTAAAACTGCACCGTTGATCTTCAAAGATCCTACGATCATGCGGTACAAAGAGAACAACTAGGAGTTATATTTGCCATGTCAATTATTTTACCCAATGAGAGCTTGCCACGTACAGAATTCTTTCTTTTGATGGCGCTTACATTTAGACCCACTGACGATGGAGAACACGTGTTAGCATGTCTCTACTTCGTTATGCATAAAGAACAAGCACCTTGCCATGACGAGGCGGCGACAACCGTTGATCGGATCAAGAAATGATCGAAAGATATGCTACAGGACTTCTTAAGAAAGAAGGCGGTGGGCCCAACTCGCTATGTCACTGTAATTATCTTCCTTGCAACTCTTCATAGCGAGGTAGTGAGCTTCGTTGATCCACTTCAAGCTGACGTTCTAGATTTCTTGTACATTTAGTCAGATAGGTATTAATGAGAATCGGATCTCTGCATAACTGGCACATGTCAAAATTTATCACAGTCATCTGTCATTACTCGTCATCAAAGATCTTGCCGATCTTTTGCCATTTTACGGGGCCTCACTAACTCGCTAACGGTGAAGCACCTCAATTTTCCGATAGCGAGGTAGCGAGCTTCGGCACTTAAAAGGATTCCGTGCCGAAAAATGCAAGGGTTACCCAGTAATTACTTCTGTTAATTAAAACTGATTCTGACAATGGTATTTATGATTGGTCATGCCACCTGGTGTAATTATGATACAAGCAAGATGCAATGTCATCATTTTTAGATTTTCACGTGGCCTCGCTACTTCACTAATGGTGAAGTGCCTGAATTTTCCGATAGCGAGGTGGCAAAACTTTCGAAAAAATCAACATTTCGGCTCTGATGTCAGATATTCTAGTGGGTCCCTCTCCCCCTTTTTTATTCGCGAATTGCAAAGTGCACCTGCACAATAAAACATTTAATAAGAAAATCTCCGATCGCCGCATCTTCACTTCATGGTCCCACCGCTTAAAAAAAAACTCAATACTCGCTATCTAGCTATACTTAATGAGCATGCAACTCTCAATAGCGAGGTAACGCCAGCGGTAGATCTAATCGGATCTGACGGTTGGGACAAATAGGAAGAAAGGTAACCCGGGAGAAAGGAAAAGGAATATGAAAGCATATTCGCCTCTTTTGAAATTTGAAAATTTCGCGCCCGACCATTTATGAATAGGGATGAATATAGGGCTTATATGGCGATTATTTCTTATAGATGGTTTATCCAAAACCCTATGCTTCACTTAGACATAGAACATCTGACTTTTCTATGGTTTAACTAAAAAAATTTTTACTGCAGAAAAAGTCAGACCAACAATTTGAAAGTTATTGTAGCTTTTCAGTTTTTGGAGACCTCCTAAGAATGCTTCAAAGTTAGGTTAGGGGCATTAAATTACATCAAAAAGGGTCAAAAAATGGGCAATGAGCTAAGCTCATCTATAGGGCTATAGAGCACTTTGAGAGCTTTTTGAAAATGTAAATGGTTCATCAATCAGAGCTACAATTCAAAAGTTATGCCTCCCGAAAGCTTGATTACCATTTTTGGATTCTTCTAGATTTGCACCAACTTCTAATGCAGCTTTTGGAGCCTTCTACTAGGTTAGTGGATGTCTACTAGCACTTTCTAGAATGTACTCCTAGTCTTTAATCCTCTGGGGTCTATTTAAGGACATTTTTGGCATTGTAAAAGGCAGTTCGGAGTGGAATTTGAGAGGAGGTACCAAAAGGAGAAATTATCTCCAGTTTTGTGCTATTGTAAGCCCTTAGGGCATATTTTGAAGTCTATTTTCTCTATACTGAATGTACTAGCTTATTTTCACAATTAATACACTTTTCCTTTTCCTGTTGTGTCCATTTTCTACTTGGGTTGTGTCCCCATCAAGTGTTATCAAAGCTAGTTTTCCTGAGTGTGTAGATAGAGCGCCGACTGTGAGGCAATTTGCACTAGGACTGTGTGGTTGTGGGTTTGAGTTAAGAAGATGCCTCCATGAAGAGAGCATGGTGGAAGGGCTAAATCTATTAATCCTAAGGAGGTTAGAGCCCTCCAAAGGTAGGTACAAGTATTCTAGGAGGAGCTCTAAAGAGGAACAAATGTTGCTGCAGGTGACGATAGTGAGGATGACAATGAAGAAGAAGAAATTGGACTAGAAGTGAAATTTTATGGGTAGTTTTTGAATCAGGTAGAGGAAAGGCTTTTTAGGGCCATTACTAAGTTTGGGAAAAGACATAAAAATTAATGTGGGTGTATTTTCAGGAAATCTGAAACCAGATGAGTTGATCGAATGGATCAATGAACTAGAAGAATACTTTGAGTATGAGGATATCAAGGACCTAGATAGGGTTAAGTTTGCAAAGGCCAAAATAAAAGGCCATGCCAAAATTTTGTGGAAAGAGGTTCAATTGGAAAGAAACAGAAGAGGAAAGGATAAGATCATAAGGTGGGATTGCAAGGTGGACAAATTGAAGAAGCAGTTCATTCCTATGGACTACGAGCTTGATTTGTTTAAGAAGATGCATGGGCTAAAGCAAGAAGGAATATCAATCCAAGAATATACAAAGGAGTTTTATCAAATTTTGATTAGAGAAAGGCATGCAAAAGAAAATAAGGAGAAGGTTGCTCGTTATATAAGTGGGTTGCGACCTAGCATCCAGGAGGAATTAAGTCTGGTAAGAATGACCAGCATTGAAGAGACATACCGGTTTTCCCTACAAGTTGAAGAGAAGCTAAATAAGAGGTTTGAACTGAGACAAAGATGGCATGGTCAAGGAGGAAGGGGAAGTGGTAGGTCATCTGGAGGCCAAAATGAAAGCCAAATGAAAAATGAAGATGTAGGTACTAGCAAGAACTAGAGGAATGAGGGTTTCAACCACTCTTATGATGAAGACTTTGGAAATCAAAGAGGAAGAGGTAGAGGACATGGACAAGGAAGAGGAGGCTTCCATGGTACCTATTTCCATTGCAATGAAGAAGGTCATCATGCCTTTGAATGCCCTCAATGACAAGGAAGGATAGATAGGAGAGCTGAGCGTCAAGCTAGGGTTGTTGATGTGGATGAGGATGCATAGTCATCACATTGAGAGGATGCAGAAAGAGGAGAGACCTTGCTAAATGAAAGGGTCCTACTAAGTGGTGAGATTAAACTAGGACATTAAAGGAGGAGTTTGTTCTGTACCAGATGCAAGTGTGAGGATAAATGTTGTGATGTGATCATTGATGGTGGTAGCACTGATAACTTGGTATCAGAGGAGATGGTCTCTAAGCTGAAGCTCTAGAGGGAGAAACATTCCTAGCACTATCAGATTGCTTGGGTGAAAGATGATCATAAGGTCTTGGTATGTGAACAATGTCTAGTGAAATTAAAAATTGGGAGTTACCATGATGAAGTTCTCTGTGATGTTATTCCAATGGATGTTTGCCATCTATTGTTGGGTAGACCATGGCAATTTGATAGACATGCAGTACATGATGGTCATGCAAACACATACTCTCTAACAAAGGATGGAGTTTGCCACAAACTAAAGCCCATGAAAAAGGAAGGTAAAAATGTATGTAGCAGTACTAGGATTTGTCTTGTTGATGGAAGAAAGTTTTTAGATGGAATGAAACATTAGCATATGTGCTATGCTTTGATTCCTAGAAAAGATCAAGAAGGTAGTAGTGAAATACCACTTGAAGTTTCAAATTTACTAGGTGAGTTTGGAGATATTATGTCTAATAATGTTCTAGAGGGATTTCCACAAGTAAGGCAAATCAGTCATCAGATAGATTTAATCCTAGGAGCTAGTTTGACTAACAAGGCTACTCATAGGATGACTCCTACTAAAACTAAGGAGCTAAATAGACAGGTTCATGAACTATTGAGGAAGGGCTTAATTCGAGAGAGCTTGAGTCCATGTGCAGTACCTACAGTACTAGCACTAAGGAAGAATGGAGAGTGGAGGATGTGTACAATCTGTCAAGCTATAAATAGGATAACCATCAAATATTGATTTCCTTTGCCAAGAATGAATGATCTTATGGACTGCTTGAGTGGAGCTTAGTACTTCACAAAGATAGATCTCAAGAGTGGTTATCACTAGATACAAATTTGAGAAGGAGATGAGTGGAAAACAACCTTCAAGACCAAGGATGGTCTTTATGAGTGGTTAGTCATGCCCTTTGGATTGACAAATGCCCCAAGCAGCTTCATGCGGCTTATGAATGAGGTACTTAAGAAGTTCTTGGAAAAATTGTTATTATAGCATATCTAGAATGTCCTCATGACAGAGAACTACTATCCCAATTTTCATTTCCCCATGTTCTCATGATGGGGACACAACCCAAGCACAGAATGGACACAACAGGAAAAGGGAAATTGTATTAACTATGAAAATAAGTTAGTACATTTAGTATAGAGAAAATAGACTTCATAAGATGCCCTAAGGGCTTACAATAGCATAAATCTAGAGATAATTTCTCCTTTTGGTACCTCCTTTCAAATTCCACTTCGAACTGCCTTTTACAATGCCAGAAATGTCCTTAAATAGACCTCAGAGGGTTAAGGACTAGGATTACATTCTAGAAAGTGCTAGTAGGCATCCACCAACCTAGTAGAAGCCTCCAGAAGCGCGTTAGAAGTTGGTGCAAATTTAGAAGAATCCAAAAATGGTAACCAAACTTTCAAGAGGCATAACTTTTGAACCGTAGCTCTGATTGACGAACTGTTTACATTTTTGGAAAGCTCTTAAAATGCTCTATAGCCCTATGGAGGAGCTTAGCTTGTCCCCCATTGTTTTTTCCTTTTTGAGGTCATTTAATGCCCCTAACCTGACTTTGATGCATTCCTAGGAGGTCTCCAAAAATTGAAAAACTGTGATAACTTTCAAACCATGGGGCCTTTTGACCTGATTCTTTTTTTGGAATGCTCTAAATTGCAATTACATTCATCTGGCCAATTTACACCTCCTAGTTCACCAAAATGATGGCTCAATTACATACTCCTATTTTTTTGGCATTTACACGTATACCAAGGTGTTTAAATACTCTATCCTAGAACACTAATAGTGGAACAGTGAGAGTTGGAACCTTTATTTGACCCAAATGGGTATCCAAAAATGAAAACACATGGAATAGAAACTAAGTCTAATTACATTTTTTTTTTGGGTGACATAGGATTGCCCTTATACCTCTGGATGCTCCTGCATTAGAGACCCAGGGTAGATTAAAAAGTGATCCTATCACTTTATGAATGGTAGATGAAATCCCAAATGGGAAACCTCAGCTGCTAAAATCCAAGTTGAGTCCTCTATCGACCATCCTTTCCACTTGACCAAATACTCTTCATACTGCCTATTTCTGATACTCCTACCCACATGATGATCTAGAATGTCTTCTATCTCCTCCTTTTTAGAAGTAGGAATTGGACATGGCTCTAACATCAGTTCCTCATTTGCACCATCATCATGATACTCTGTTAAGTCTACAATGTTGAAAATAGGAGAAATGTGAATACCATCTGGCAACTCCACCTCATATGCATTTTCTGAGTCATGTTTCTTCAGAATTTTGCAGGAGCCAAATTTCTTCATTTTCAGCTTGTTCTAAGTACCAGCTGGAAATATTTCTTTTCATAAGTGTACCATGACTAGATCCCCTACTTGAAATTCCTTATGTCTTCTCCTTTGATCAACCCTAGCTTTATACTCTTGATTCATCTTGGTAATGTGTGCTTGAACCTCTTCATGTAGAAGCTTGATATGTTCAGCAAATTCTTCAGCTTTAGCACTTGTCCTCTCCCCTTACTCTATCTTCCTCAATTCTAGTGCAGTCCTTGGGCTACTTCCATATATAGTTTGGAATGGTGATCTACCAGTACTCTTATTTATAGAGTTATTGTAAGCAAACTCAGCTTGTGGTAGAATCAAATCCAACCGCTTAGGCTTATCCCCAACTAAACATCTCAGCAAATTGCCTAGACTTCTATTTACCACTTCTATTTGGCCTTTAGTTTGTGGGTGATGTGTGGACCTAAATTTCAAGTCTGTTCTCAAATTTTTCCACAATGTTCTCCAGAAATACCCCACAAATTTAGTGTCTCTGTTAGAAACTATACTCCTTGGAAGACCATGTAGTCTTACCACCTCTCTGAAAAATAAATCTGCAATATGGACACCATCATGAGTTTTGTGGCATGGAATGAAATGTGCCATTTTGGAGAACCTATCAACCACCACAAATACTAAGTCATTACTACTTTGTGTCCTTAGCAATCCAAGAACAAAATCCATAATTATGTCCTCCCATGGGTTTGATGGAATAGGCAATGGCTGATATAGTCCAGTATTGTGGCTAAATCCCTTGGCAACTTGACAAACCTAGCAACTCTGTACAAACTTCTTCACATATTATGAAATCTGAGGCCAAAAATAATGTTCTCTAAGAATGGAAATGGTCTTATCTCAACCAAAATGTCCTGCCATCCGTCCACTGTGTTTCTCCTTAATCAAATTTTCCCTCATGGAACTCCTTGGAATGCACAATTGGCCGCCCTTGAATAACATACCATCCTGAATCAGATAGTCTAACCACTTAGTTTTGTCTACAACAATAGGCTCTTTAGAAGCTTTCCACACTTTAGGAAAATCAGGATCATCAGGGTACAGATTCTTGAGTTCATCAAACCCAACTACTTCAACCTGCATTACTGTTAGCAACAACTGTCTCCTACTTAGTGCATCTACAACCCTATTAGATTTTCCACTTCTATGCTTCAACACAAATGTATAGCTCTGCAAGAACTCTACCCACTTCATATGCCTCTGATTCAATTTACCTTGGCTATTTAGGAATTTTAATGCCTGGTAATTAGTATACAAAAAAAATTCATTTGGAAATAAATAATGCCTCCATTTCTTTAAAGCCTGAACTATTGCATAGAACTCTTGATCATAAATAGAATACTTCTTCTTTGCATCATTCAATTTTTCACTAAAATATGCAATAGGCTTAGCTTCTTGGCTCAATACAACCCCAATACCACTGCCACTAGCATCACAATCCACCTAGAACACCTTTTTAAAATTTGGAAGTGCCAACATAGGCTATTTTGTCACCTTCTTCTATAGAAATTCAAAACTTCTCTTAGCTGTTGTAGTCCATTTGAACTCTTTTCTATCCCCTCTTATTGTGTCAGTTAGGGGTGCACATATGCCACTGAAATTCTTAATAAACTTCTTATAAAAACAAACCAAACCATGAAATGATCTTACCTTAGCAGTAGACCTTGGAGTAGGCCATTCCAAGATGGCTTTTACCTTCTCTGGATCCATTTTAAGACCTTCAGGTGATATAACAAAACCCAAATAGACTAACTCCCTTTTTGCAAAGATGCACTTCTTCAAATTAATTAATAGTTTCTCATCCCTTAACATTTCAAGGACACTACAAATATGCAATAAATGTTCTTCCAAAGTCTTGCTAAAAATTAAAATATCATCCAAATAAACAATAACAAATTTTCCAAAGAACTTCTTAAGTACCTCATTCATAAGCCGCATGAAGGTGCTTGGGTTGTTCGTCAATCCAAAGGGCATGACTAACCACTCATAAAGACCCTCCTTGGTCTTAAAGGCTATTTTCCACTCATCTTTTTCTTGATCCGTATCTGATGATAGCCACTCTTAAGATCTATTTTTCTGAAGTACTGAGCTCCACCCAAGCAGTCCATAAGATCATCCATTCTTGGCAAAGGAAACTGATATTTGATGGTTATCCTATTTATAGCTTGAGATTCTGTACACATCTTCCACTCTCCATCCTTCTTTGGTGCTAGTACTGCAGGTACTGCACATGGACTCAGGATCTACCAAATCAAGCCCTTCCTCAATAGTTCATGAACCTGTCTATTTAGCTCCTCAGTTTCAGTAGGAGTCATCCTATGAGAAGCCTTGTTAGGCAAACCAGCTCCTAGGATTAAATCTATCTGATGACTAATTTACCTTACTAGTGGCAATCCTTTTGGAACATTATCAGAGATAATATCTCCAAAATCACCTAGTAAATCTAAAACTTCAAGTGGTATTTCACTACTACCTTCTTTATCTTTCCTAGGAATCAAAGCATAGCACATACGCTGATGTTTCATTCCATCTAAAAACTTTCTTCCATTAAGAAGGAAAATCCTAGCACTGCTACATACCTTTTCACCTTCCTTTTTCATGGGCTTCATTTTGTGGTGAACTCCATCTTTTGTTAGAGAGTATGTGTTTGCATGACCATCATGTACTGCATGTCTATCAAACTACCATGGTCTACCCAACAATAGATGGCAAACATCCATTGGAATAACATCACAGAGAACTTCATCATGGTAACTCCCAATTTTAAATTTCACTAGACATTGTTCACTTACCAGGACCTTATGATCATCTTTCACTCAAGCAATCTGATAGGGTTGTGGGTGTTTCTCCCTCTTGAGCTTCAACTTAGAGACCATCTCCTCTAACACCAAGTTGTCAGTGCTACCACCATTAATGCTCACATCACAACATTTTTCCTCACATTTGCACCTGGTATAGAATAAACTCCTCCTTTGTCCTGGTTCAATCTCACCACTTAGTAGGACCCTTTCATTTACCAAGGTCTCTCCTCTTTCTGCATCCTCTGAATGTGATGACTGTGCAGTCTCATCCACATGAGCAACCCTTGCTTGACCCTTAGCTCTCCTATCTGTCCTTCCTTTTCATTGAGCGCATTCAAAAGAACTATGACCTTCTTCATTGAAATGGAAATAGGTACCACAGAAGCCTCCTCTTCATTGTCCATGTCCTCTACCTCTTCCTCTCTAATTTCCAAAGTCTTGATCATGGGAGTGGTTAAAACCCTCATTCCTCTAGTTCCTGCTTGTACTCACTTCTTCATTTTTCTTTTGAGTTTCATTTTAGCCTCTAGTTGACCTACCACTTCCCCTTCCTCGTTGACCATGCCCTCTTTTTCTCCCTTCAAACCTCTTATTTAGCTTATCTTCAACTCATAGAGCAAACTAGTATGCCTCTTCAATGTTGGTCATTCTTACTAGACTTAATTCCTCCTGGATGCTAGGTTGCAACCCACTAATATAACAAGCAACCTTCTCCTTATTTGCTTCTGCATGCCCTTCTCTAATCCAAAGTCCATAAAACTCCTCTGTATATTCTTTGACTAATCTTCTTGCTTGCTTTAGCCCATGCATCTTCTTAAACAAATCATGCTCGTAGTCCACAGGAATCAACTGCTTCAATTTGTCCACCATGCGATCCCACCTTGTGATCTTCTCCTTTCCTCTTCTATCTCTTTCCAATTGAACCTCTTGCCACTAGATTTTGGCATGGCCTTTCAGTTTGGCCTTTGCAAACTTAACCCTATCTATTTTCCTAATATCCTCATACTCAAAGTATTCTTCTGGTTCATTGATCCAATCGATCAACTCATCTGGTTTCAGATTTCCTAAAAATACACCCACATCAATTGTAGGTCTTTTCCAAAACTTAGTAATGGCCCTAAAAAGCCTTTCCTTTGCTTGATTCAGAACTTCCCTGTCAAATTCCCCTTCTAGTCTAATTTCTTCTTCTCCATTGTCATCCTCATTGTCATCACTTGCGACAACATTTGTTCCTCTACGGAGCTCCTCCTGCAATGCTTGTACCTGCCTTTGGAGGGCTCTAACCTCCTAAGGATTAATAGCTCTAGTCCTTCCACCATGCTTTCTTCATGGAGGCATCTTCTTAACTCAAACTCACAACCACATAGTCCTGGTGCAAACCATCTCACCATCAGCGCTCTGTCTACACACTCAGGAAAACCAGCTCTGATACCCCTTGATGGGGACACATCCCAAGCATAGAATGGACACAACAGGAAAAGAGAAATTGTATTAACTATGAAAATAAGCTAGTACATTTAGTACAAAGAAAATAGACTTCATAACATGCCCTAAGGGCTTACAATAGTATAAATCTAGAGATAATTTCTCCTTTTGGTACCTCCTCTCAAATTCCACTCCGAACTACCTTTTACAATGCCGAAAATGTCCTTAAATAGACCCCAAAGGGTTAAGGACTAGGAGTACATTCTAGAAAGTGCTAGTAGGCATCCACCGACCTAGTAGAAGGCTCTAGAAGCGTGTTAGAAGTTGGTGCAAATCTAGAAGAATCCAAAAATGATAACCAAACTTTTGGGAGGCATAACTTTTGAACCGTAGCTATGATTGACGAACTGTTTACATTATTGGAAAGATCTCAAAGTTCTCTATAGCCCTATGGATGAGCTTTTATTGTCCCCCATTTTTTTTCCCTTTTCAAGGTCATTTAATGTCCCTAACCTAACTTTGAAGCATTCTTAGGAGGTCTCCAAAAATTGAAAAATTGTGATAACTTTCAAACCATAGGGCCTTTTGACTTGATTCTTTTTTTGGAATGCTCTAAATTGTAATTACATTCATCTAGCCAATTTACACCTCCTATTTTACAAAAATGATGGCTCAATTGCATACTCCTATTTTTTTGGCATTTACACATATCCCAAGGTGTTCAAATACTCTATCCTAGAACATTGATAGTGGAACTGTGAGAGTTGGAACCTTTATTTGACCCAAATGGGTATTTAAAAATGAAAACACATGAAATAGAAACTAAGTCTAAGTAAATTTTTTTTTGGGTGACACAAGATTGCCCTTATACCTCTAGATGCTCCTGCATCAGCTCATTTGCCTAGTTTTTTGAGCCAAATCTGAACCCAGGTTTTTTTTAACATGTTTATTTGTAGGTAATTCTGGGAAGAAAACTTTGACAATCAATATTTTTTGACTGGGAATTCTTCATGAGACAAGATCTGACAGAGTGCAAGAATGTGGAGCAGAGATTCAGTGTGTTCAATTTCAGAGCTTGATCAGGTGATTTGGTCAATTTGTAAGGCCAGTCAACAAACCTCCTGACACAAAATTGATAGTTTGCAAGAAAGTGATAAAATGAGTTTTAATTGATGGTTTAGTGATCAAACTTGAATTTTAATACGATATTATATATTCATCAAGCTCCAAGAAGCCACTTCTAGAATATGCCATCTGAGTTCATGGTGAGTTCATATGTACTAAACCCCATTCTAAAAGAATTAAGGCTAAACTATGAATATAAAAGGAGGTCCTCAGTGGGGCTATATTAGAATAGACTTATGTTGTTGTTGAGTATGGAGCATTATGCTTGTATAATTGACCAACTTGGCCATGCTGGCCACATGGATGAGGCTGAGAGAATCATCAATGAAATGCCATTCAAGCCTAGTGCTTTCATATGAGGTGTTTTTCTTAAGTACTTGCCGAACCTGTGGTAACATAAAATTGGGAAAGCAAGTTGCAGAACAACTTCTTAAGTTAGAGCCAAAGGAATCTGCACCTTATGTTCTACTTTTAAAAATTTATGCTATGAAAATAGGTGGGATGATGTATCCAAAGCAAGGGAAATGATAAAAAAGGTGGCAATCATAGATTCAAAGAGGCCCACACTAACTAGGCAGGGGGACAATTTTGTATGAAGGATGAGAGGAGCCAAACTGAAGCAGAGACACCCACACAACAAAGAGGTATGTTAAAACAAACATAGATACATTAAAAACCAAACCTCATGCAAATTGGAAGGCAACGCAATAAGCAAGGGCATCCATGTTGGAAAAGAAGCTCTCATTCACACCATAAAATAGAGCAAGCCATGTTTCATAAAGAACATCCATAAAAGGAAACCCCACACTAAAAAATAAATGCATTAAATGCTTAAGTAGGAGACATCAATAACATAAGCCATAGCTGGAAAGGAGATTCTATGCATAACCAAAGATAAAATAGGTAGTTGGCCATGTAGATAGAAGACATGAAGCCGCACCACCACAACATTCAAACTGCCCATGCATTCACATCTGAAGGAAGCATACCACAAAGCCAAACATAAAAAGAGGGAAAGTCCATTTTTTTTGTCCAACTTTTTCTAGGAGCAATGTATTTTAGCTCTTTAAATACCATTGCACTCGCAAAGTAAGGTGTCATTGAGACAAAGGCTTTTGAAAAGCCATGGTTGTGTGTGGGGCCCGTGGGGTCAAAGCCAATACAATTTGATACCCAATGCATATATAAAATGTAGCACATATGAGCATAAGGTAAATTTGAAACCTCTTCGATCTTATGCTCATGTGTATGATCGTAAACAAATTTGTTGAGCTCTCCAATGTTATGCATAATGCGAGAAAGTGTAAAGGAAATTGGTGCTCGTAAGAGCGTAAGAAATTTTTTAAGGGTCTCTAATGCTACGTCTTTAGTGTAAGGTCATAAAATAAATTTTAAAGGGTCCCGAGTATACGCACAAGCATATGAATGTAAAAAAAATTTGAAAGCGTAGAGGCAAAAATGAAATTGTGAAGAGGTTCTGGGGCTACAGGGTATATTAGAAATTAATTAAATATTCATCCTATATGAACATGAAAGAAAGTTGAATATGATGGATTAAAATGGAATGGTTTAAAGGATTAAATTGATTAATTAATATTAAGATATTAATTAATTAATAGTAAGATATTAATTAATTAATATTTCAAAAATTATAACCAATCAAAGAATTGTCAAGTACCAAGTGGCAGAGATAAGTGAATGTGAAATGGAAAGTCTAAATTTGAACGCATGAAAATGAAAAATGGTTATGTTTTGAAATATTTAAGTTTTTATATAGTTGTGACTATATAAAATTTTAATTTTTTTCATTTCAATATTCTGAAACAATCTAGGGCTCTGATTTTCAAACTTCTACTAGGGGGGCAATTTTTGTCCGAAATGTGCATTATAATATACCATTGGAATCAAGAGAAGTTAAATTTTTTGAATATCAAGTCAAATTATACACAGGTCTTCACTGGTATGCTCTGTAAGTAGTTTTGAATTTTTTGGGGCATTCTCGGTGGAATGAGCAAAATTTAGCACGAAGCATCAAGATCAGATAGAAGGCAAATATGAAGGCTTTATGAAGTCTTGGTGTGAAGCAAATTAATATTTCAAAAATGATAGCCAATCAGAGAATTGTCAAGTACCAAGTGGCAGAGATAAGTGAATGTGAAATGGAAAGTCTAAATTTGAACGCATGAAAATGAAAAATGGTTGAGTTTTGAAATATTTAAGTTTTTATATAGTTGTGACTATATAAAATTTTAATTTTTTTCATTTCAATATTCTGAAACAATCTAGGGGTTTGATTTTCAAACTTCTACTAGGGGGGCAATTTTTGTCCGAAATGTGCATTATAATATACTGTTGGAATCAGGAGAAGTTAAATTTTTTGAATATCAAGTCAAATTATACACAGGTCTTCACTGGTGTGCTCTGTAAGTAGTTTTGAAATTTTTGGGGCATTCTCGGTGGAATGAGAAAAATTTAGCATGAAGCATCAAGATCAGATAGAAGGCAAATATGAAGGCCTACTACACTGCTAGTCTTACTATGTTGTCATCAATGACAAAAATAGTCATAACACTATTTTGCACTACTCCACCATAGCATTAGTATTCATGCTAACACATAGAGCATCTTGACCTCTCAATATGATATCATCAAAAAAAAAATTTGATAAAAAAATACCTTTTCCTTTCTCTGTCTTCATATATAGATTATTTTTATCATCATTCCTTTCAAATCCAATCTTCACAATATCATTATGATGTCTCTCATACCATGCCCTTGGTGCTTCTTTCAAACCATATAAAGCTTTGTGTAATTTACATACCATGTTCTTATTGTTAACATCAATAAATCCTTTTGGTTATTCTATGTAAACTTCTTCAACATCCATTTGATAAAATTTGAAACCTTTGTATGAAGAATAAGTAAGGAGAGTTCTAACTCCTTCCAATCTAGCAATAGAAGAAAATGTTTCTCCATAGTCAATTCCTTCTTCTTGTGCATATCCTTTGCAACATAGTCTTTCCATTTCCCTTGTGACTTCACCACTTTCACCTAACTTATTTTTGTATACTGATTTGGTGTAAATCATAGTTTTGTCTTCTGGTCTAGGAAATAAAGTCCAGGTCTTGTTTTTCTCTATTTGTTCAATATCTTGTTACATGAATATTCTCTATGTGACATCTTCTAAGGAATCTTTCATTATTTTAGGCTTTTTCATGCTCAGTAAGCATGTATCATTTCTCAACTTTTTTCTTGCCATTGGTCTAGCCTCTTTGTCTCCTATGATTTATGCAAAAGGATGATGTCTCTTGACATATTTGGACAATATTGGTTTAGCTCTAGTTTTGTCATTAGGTCTATATACTTTAGAGTTACTATGTACATCTCTTTTAGGCATTTCAACATCTCTCTCATGTACACTAATCAAAAAATTAGAATGTGCCTCAACTTCATTCTATAACTCAGCATCTAAATGTAGCTCAGTTCTTGAATGTAACTCGACATTCATAGTATGAATTGATAGTCACTAAAACTTGCTATTTGTTTGTAGCTTGATTTACAATATCTTCTTCAATAGGCATGCCTTCATATAAGTATACAAATGATTTTTATTCTTCTAGTTCTTTCATAGGTTCAACCTCATGTACTTTTGTATATTCATCAAATTTCACATTTTCACTTTCCACAACTTTGTTAGTGTTAGTATTTAAACACTTGTAAGCTTTACTTCTTGTGGAATAACCTAGGAATATACCTTCTTCATTTTTTGCATATAGTTTACCATGCCTGAAATATTTGAGAATAAAGCATTTTCTTCCAAATATTTTAAAATATTTTACATTAGGTGAGTATCAATGCCATAGTTCAAAAGGTGTTGAATAAGTACCTTCCTTGACTTACACATAGTTCAATCTATAGACAGTTGTACTTACAACTTCTATCCAATATTTCAAAGCAACATTTCTCTCCTTCATGAGTGTCCTAGTACAATCCATTATAAACATGTTCCTCCTTCAACAATTCCATTTTATGGAGGGGTTCTAGGAGTAGATGCTTGTCTTTTGATTCCCCTGTTATTATAGGACATCTCAAACTCATTTAATGTAAATTCTCCTCCTCTATCAAATCTCAAACATTTCAAAATTTTACCTATTTCTTTCTCAACTCTTGCTAAGTACCACATAAACATTTGAAAAGCATTATATATCTATTTAATAAACATAACTATAATTATTCTAGAATAATCATCAATGAGCAACACAATGTACTTATCTCCTTTGTAGCTTTTCACTTGAATTGGTCCACATAATATAGTATAAACAATCTCTATTTTTCCATTAGAGGTATGAGTTTTACTCTTAAAACTTAGCTTTCTCATTTTTCCTAACTATCATTCTTCAAGCACATTATATTATTAGGCTTCTTCAACTAAGGTAAAAATTTGACTTTTCTCATGTTACTGATGCTAACCAAGTTATCAAAATTAACATGACATAATCTCTTGTTCCATAGCCACACATCATCAACTTTTACAATTAGACAAGTAGCATCCTCTATATCAAGATACAATAGATTACTCTTAGTTTGATCACCCTTTCCATTCAATTTTCCATAAACATCATATATCTTGGCAATCTTGTTTTCAAACTCAAACTTACATCCTAAATTATTTAATTGTGACACACTCAATAGATCATAGTTAAGTCCTTCAACATAGTAGGCATTATCATATTAAAAAATTTCTATGAGTTTGACAGAACCTTTTCCTCTTATCAAGCATGGTTCATCATTATTGAATCTTACACTATTTCCATCATAAAAATTCAAGGTAATAAACATACTTTTATATCTAGTCATGTTATATGAACACCTATTGTCAATGATCCATCTATCATTCTTGTTCACACAAGACACAAGTGCAATCACCACATTTTCATCAGATTCATCCTTCATTGCAACATACACCACTTCATCATCATATACATCAGAATCATCTTTTTTCTCTTCTTCAGTAATATATCAAGACTTCTTGCCTTTTTCTTTTTAATCCTTTCTATCTTCATCTCTTCTAATTTTGTACTTGTCACCACCTCTGTAGTTCTTCTTCTCTAGACATCTAGTAGAAATATGACCAAATTCATTGCAATTGTAACAAATAATAGGTAATTTAGCTTTAAACTTTCCTTTTCCTTTGTGAAATATTCTTTCTAGTAGTACTTCATGTTGATCTACATCTTCTTCATCTATATCACTATCACTAGACACATACTTTGTCTTTTCTTCTTCTTCTTCTTCTTCTTCTTCTAATCAAGTTTCTTTAATGACAACTTAGCTTTGAAAGTAGATTCAATATTTTTTAGATTTGTAATTACCAAAGTTAGATAGCTCTAAAGTAGTGAGTGTACCTACCAAACCTTCAAGAGATAGAATATTCCCTAGTATTTCCTCACATCTTGTACCATTATTACATTTAGCAAAATTATTGATGATATACCAGAAGGGTCTTCCTTATAAGTAATGTTTCATTGATGATATACCAGAAGGGTCATCCTCACATCTTGCACCATTGCTACATTTAGCAAAATCATTGATGATAATGTGAAACTAGGTTTACAAAAATTAAAACTACATAGCTCAGCTCTTGATAAGTACCTTATGAAATCTATTGAATGCTTGTGAGATTGCTGCTAGAATCTTCTATAGTTACTTGGAATAGATTTCCAAATTTCCTTTTTCATTGCTCACTCTTTCTCAAATTTGAAATGATGTAGAATGAGCTAAAATCAATCAAATATCCTTTGAAAACCCTACAATTAATTCTAAGTGCTTACATAGCTATAAGCTCGGCATGAAATAGTTTCAAGATCACTCAACATCCATTAACATTTCCATCACTTTGCAACAACTATGATCTTGGCATCAACTACCTAGTTTGATAGCTCAACATCTTCTAACATTCCACTTAGCACATGTTGTAAAAAATTTCTCTCTTTGCAACAACATGAAGAAACTCAAATATTTGTTTTGAATTCCTAACAACGTCTTGCATCTTTGTTTAATGTAATATAGTTGTTTCAGTACTAGAACCTTTTGGAACTGATGTATGATATAACTTTTAGATATCAGTCCTACATAGCTTTTGATTTCCTAGTTTGATGAGGTGTGATCACCTGACCCATTGGGTGAAGTGATGCCTTCTCCATTTGATGTGTTGCTATCCTCTTTCTTTTTCCATGTCTTTTTCATCTCATCTTTGATGTGTTCAACATTTTCCTTGCCTTCACCTTTATCAAATTCACAAATTTGTGCCTTTGAATTTGTTGGAAAATACCTATTGATGTGAAAAGTCTTCAAACAACTAAAACATGTTCTTTGACTCAACCATCTTTGGTCATTACCATTAAAGTGTGTCCTAATGCAATTTTTAGGAACATGTCCATATTCTTGACAATAATGATAGTTTTATCTTATATTATAATCCCATTTATAAGATTTCTCATTGTTTCTTTCCTTTTTTTTTTCTATTTGATGACCATACATGTTTGGATCTGCATTCAAAAGATCTATGTCTATAATTTTGATAGTTGTGTATGCATGGTCTTGGTTTTGCATTCACACTTGATGACCTTTCTTGTTGCACTTATGACAAAAAATTATGTTATTGGGCTTATTATTCTAAGTTTTAGTCTTTCTCCTACATATATTAACAATATGTCCTTTCTTACCACAATTATGACAAGTAGATTTGGAGTCTTTACCTTTTTTGTTCTTTTCCTTAGCATTTTTGGATGACTCTCCTTCTTCAGTGCTTGTGTATCCCAGTCCAACTATATTATTATTAGATCTATGGGATCTCAGTAATTGCTCAAAGTATTTGATGGCTTCATTTGGCTTGTTGAAACTTACAACATATTCCTTTTATCTCTTTAGATCACTCTATAATTGTTCATTCTACAACTTCAATGTAGTTATCTCATTGTCCTTGACACTTAACTCATAGTTGGCATTCATCATTTGACTTAGAGTATCCAATTTCATATTGGAAATATTGGCTAGCTCTATTGACTTATCTTGTAGTCTATTTGCTCAGAATTCTTTTTTCTTCTTCAATCATGGCTTTGTCTTTTATGAATTTCTTCTTTTGTTTAGTTACCTTACATAGTAGTATGGCTTGTTATTCTTTCTCTAACTTGAGATTTATGAATTCCTAGGCTTGGAATCTATTGTTTTCCTTCAAATCTACAATTCCTACATAAAATTTATTAGAGTCACTATTGGAAAATAGCTTTGTAGTGTCAATTTCTTTATATTCTATGTCATTCTCTGCAATAGCAATTTATTTCCTTCTCTTCAAGGACTTCTTTAGTTCTTCACTTGCTTCATCCAATTGATATAGAATGAGTTTTATCCCAATTCCATGATTCTCAATAATCTTTCCCAATTTTTAGAATTCCATTTCAAGATCTTTCCTTAAAGTTGCAAAGCTTCTCTTTTAGAGAACTAGCCTCTGATACCAATTGTTGGAATTATAATAGCAAAGATAAACCTTTTTTTTTTGTGGGGGGGGGGGGTGTGGTGAATTGGTACTTTAAACTTGGAGCCATAAAATTTTCACCACACATCCAACTCATAAATTCAATGAATAAAATATAAACCATGTACATCGAAATCATGTTAACAAAAATAAGTAATCACACACACATAACACCATATATGATTACCTAGAAACCCTCCAAGTGAGATGGTAACATTAGGGTGGGATTACATCCACAGATCTTCACTACTATAGTAATAAAGTGTATCCAATAAAGGTGTAGAAATGTAAACATGAAACATAATAGATTCAGAAAAACATTTGACACAATGATTTACATGAAAACCTAATTTGGGAAAATTCACCAGTAACATGCTACTCTCTTTCACTCTTTTAAAGTGATGCCCTATGAAAGGCCAACCCTATTAAAGGATTTCAATCACTATGTTAGGAGTGAGCTCTGTTAGAGAATATTGGACCATTCACTTGCAATGTCACCCAGTTAAATGATTTCAATCGACTATTATGCCAACCTTAATCTAAAGGATTTACCCTGGACTGATATAATTATTAGAGAGTAACACTAAGACTTGATCTAATAACAACTTAAAAATCCATTTGTAGATTACAGATCTCTATTTCAGTCCTCCATTCTACTTGTCTTTCACACATTTCATCTCTAATAGGTTGTTCACTCTTCAATCATCCATACCCTTTAAGCCTTCTTGATTAACATGCCAATGCATACTCTCAATTAGATCACTAAAATGATGCAATACCCTTGACTCCTTGTCTTCCTTTGGTTCTCACACAAGACAACCCTTATTTATGATCAACCATCCCTATTAATAGAGAATTAATATCCTTTTTTGTTCATACTCCATCATCCAATTTAGGTTTAGGATAGATTAGATAGGATTCATTAAATCTACTCCTCATTTAATATCACTTTTAGAAGATTCTCCTTCAATCCTCTTTGAATTTTCCTCAAAATAGTTTACCATGAATTTTGTGCTAATAGCTCATCAATCATATCTTCCACCTAGTTCACATAATCCAAGAAAATAAACTTGTCAGTTCAGATCCATCAAACTCACGATATTTTTAATTTAGTGTTGACACTCGACACAATGCTAACACTTAGCATTAACTTTCTTTTGATGCTCGGTACACACTATGTTTCTTGGCATCCTTTGTAAAATCACTCAGCATGAACTAAAGTTTACTGGTTCTTGACATCAACTAAACTTTACCTAACATCCACTTTTTTTCTCAACATACATTAAAATATACTTTTACTTGGCTCTAACTTATTTTCCACTTGGCTTGCACTGACTTTTCTCAGCACCTACTATCCATTCAGTCAATCTTGGCAGACAAACTTTTCTTAACTTGTTCTTCTAAACTATCTTAGTGTAACCAAAACTTGCAACCTTAAGTAGATTATCAATGGACTATAATATCACTATCTTAGCTAATTCTTGTACTTCATTTTATATCATAATTCAACCTTTCCTCTAGGTTCTTTTATTACATCTTTTTTTATCAAATCCTCTTCATTAATCAAACAAATGATAGCACTTAAATCATATAAGAATTTTTCTTACTACAAAAATAGTTGGTTTGACATCAATGACAAAACAATGATTAAAACACATTTATCATACTTGTAACAATTTGTCTTCAACAATCTCCTTCTTAACAACATATATCAATGATATTTCCCCAAAATAGTTCATGCTAAAGGAGATAGTATTGGGAAAGGCCACCTAAGATATGGCCAAATATTTGACTACAATAGGCCTTAAGAAAGTCTTCTAGTACTTGGATGAAGATGAGGTATGAATTTTTGAACTGAGAAAATAAAACAATCTATTATGGGAGTAAGTGAAGAAGGTAGTCAGTTAATTAGACATTAACCATCCTGAAATCACTTTATCAACTTCTCTCAATAAATGAACTCTACCCATCGAATACTTAGACTAATTTTTGGATGCATGTTAAAGATGGAATCATAGTTTAGAAGATAGAGGTGTGCAAACTATTGAGACAAATATGAAAAACTTGGAAGCATTACAAATGGTCAAGGGCAAGAGACCTTGAATTGTGCTATATATACACTCACTAGAGGAGTTAGATAAGATGACTTATTAGATAGAAAATATAGTTGTTTTTAATAGTGTTTTCTTGAAAAAATTTCTCAATTGTTTGTTGTCATTGATGTTACACAAATATTAGTGTTAACTAAGTAGTCAATAAATGAAGAACTTGTAGTATTGACTAAGAATATTTAGTGTCAATCTAGTAGATGGGAAATGAGGGATATCAGTATTAACTAAGTAATAAAGAAATGAAGGAATTTAAGTCTTAACCAAATACTTAAACTATTAACCAAGTAGTCAGGAATCAAAGGACTTCTAAAGTTAATCAAGTGATCCCCAAGCTTCAACCAAATTTACTTGTCTATTAATTAACTAATTGAGGCTAAATATTTAGATGTTGAATGATTATTTCAAAGGGTATTCAAGATAACTTGACAAAGCTTATTATATATAAGAAAGATCATGTAGTGAGGATAATATTGAAGTGGATGATGTTGAATATGATGGATATGTGATTGAAGAAAAAGGAAGAGAAGGTAGGTGGAAGATAATATGCAAAGAATATTTTGATCAGTAGGATACAGAGGTAAAGCTCTAACAAATATTTGAATTTTCAAAAGAAGTGCCTTCACAAATTAGGTCAAATTAATATTACCTTTTAACCATTGTAGTAGTGAAGAAGTCTCTTAATTGAGTTGACTTAATAGTCAAATTGTAAATCCTTTAACAAAGTGACATTTAAATATTGAGGTGTGAAGACTTCTAATGAGGCCACTCATAATAGGATGATCTATATCCTCTAATAAGTCATACTTAATAGTATGTATTGTAACCTTTAATATGGTTGGCTCCAAACATGGAAAAATATTGTAACTAGTTGCATTGTGTTTTCCCCAAATTGGGTTTTGTTGTGGTCTCACAATACATGCCCCATTTCCCTTATAAATGGGGACCCCTTAGTAAATTTTTTCCTACCAAGATCCTAGTTTAGAGTTTGGGTCAGTTTTGGACTCCCCCAAGAGTCTAGGTCAAGTCCTAGCATTTGACTAGGAAGGTTGGTGAAGCAAAAACCTAGAGATAAAGGTAAAATTTTCCTCAAAATATTCTTTTAAGTTCACACTAGCTCATTATTGCACATGTGCATGTGCACTGAGTGTGGAAGTCCACACTGCACCTCCTTTTAGAGTTACCCACATTTGTACTTGTGCAACAAATAAGGGTGTTTAGTTGTGAAGGTGCACACCTATGGAGGTGTGCACTAGGCCCAAGGTCTATATAAGACCCTAAACCCCCTTACTCTCTTCATTCACAACTCCTCACCTCCCTCAATAGCATAACTCTTCATTCTTGATCCATGCACTCCTCTTATCATGCATAAACATAAAAAAAGGTTAGCATCACAATGAAGGTGTTCACATGTGCACCTCCATGAGGTGTCTACATGTGCACCTCCATGAGGTCTGCATGTGAACACCTCTGCACACTAGACCAAAATATAAAAAAGAGTAAACCTAAAATCAAAGCTCCTTGAGCATAATGAAAGTGTGTACATGTACACCTCCACAAGGTGCACATGTGCCCATGTTTAGTCATAAAACTATAAAACAAATCATAACACATAAGGTACTATGGAAGTGTGCATGTGTTCACCTCCATTCTTTTGGAGAAAAAAATGTTGCACCCCCAAGTTGTGATGCATAGAGCACATGTGCATAGCTACACATGTGTGCACCTGACCTTGGTGTCTAGGTGTGTAGGTTGGTAACTACACAAAAAAGTCATTTCATGGATTAAAATAGTGCATTAGTGCACCTGTAAAGGTGTACTAGGTGCATTGAAGTACATGTCAGGGCATTTTGGGGGGATCAACTTTTTTTAGCATAGTTTGACTAATTTGGACCTATTTTGGAGTTAACTAGAATCTATTTTAGGTAAATTTATAACCTTTTGATTAATGTTTTCCTCACTTATGTAGATAAAATGGCATCCTCATCCTCTTCAATGAAAGAAAGTATGGCTTAGAAACTAGTTGCATTTAAATATTAATAGGAACTAAGAAAATCAACATTTCAATATGCACACACCAAGATCAATGATACAAAAGTACTCAAACATATAGACTAGATTGTGTTCCTCATAATCTATAAATAACCTAAAGAGAGGTGTACACTAGTGTTAACACTCATCTAGTTAGTCCTTATCAATGTGAAATCACATCCAACAATAGTTCAATCATTTGAAATGATAATGACCCTTGAAAAACACTACATTAATAAAGAGAAGGTCATTAAGAGTGTGATATGAGAGGTAGTCATAGATCTCTAACCTAATATTATTGAGAAGATATTTTACCTTCCTAGGGAAAACCAATATCTATGAATAATATATGATAGAGAAGCATTATGGTACAAGGATAATTTGACAGAAGCATATGACATAATGAAATCTTCCTTCCTCATTGATAGAACACTAGTGGGTCACCAAGTAGGAAAAGTTGACATAACAAGGGGTTATATAAAGTATGACATCAGATATACAATTGTTCTTTTGATAAGAGTTATGGTACTTCCTGCAATAGGACACCTTGAAGCCTAGATGGTCCACTTCATTAAGAGCATCAAAATAAAAATATGCAAGTTGATAGGGCTACCATTTGAGTGACAACTTGGATGAGAAACTAGTAGCTATTGAAGATGACCCATGCTTCTACATGATATCATACATGGTCTATTTGTTGGTAGTAAGAACCACAAGCTACTTGGGCGTCTACAAAAAGGGAAGCATGTAGGACACAAATGCTTGTCCCTATGTTGTATATCCACAATTGGTGAAGCAAAAGCTCACACTATAAAGTTTGGAATACAGGGTGGTGAATGATGGATTTATCTTCACAATCATCAAATTTTTTAAAGGTGATTATGCCAAAAGAATGTTAGTAAAGGTAACAACCAAGATCAAAAAATTGGTGCCTACCACATTTAGTTAAAAAACTTCACCTATCTTAGGGTATCTAGTACTCTAGTGTGCCCAGAGAAGCTCCCAATATACCCATTTGATAGGCTCACACTATAGGATATTGTATGCCAACTCACTTCTACGTATGATAGCATAAGAAGACAAAATAAGAAGACATAGGTCTAGCCCATCACAATTGGTTCTTTTGAGGTGAAACAAAAACAAGATAGTATTACCTTTTGAGTAGGATTGATATACCTTGGAAGAATAAAACCCCCCTCACCCATACTTTGAGAATATTTGCACGGTACAACACTTAGTAGGGAAAGATTTTGTACATGAAGATGCATTGGAGGAGCATTGGATGAATTTTGTAGATGACTATGATTTCTATATAAGGGACTATTGTAGGATGATTCTATATTTGGCAGAAGATGTTCTAAAGTTAAAGATACTTGTTAAGGTTGTGGAAAAGGAAATTGAACATTTCATGAATCTATTATACAATAGGGATAAAATATATGAATGGCCTATAATGAATGTTGATATTGGGAGGTATGTGAATGCTAATATAAATCATTTGGCCAGACACATAATCGAGTTGAAAAATAGGATGAAGAAGCCATTTAGAATGAATCTAGTTCCTTAGGCCATCTCCCTAAAAGATACATCAAGGCCAATCAAAGGAAAATTTACAAATTCCACCATACCAATGTTCCCCACTCAATATCTTGTAAGTCTAGAAATGATTTATCAACATGAGTAGGAGGTTGAGCACTTTGGATTTGATAGAGGTATAAAGAAGAAAAGAATACCTTCTAGACCCAAGAAGCAAACAACTCATGCACATGTGCCTCCACAAGGATAGGTGGAACTAGAAAAAGAAGAGCCTCAAGATAAGAATGAATCATAATAGCCAACACAAGAGCAGCCAAAAGAGTGGCCAAAAGACAAGTCGCGAGGGAAGGCATAAGAGAATAAGTAGTTAGAAAAGATGGAGGAAGAACATGTATAGGAGTAGAGGGTGCCACCAATAGTAATTGAAGAAGAAGAATCCTACCTCATCTCTCCAAAAAGGGAAAGAATTAAACCATCTATGGTGTATACATGGACAAGGAGAATAAAGAAAATAATACTTCATCACAACAATTGTGTGAGATAATCAAGAAGTAGAGGATGAAGAACAAGGGGAGAAAATCAGATATACCCCCTTATCCCAAAGAACCCATTTGATTAGGGCCATGGATGAAGAGAGGAGAAAAAAGTACATAGTGACACCACCATATCCTCTAAGGGATGCTATCTATGTATCAACATTAAAGATGAGAAAAAATAATGGATACACAATATGGAGGGTCAAGAGATTAATTTCTTTGAACTCTGTGATTTTGACTTTATGCATGTAGGCATGGGGATGGCAGAAAAGAAAATAAAACCTTAGGAGAGTAAACCATTAGGAGAGTATTTGAATAAATTTTCACCTCTACCTAAAGGAACACTAGGTATTCCACAACCACCATTTCAAGGTTTGGTAATTTTGGATAAAGGGTTAGTGATTCTACTTCCCCTAGCTACTGAAGAAAAAGAACAAGTGACTAAGGAAGGGGAGCCCTAGAAGTTGCATGTTGATGAAGTATTTAAGGAATTGAAAATACTTGAAGAGCCTCAACAAAATCCTCAAGATAATAGAGGCTAGGACATTAGCCCAACTAGATATAGAGACTCAAAATGGAGATCTTTCTGAAACCGAGAAGACTCCAGAGAAGATTGATAAGGGAAAGGAGAACCTCTTTAGCCAAATATATGTCTCCCATGGGCACAAAGCTGACATGGGTAAAGACAAAGGTTATGTTTTTCCAAAAGAGGTAGTTGGACCCAATAGTCGAGGAGGGAATGGCAAAAGTAGTAAAATCAATCAAGAACCCTCAGTAACCTACAAGTGATGCACAAACACTAGCCTTCATAATGAACAACTAGGATTAGGAATTGCTTTTTCATATAGTCATTCCTCCTCGACATGATAACACCAAATAACTAATTCCTAAAGACTACCAAATTATGGAGGTCATGTTGGGAAGACCCAAAATAGACACAGTCAAAGTGATGATCACCACAAGTATGAAAGAGGTGTTTAGGAAGATGGATGTGGGTGAGTCTAAGTTGATAGTACTGTGGAAGAAAAATGAGCTATTAAGAGGATATGTACATGAAGTTGTGGGGCAAATCAACCTAGAAAATATAGAGATTACTCTTGGCACAACATTTGTAAGATGAGGAATAGAGGTAGCATAGATAGATCCATTTTTGGAAGCATGTCAGCAATGGCATGACAATTTTGAAGAGAGAGGTGTACAGATAATTAAGGGTAATTTGAACTTGTTGCACCACATCCAATCTATTGCCAAAAAGTTGGTTTCCATAGTGAACCAATGTCATGGACTAAATTTAATAGGTCAAAAACACAACCAACAATTTTTATTTTTTTTTAAAATTATTTTGTATTGTTGTTGTGGATGAAATTGTTTTTTCCTTTTGAGTTTAGTACCTCAAGGTTCCATAGGGCCAATTTTTTCTCTAAACTACATTGGAAAACTAAAAGAAACTAGGTGATGTTATATTTTCAATCTCGCATGCTTTCCTAATGGCAATATATTATATAAATAAGTGTGATGTGCAATTTTGTGGCATTGCAATGATTCAATAGTTGTGAAGGAAAAGAAAAGTTCAAAATGGTTCTAGATGTTTCGATCTCAAGTCACCCTATCATTTAAATATATAACCTTATTTGTTACAATCTATACCTAAATTTAATTCTAGTTAATATGATATAGGTATAGCTATTTAGTGAAATCCTTATGGTTATTCTTTATTAAATCCAACTAAATTGATGTCCTTTGACCAGGTAGTTCAATCAACGAATAATTATTTTATGCCCCAATTTCCTATAATACGTTACTCTCAAATAATCCTCATACTTTAATACATGTATTAAATATCAACTGAATGATATAAATATTAATCAATAATTTTACATGTCCTATCTAACATATTATCTTTTACATCATATTTTACCTTTACCTTTAAGACATAATATAGATTTTTTTGTATAGCACGCTATGCTCATTAACATAGTTGGTGGGGAAAATTAATTATAATGCCATAACATAAATATATTTTTCTTTTGAATATTTATTCCAAACATAATTTTCATACACACTACTCTTGTTTATTTTATTTTTATTATTTGTATATTATTATTATTATTCTAAATTATTTTACCTAATAATTTTTTTTTTTTTTTTAAACTATCATAGGTTACTAAATCTACTATCCCAAAGCCAAGTCCTTTCCTTACCAACACATGGGTTTAAAATAACATTGTGACTTCAATATTACCGACCTCCTATTTCTTTATGCTATGTTTACTCCTAATTACTAGATACTAACTTCTCCTTTGTCGTAATCCTAAACAATGAAAAAAACTTATACATCTGCCTATGCTTGACTCCACACAAACCCAAACTATTAGTAATTATTACCCCTTAATAATATTCCATTTCCTTCATAAAAGGTTTTTGCCCCTTTTGGGCTTCCCAAGGTGGGGTGACAAGGATCCCTTATTCCCTTGGAAGCCTAGGAGAAAATCATGTCAAGTGGGTAGCAAGTATCCCAATGTAAATTAACTTAAGACATCCAAATTAGACTTGGACCACTTCCCAAAATTTACTTGTTCCTCCCTATGTGTGATGTGGTTGGGTGTAGTGTAAGACTTTACCCATTCACCTTTTCAAACAAGAAGGTAGGTGCCTAGGAGAAGGTTGCTAGCATATGTTAGACAAAAAGGCCATTAACATTATTTATCACATCAGGCAAAAGTGAGACAAGAGGTAAGGCCACCTAGTGGGGACCACAACCCACTTTCAAGTTTTGAAATGGTTCTTTTCTTTTCTTTTCTTTAAAATGTTTCACCTAGATTATATGGGCTTGTCAATGACTAAGTTAGATGTATACATGTTTTTCCTTTTTTCTTTGGTTCAAGTGTTTCAAAATTATATTTTTCTTTTATTTCATTCAAGTTTAAAGGTGAAACACACCTCTACCCATGTGACTTCACTTGGAGGTGGAGTGTTTATAACATCCCAAGGTGAGTAGACATAGTTTAGGAATCTAGGTAGGTCTTTAGGTTAGTTTATTATTATTATGTTTCTCCTTCTCTAAAGTGTTTGTTTTTTATTGTGTCGTATAGAAAGATTTTGGGTTTATGATTTTTAAATGAAATATTTGTTTGTAATAAGTCTCAACATATTTTATCTTTACTCATACAATTTTGAGAGGGGTAAAATGTACACCTATACAATGATTTTCCTCATATATTTGGATTATATATTTTCCTCAAGCTAATTTTCTTTTAATCCTACCATGGAATTTAGTGAACATCTTTGATGATGTGATGGTCTTATCTAGCCTAGGGATTTATTAGAACTTGGAATCCAAATGAACTAATGTTCTTTCATATATAATGAGCTATAAAAATATAATAATTTTCTTCCATTATTGAATGCAAAACATATAAAATTACAATGCAATCATCTATTTTTTGAATTGAATCAACTATCTCCAAAGAATATAGCAACTATGAAATATTTTCACCAATTGATTTATAAGAAGAAATGTCTCATTTACATGATTCTCCATATTACATCAAATCACATAATGTGAAAAGTTACAATGAATAATTCCTTACAAGTAACTATATACAAATTTTCAATCTTTCCTCCCACAAATTCAACAATATATAATAATGAGAATGTCCCTCTTTACAACACAATGAAAATAACCATGGAGACTTAACATTCTAACACATTTATCATGACATGAAATATTTTTATCTCCATACAGTTGGTTTCCAACATTGCCAAGGATGATCTCTAATCTCTTCATATGAATCATATTTTCAAAACCTACAACACAACACAAAACTTGGAACTATGGAGGCTCACCTCCCATCCTAGGCTTCTATGAAGCCACCCACCAAGTAGGGGAAACAAGGTCTAAATAGAATACACACACACATCACTTGCCAATGAATGAAACACATCAAATAACACAAAACAATCCCTCCCATGGCTTGTACATTGATTCACCATTGGAATCATTAAAACATTGGGTGAAGATGAACTCTTCAAAGAGGAGATGACATATTCATAATACAACATCATTTTTCAATTTTATTTTTCCTCTCAAGACTATCATAAAAAAAATATCATCCTTCTACACATAAAAATCCTTGTATCTCCCAAAATAACAAAGGCATATGGGTTAAATAGAGCCCATACTCCATGAAAGGAAGAACAACTCCTCATCATGAGGTAAATCTTCTCAACTACAATGTTGAGCCCAACTAATCCCTTCACCCAAGACCTCTCTTTCCTCCCAAGGGTGAGTGAAGCCTTCACACCCATTAGCACTTGAGATTCACATCAAAACAAGAAGATCTAGAAATAAACCAATAAAATTACATGAGCACAATACACATTCACAACTTCACAAGACAATGCCAAAATTTGTGATATAAGATTCACAATACATTGCTTGAACCCATATGAAATTTTCCCTACTTATAGATTCATTATGCAATACTTAAACAAAAGAAATGGTCATGGTTGAACACCAACCTTGGTCCAAAGTAAAGGTAATGATAGATTTAGTAGTGCTCCCTTAGTCTTCCTCCAAAACCCTAAATGTCTCTAAACTTAGAGAGTGGGTGAACACCCCACTAATTTTTGTAAAGAATCTCTAATAAGGCCTCTCCATTAACTATTTTGGAAAAAAAACCAAACCACTTCCTCATACAAACTTGTCTCCCTCTAATTTTTCTATATTTGAATTAGTGGAAACATGGGGGAGAACACATGTGACACTCCATTTTCGAATTGATGGAAGAATGCACGGGTAAAGGGGCCCCATAGGCTATCTAGGCACTATCATGGTGAAAATTAGGTTCCTAACATGCTATACTATCATAAAGGTAGCTCATTTAACATTAAAAACACTTTGGGACCACCTAATGACCCCTCAAAAACCTAGCCAAGTCCAATTTCGAATTTCCTTTGATTGTGACCCATCCTACTCCTTGTCACATGGGGTTTCTTACTCATTAACAAGTTAATTAGTTTTAGGGTAAAATGCCATGATGACCAAAACCCTAAATGACATTTCATTACACATAAACAATCCCCAAGTGTCAAGTGACACAACAACACACATTCCACATCACCATGACATGTCCCTAATGCAATTTTATGATTAAAAATTTTCATATACAAGAAAGATTACATTTATGAAGAAAACTATTGTCACAATGAGGCTTTTGAATCTTTCATAGATTTTCCTTGGCTAAACTATGTTCACATAGGTTTGGAACATGTTCTCCCTGAAAATTTCCATGGTTTCACTTCTTGCACATTAAGTTTGAGCATCAGTAGTCCAAGGAGGTCATATAAAATATATATCATAAATGCATATAATTTCAAATGTTACATATTCCATTTTAACATATTTACATTAAATTTCCATTCCTAATCATTTCAAATAATTCATTAGAAATGCTAAAATATCAAAATCTACATATCATAAATCATCATAATCAATTTAGAATTTTGTATTACATCAAAATCTAATTTTTATCCTATCAAAAATTTGCATCCTTCTATGTTCAATCATTACATTTACAATATTAGGTTCCTAGTACATATCATAAATGAAAAACACTATTGAAATATCAAAATTAATAGATAAAACAATCCACTATCCATCTAAGTCTTAAATAACTATAAAACTATCAAAGTCTCAAATATCAAAATGCTTGTATAATGTCTATGCTATGATGGGTTAGGGTGATGCCTCACATCCTACCCCCTAAGCATGAACTTTCTCCTAGAGTTCATAAAAAAGATATGGGTACTACATCTTCATCTTAGATGCATCCTCCCATGAAGTTGTAACCTCATCATAACAATATAACTAGACCCTAACTTGGTCTAGTTCTCTACCTCAAAGTGTGACAGTACATCGAGCCAAAATGCCAATGGGATCCAATGCCATCTATCTGTCTGACTCTACCTTCAAATCATCCAAATCTATGATGTGAGACTCATCATAAATATACTTTCTTAATAAAAATATGTGAAATACATCATGAATGTGTGACAGGCTAGATGGTAGGGCTAAATGGTAAGGAAATGGTCCTATCTACTCCAAAATCTCAAAAGGACCACAAAAGTGAGCTGCTAACTTAGAGCAATTTCCAAAATAGATTAGGCTCTTATGTGGTCGCACTCTCAAAAATACTCTCTCACCAACCATGTACTCTCTATCCACCCTCTTTGCATCTACATATTTCTTCTACCTATCTTGGGCTTCTTTGGGGCATTGTTTGATCAATACCACCTATTGCTCCATATCCTTGACTAACTATGGCCCTATAGATATCCTATCTTCAATCCTATCCCAACTTAAGGTGTTTGGTAAGGCCTAGCATACAAGGCTTAATAGGGTGGTCTATGGAAGTTTGATTCCCATTATTATAGGAAAATTTTCAAGATGAAGGTAGTCCTCCCACTTTGACTAGTGGTCCATCACATACATGCATAGCATATCCTTTAGGATCTGGTTAACTCTCTTTGTTTACCCATCTATCTAAGGACAATAAGCTATGCTAAAGTTGAACTTCATACCTAGTGATGTCTGTAATTCCCTCCAAATTTATGAGGTAAATAAGGAATCTCTATCCAAGATTATCTTATGAGGAATACCATGGAGTCTAACAATGTCTTGCAAAAAAATCTATACCATTGTGAGTGCTATAAAGGTAGTGTGAACAGGTGAAAAATGAGAAACTTTGGTCAAAGTGTCAACTTTCACCATGATGGCATCATGACAACCAAAAGACATTAGAAGACCAACAATAAAATCTATAACGATAGTGTCCCACTTCCACTCAGGTATCTTATGTGGTTGTAAGAGACCACCAGGATATCTTCGTTCTACCTTAACTCACTAACAATCTAACCATTTTCCTAAGATGTTTACAATCTGTATTCTCATTCCTAGCCAATGATATAATTGCTTTAAATCTGCATGAAGCTTCTTGACACTTGGATGTGCTACATAAGGTGCTCTCTAAGCCTCCAAAATGATGAACTCACATAAGTCACCCAAGGATGGTACATAAATGTACCCATTATAGCATAGTAATCCATCCAGACCCAATGAGAAATCAGAAAATCTTCCCTCTAGGGGTCTCTGTGAGTGGGCTAACTGAAAAAATTATGCATAAAATACATCTTTGGGAAGGGGGTGGACTATGTGCTCTCTCAAATCTATCTTAGTAATCATAGAAGATATCTTGTGACATCTCTTGTTGAAGGCATTTGTGACTGCATTATCTTTTCCCTTAATGTAATGTACATAGAAATCATATTCACATAAGAACTCCATCCATCTCCTCTATCAGGCATTCAGATTTGGTTGTGTGAAAATATATTGCAAACTTTGGTGATCTGAATGAAGCTCAAAGTGGTGTCCTAGAAGAAAGTGGTGCCATCTTGCCAAGGCATGAACTATTGCTACAAGCTCTACATCATGGGTGGGATAGTTGAGATTGTGAGTCTTAAGTTTCCTACACTCATATGCTATGACATGACCATTTTGCATGATAACAAGTCCAATACCATCTAGTGAAGCATCTATGCATACTACAAAATCTAATGAAGGATCAGGTACTGGTAGGATTGGTGCACTAGTGAGTGCCCTCTTGAGTTCTTGGAAGGCCCTCTCACACTTGCCTAATCATTAAAAATTCTTCCCTTTCCTTTGAAGGGATGTGATGGGATGAGCTACCTTGGAAAATCCTACCACAAATTACCTATAATACCCTGCTAATCCCATGAAGCTTCCAAATTCTGTAATATTATTTACTGTCGGCCAATCCATGATGGCTTGGATCTTGGATGGGCCCACTATGATTCTATTTCCTGATATCACATTACCTAAATAATACACTTCCTTTTTGAAGGAGGCACACTTGGAAAAACTGCGATATAGTTGGTTTTCCCTTAAGCATTGTACTACTTGTCTCGAGTGCTCTTTCTATTTCTTCTCTTCACATAAATATATCAATCTATCATTATGGAACACTACTACAAAATTATCTAGAAACATACATAATACCCCATTCATAAGGCTTATAAATATTGTTGGGGCATTTGTAAGTCTGAATGGTACCACTATGAACTTGTAATGGCCATACCTTGTACTGAATCTAGTCTTATGAATGTAACTACAACTAATGATAGTCAGACTTCAAATCTATCTTGGAGAATACTTAAGCACCTTGTAGCTGATCAAATAGGTCATCAATTCTATGAAGTGGGTATCAATTATTAATCATTACCTTATTGAATTGTCGATAATCAATGCACAGTCTAAGAAATCCATCCTTCCTTTTTAGAGAGATCATCGGGGCACCCCAAGGTGATACACTAAGGTAGATCTGTCCCTTCTTCAAGAGTTCCTCCAACTAAATTTGAAGTACATTGAGTTCATGTGTAGCCATCCTATACGGAGATCTAGAAATGGGTTCAACCACTGGCATTAGATCTATATGGAAGTTAACTTTCCTTGGTGGTGCCATACCTAGAAGCTCTCTAAGATATACATCCTTAAATTCCTATAATACTGGATATTCATCTAGAGAAGGTTCACCCTCATCTTCTTCCTCCCTATTACTGATAAATACTACAAACATTTGACATCCTTTTCATAGACACCACTTAAGTTACATGGTAGAGATCATACAAAGAGACACTAGCCTTTACTTCCCTAAAATTACTATAAGAGTACCATGATCATCAACACATTCAATCTTCTTTTTTTGTAGTCCATCATATCATTATGCATACATAGCCAATCCATACCAAGGACTACATCATATGAACCTAGGGGGTAGCTCATAGATTTGAGGCTGTGCTGATGTCCCCAATCTGAATTTGACAATTATATATAAAGGAATTGACTACCACCTTAGCCCTAGAGGCCAATTCAACTTCCCAATTATCATTTTACTTAGTTGCCACTAGCCCACAATGCTTAACTACAAAAGTAGATACAAAAGAATTGATGGCTCTAGAATTAAATAATATAGAAACATTAATACCTCTAATCATACCTCTAGCCTCAACAATTGTAGTTTGATGCTCAACTTGGTGATTATCAATTGTTGTGAATACCCTCTGCAATCTACCCATGTCTCCTATTCTAGGCTCTGATGTGACTTCCTTTTGATTACTAGCTACTAGACCCATACCACTATAATTATAACATGGTCCATGAGTCTAAATCTGAACTTCCTATGGCCTAACCTATTGCTGACCACCTATCTTGTTGGATCCACTATAACCTCCATGGGAGGACTCCTGACTCCTAGCTAGCTATGCATATGGAGCTTGTGGCCCCTAATCTCATTGGGACCCCTTGTATTTCCATTGTTTGGGATTAGAGCCCTGATACCCCTATGCTAATTTTTGCCCATTATCTTGTTGAGACTTTTGATGTACTTGGGTGAAAGAACAAACATGTGTCACCCTTTTGTAAAGGAAAAGGATAACAAAAGACTAAATATTCACCTTTAATGACATAAAATTGGCATTATTATTTTGAATTTGAAAATGAAATAAACTAATGAAATTTGTATAAATAGATAGATTTTAGGATTATAATTTTAATAATTATTTGGATTAATAATTTATATATTTTCCTAATGTTTAAAGACAAATTTTTAGTTGCTAAAAAACACTAAAAAAATTGAGGGTCTAGTTCCCATCACAAAACAATAAGGAAATACATTTTTTTCCTTTTGATCTCAAACTATGTTTTAGATAATATATATAACTAGACCAATCAAAAATAAAAATCATCTTTAGACCTATATTTTCTCTTTTATAATGATTCAAATTTCAACTCTCCTGAAATCAATAGTTTTCATCTCCCACCACATTTTTCAAAACAAATCTACTCTAACCAAGAGAAAAATCATACATTCTAGAAAAGGACTCTCTCCTCTAGAACATCATGTAGTTTTTTTATTTTTTTGATATGATATAATATTTTTTCTTTCTCAAAATTGACATTTTTTGAGTGTTAAAATATGTGCGTGTAGAATTATTTTATTACAATACACTATATCTAATTAAAATGCTATAATATCTATATGAGAATATTCTTGACTTTGAGCTCTATAAAATGGTATTTATATGTTACTAAAAAAATCATAAAAAATAGTAAGAGTTATTAAAATGCCACTTTTTTGAAATAATTTTATTTCTTTAGTAATTGGATACAAACTAGTATAAAACATGCATTTAATAACCATTTCTAATTGGAAAAGTGTGAAACCATATATAACTTAGCTAGAATAAATTCATCTAGATCATATGTTTTAACAAAATTGTTTTTTAGATAGAAATACTCAAATTTAGTCATTTTGATAAGTCAACCTGATAGGTGACACAACTTTGCACATTTACCCACCTATGGGGCCTTAGAGGACCCTGCAGAATGACCTTGATTACCTTTCCATGAGGGTTTATGTTGACATAAATACTGGGAGAAATTTTGGTTGTGAGACCTATCCCATGATTCCTATTTTTTACGAAGATCTTCTAGAACCAATGTTGTCTCAACTACCTCCCTGAAGGTGCTCAAAAAATCTAGGCATACTAAATTTTGAAGAGATAAATTAAGATCCTTGGTGAATCGGTAGATATGTAGCCACAAATGCCTCCTAGGTAAGAGTGTCTACTCTTACTCCACCTATGTTCTCCTCCTATTTCTTCTAATTGGAAGCATTATCTCATAATAAGTGGATAGAAAGTTATGCCTTCGGGTTGCTCCCATATGTACACAAACCAAAGCATCTCTTGAAGCACTGTAACTATGCCTCTGCCTATGTACCATCTATGATTTTGGTGAAAAGAGGTGGTTTGAGTTAGATCAATTCTATAATCTCATTTAATATGTCTTTAGGTGCTATCACTACCATTGGTGGCTCTAGGACTAGTGGTTGTTCAATCTGATGAACTGAGTCCTCTTCTTGATCACCTTGTCCCTTTGCATCTCTAGGTGTAGGGCTCCTACTTCTTTCCCTATGATTAGCTCTATGCTCCCCTATTCCATACTATTTGAGCTATGGAATTATAGGTAGCATCCTTTCCTATAGTACCCTTTTAAAGAGTTTGTTAAAATTTTGGGGTTGCTCAAGTGGAAGCCCACTAATTCCTTGTCCTACCCCTCTAGATGCAACTCATTCACCCCTAGGGATTCTAGCCCTCCAATGAACATTATGGATAATGATAGGAATCTTGCATAAAAGTTGTAATTTTTAATGAGTTAAGCATAATGGGTTAGGCTCTAGTGTTGTAACCAACTAGGTCATGATACCACAATGCCATTCCCTAGATTTAACAAGTAAAAAACACAACCCACACTTTTATTTTATTTATTTATTATTATTATTTATTTTTGTTGTAGATGAAATTATTATTTTTGCTTCAAGTTTATTACCTCAAAGTTCCATAGGGCTAGTTTGTTTTCTAACCTACATTGGAAATCTAAAAGAAACTAGGTGATGTTATATTTTTGATCCCACATGATTTCCTTATGGCAAGATATTATATATAAGTGTGACATGCAATTTTGTGTCATTTCAATGATTCAATAGTTGCGAAGGAAATGAAATGTTCAAAATGGTTCTAGATGTTCCAATCTCAAGTCGCCTTATCATCTACATATATAATCTTATTTGTTATAATCTATGCCCGATTTTTATTCTAGTTAATATGATATAGGTATATCTATTTAGTGAAATCCTTATGGTTATTCTTTATTAACTCCAACTAACTTGGCATCCTTTGACTAGGTAGTTCAATCAATAGATAATTATTTTATGCCAAAATTTTTTATAATTTGTTACTCTCAAATAATCCTAATACTTTAATACATGTATTAAATATCATCAAATGATATAAATATTAATCAATAATTTTACATGTCCTATCTAACATATTATTTTTCATGTCATACTTTACCTTTATCTTTAAGATGTAATCCACATTTTTTTTTTTGTATAGCATGCTATACTTATTGACATAGTTGGTGGGGGAAAATAGGGTAAAAGTACAAACCTATGTCACCCTTTTGTAAAGGAAAAGGCTAACAAAAGTATAAATGTTTACCTTTAATGACATAAAATTGGTATTATTATTTTGAATTTGAAAATGAAGTAAAATAATCAAATGTGTAGAAATGGATGAAGTTTATGATTATAATTTTTAATAATTATTTCGAATAAGAGTAGATATATTTTCATAATTTTTATAGATAAATTTTTAGCTACTGAAAAATGCTAAAGATTAGGGTTCTAGTTCCCACCACAAAACTATATGGAAATTAACTTATTTTCCTTTGATCTTAGACTATGTTATAGATAACATATATATCTAGAACAATCAAAAATAAAAATAGGCTTTAGACCTATATTTTTTCTTTTATAATGATTGTATAATGATTGAAATTTCAACTTAACTGAAATCAATAGTTTTCATCTCCTACCACATTTTTTGAAACAAATATATTATAACCCAAAAAAAAAATTATACATTCTAGAAGTTGACTCTCTCCTCTAGAACGTCATATAATTTTAAGATTTTTTTGATATGATTTAATATTGTTTTCTTCTCAAGACTGACATCTTTTTGAGTGTTAAAATAGATGCTTGTAGAATTTTTTCAATTATAATATACTATATCTAACTAAAACACTATAAATCTATATGAGAATATTCTTGAATCCAAACTCTATAAAATGGTATTCATATGTTATTAAAAAATTTATCATAAAAAAGTGTAAGAGTTACTGAAATGCCACTTTCTTGAAATAATTTTATTTCTTCAGTAATTGGATACAAACTAGTATAAAACATGCATTTATTAGATATTTCCAATTGGAAAAAATTGAGACCATATATAACTTGGCTATAATGAATTTATCTAGATCATATGTTTAAAAAATAATAATTTTTAGATAGAAACGCTCAAATTTAATCATTCTGATAAGTCAGATTGAAAGGTGACACAACTTTGTACTTTTACCCATTAATTATAATTTCTTAACATAATTTTTTATAAAAATATTTATTCCAAACATAATTGTTATACATAATAATTATTTTTATTTTATTTTAATTATTTATATATTATTACTATTCAAAATTATTTTACCTACTAATTAGTTATAAAAATAACTATCATAGGTTCCTAAATCTACTATCCCAAAGCCACATCCTTTCCCTACTAACACATGGGTTTAAAATAATATTCTAACTTCAACATTACCAACCTTGTATTTCTTTATGCTATGTTTACTCCTGACTACTACTTACTAACTTCTACTTTATCGTAATCCTAGACAATACAAAATCTTATACATCTACCTACATTTGACTCTACACAAACCCGAACTATTAGTAATTATTCCCCCTTAATAATATGCCCTTCCCTTCATACAAGGTCCCCCCCCCTCTCCCCCAATGACTCATTTTCCCCTTTTGGGCTTCCCAAGGTGGGGTGACAAGGTCCGATCTTCCCTTGGAAGCCTAGGAGACAATCACATCAAGTGGGAAACAAATATCCCAATGTAAATCAACTTAAAACATCCACATCAAACTTTGACCACTTCCCAAACTTTACTTACTCCTCCCTAGGCATGATGTGGTTGGGTGTAGTGTAAGTAAAACTTGACGCATTCACCTTTTCAAACAAGAAGGTAGGAGCCTAGGAAAAGGTTGCTAACATATGTAAGACAAAAAAACCATTATCATTGTTTATCACATCAGCCAAAAGTGAGAGAAGAGATAAGGCCACCTAGTGGGGACTACAACCCACTTTTCATGTTTGGACATGGTTTTGTTTTTTTAAGGGTAACACCTAGATTATATGGGTTTTTCAATGACTAAGTTAGATGTACATGTATTATTTTTCTTTTCCTTTGGTTCAAGTGTTTTAAATTTATATTTTCTTCTATTTGATTCAAGTTTAACGGTGAAACACACCTCTGCCCACATGACTTCACTTGGAGGTGGAGTGCTTTATAACATCCAAAGTTGAGTAGACATAGTTTAGGAGTCTAGGTAGGTTCTTTGGTTAGTTTATTATTATTATGTTTCTCTTACTCTAAAGTGTTTATTTTATTATTATATCTTATAGAAATATTCTAGGTATATGCTTTTTAAATAAAATATTGGTCTGTAATAAATCTCCACACATTTTATCTTTCCTCATATAGTTTCTAGAGTAGTAAAATGTACGCCTACAACATGCTTTTCATCATAGATTTCAATTACGTATTTTCCTCAACCTAATTTTCTTTTAATCCTACCATGGAGTTTAGTGAACATCTTTGATGATGTGATGGTGTTATCTAACCTAGGTTTATTAAAACTTGGAAACCAAATGAACTAATGTTCATGCATGTATAATGAGCTATTAAAATATAATAATTTCCTTCCATTATATTGAAGCAAAATATATAAACATAGATGTTTTGAATTGAATCAACTATATCCAAAGAATATAACAACTATGAAATATTTCCACCAATTGATTTATAAGAAGAAGTGTATCATTTACATTTTCCATATTACATTAAATCGCATAATGTGAAAACATACAATAAAAAATTTCTTACAAATAACTCTATAAAAAATTTCAATCTTTCCTTCCACAATTTCAACTATATACAATAATCAAAATGTCCCTCTTTACATCACAATGAAAATAACCATGGAGACTTAACATCTTGACACATTTATGATGGCATGAAAGGTTTGTATCTCCACACACTTGGTTTCAAACATTGCTAAGGATGAACCCTGATCTCTTCACATGAATCATCTTTTCAAAACCTACAACACACAACAAAACTTGGAACCATTGAGGCTCACCTCCCATCCTAGGCTTCTATGAAGCCACCCACTAAGCAGGGGAAACAAGGTCCAATCAAATACAGACACACATACACATCACTTTCCAATGCATGAAACACATCATATAACACAAAATAATCCCTTCAATGGCTTGCACATTGGTTTACCATTGGAATCATAAAAACATTGGGCGAAGGTGGAATCTTCAAAGAGGAGATGCCATATCCATAATACAACATCATTTTGCATTTTCATTTTTCCTCTTAAGGCTATCATAAACAAAATCTCCTCCTTCATACACAAAAAAATCCTTGTATCTCCCAAAATAGAAAAGGCATATGGCTTCAATGAAGCCCATACTCCATCAAAGGAAGAAAAACTCCTCATCATTCAGTAAATATTCTCAACTACAATGTTGAGGCCAACTAATCCATTCACCCAAGACCTATCTTCCCTCCCAAGGGTGAGTGAAGCCTTCACAACCATTAGCACTTGACATTCACATCAAAACAAGAAGATCAAGAAAGAACCCAATAAAATTACATGAACATAATACACATTCACAACTTCACAACACAATGCCAAAATGTACAATACAAGATCCACAATACATTACATGAACCCATAACTAATTTTCCCTACTTGCAGATTCATTATGCAAAACAAAAAGAAAAGAGATGGTCATTGTTGAACACCAACCTTAGTCCAAGCTAAAGGAAATTATAGTTGTAGTAGAGTTCCCTTAGTCTTCCACCAAAACCCTAATTGTCTCTAAACATAGAGAGTGGGTGAAGACCCCACTAATTTGTTCACGACTCTCTAATAGGGCCTCCCCACTAACTATTTTGGCAAAAACACCATGCCACTTCCTCTTAAAAACTTGTCTCCCTCTAAGTTCTTTTATATTTGACTTAGTGGAAATATCCAGAAGAACAAATGTGACACTCCATTTTCGAATTGATGAAATAATGCATTGATAAAGGGGCCTGCTAGCCTATCTAGGCACTATCATGGTCATAATTAGCTCCCTAACATGTTATACTATCATAAGGGTAGCTCATTTTAACATAATGGACACTTTGGAACCACCTAATGATCCCTCAAAACCCTAGGCAATTCAATTTTGAATTTCCTTTGATTATGACCCATCCTACCCCTTGTCAAGTGGGTTTGGTTACTCATTAACAAGGTAATTAGTTTTAGGGCAAAATGCCACCATCACCAAAACCCTAAATGACATCTGATTACACACACAAAATCCATAATTGTCAGGTGACACATAAATGCACATTCCACATCACCTTGACATGTCCATAATGCAGCTTTGTGATTAAAAATTTCCATATAAAAGCAAGCTTACATTTACAAAGAAAAATACTATCACAATGAGGCTTTTGAATCTTCCAAATATTTTCCTTGGTTAAACTATGTTCACATAGGTTTGGAACATGTTCCCCCCCAAAAAATTTCATGGTTCCACTTCCTACACATTAAATTTGAGCATTAGTAGTCCAAGGAGGTCATATTAAATATCTATCATAAATGTATATAATTTCAAATGTTACATAATCCATTTTAACATATTTCAATTTAATTTCCTTTCCTAAACATTTCAAATAATTCATTCAAAATGCTAAAATATCAAAATCTGCATATCATAAATCATCATAATCAAATTAACATTTATCTGCATATCATAAATCATCATAATCAAATTAACATTTATCTACATATCATAAATCATCCTAATCAATTTAACATTTTCTATCACATCAAAATCTAATTTCTATCCTATCAAAAATTTGCATCCATCTAGTTCAATCATTACATTCACAATATTAGGCTCTTAGTACATATCATAAATGCAAAACACTACTGAAATATAAAAATCAATAGATAAAACAATCCATTGTCAATATAATTCTCAAATAACTATCAAAATATCAAAGTCCTAAATATCATAATGCTAGTAAAATGTCTATGCTATGATGGGTCAGGGTGAGGTCTCACAACCAAGATTTTGGGTTAATGGAGGAAGTGCATATCTAGGCAAAATACGTATAGACAATAACATTAATAAAGGGTCAAATGTATCATATGTTAGTGGAAGTATATATTTCTAAGGAGCTAGACAAGAAAGATGAGTAGATTGAGAAGATATCAATAGGGAATAAAATTATGGAAGGATTACATGTAGAGATCTAGAAGCTTAATTAAGGATGATACTAAAGAGAAAGTTTTGGAAGTAGAAAGGTACTACAATGTTTCTTTCGTTGATATTTTTGAAAATGAGGCTAAGACCAACATTATTGGGAAACAATTAGTGGTCCAACAATCTTGAGGAACATTTGACGATTCTTTGTCAAATGAAAACATAAGACAAGCATTCAAGACTGAAGAGGTATTGTTGGAGCTAGACACAAAGCTTGAATATTTTGTCACAACAAGGATTGAAATAAGTAATTTCTAAAAATTAGTAATAGATAAATATGGGAGTTTGTATTTATCAAAATTTACTCAAGTGGTGGAAAAGATAGGGAAGTTTAAGAGAAAACATCTAGAGATCATTTTGGTTTAAAGAGGGAAAAAACCCAAATGCTTGAAATCAAGTTTTTGCACTTGGGAGAATTTTGGATTTTTGGGACCTATTACCAAGGTGCATAGGTGTGTAGGTGCATAGGTGTGCATGTGCACTATTCACATAGGTGCACCGATAGTTTTGAAGAAGTAGTGTGTCAAAAGTTAACTGCCAGTTCCTAATTTAGAGCTTTCCATGCACCAGAAACACATTTTGATGTCAATTCCATTTCCAAAATGCCTAAAGAAGGTCAAGCTTTGATTTTTAGATCTTCTAGGGACTTTTAGATCATCTTGTAGCTTCATTATTTTTCTCTTCTGATTATTTTATTCTTTTTTATCTTGTAAAGACTCATGCACTTATTAATTGATGTTAACAAGGGTAGAGACCTACTTAGCACTATTTAGAGAGTTGGTTTGCATATGATTAAATTTATTTTACTAGTTTATTTATCATGAGCTACATTTTAAGAACTCTCTCTCCTAACACAAAGGGAGGAGATGATTTCTTATAAATACATGGATATAACAAGTACTCCAGGCCATTTCTTGATGCAATAATATATGTTATTGGTGCTCTTATTCTAAGTGTAGTTATTATTGATAAAGAGTGTTCTTTTTGTGAATACATGTTCATGAATAATAATGAATCCAATGGTTTTATGTTTTTTTCCTCATGTTAATGAATTCCACTAACATAACAAGTTGGAGAAAAGATCACCTATTGTTCTTGGATAGCATTTTTTTTGCACGAGTGAAATTCCCATGGCCTTGCAATTTCATGAGACATGAAAAATCTTTTGGTTTATATTGAGTTCCCATTGATGATTGCATCAGTGGAATTGAGGAAGCATTGCTCCTATTTTCATTGGTTTTCTACCCAATTGTTTTGATGATTTAATTCACAGATATATTGTTATCATAGATTATCTCTATTACAAATTTCCCTTTTAGTTTATTTTCTTTAATCTCTCATTAGATTATCTTTGTTATTTGATATACTAATACTTAGTTAAAATAGGAATTCATATAGTTTAATCGATAACTTGCATTCATCATAAGAACAAAAAATTTTTTGGTTACTTTTTTCAAATAGAATTAGATCATACAAATGATCCAAAAAATTTTAGAACCAAAAAAGTCCTCCTCATGAACATGCACGTTTATCTTATATTGAGAAGATTCTAGTTGGTCACAAGATCACCTAGAACCTTGGAGTTGATTCTCAGTTAGATTTTGAAGAGATGGGTTCAAAAGGTTTCTTTTCATTTAGTGTCATGAAAAATGATAGCTCAATAGAAGTGGGTTTAGAAGGAGGGCCTACAAACCATTTGGATAAGAAAAAAAAAAACTTTCTATTAGGAAATTATGCAATTTTTGGAAGTTCAAAAGTTTTTTTCCAACACTATCAAAAGGTGCATAGGTATGCAATTTTGAAAGAGTGTGCTTCTACAAAGGTGCACTTTTCTATGATTGATGCAAGCTAGAAGATTGTGATCCCTCATCTCTATTTCAATGAGTATTATTATATTTACCTAGGGCACACAAGTTCATAAAAATAAACCATTTTTGCAAGTCTCATTCAAAAAATTCCTCCACTAATGGCCTTCTTTGCTAATGTTATACATTCACCAATTAACTTGTGAGGTGTAGTCAATGATCTTCTTCATATTCATGAGAAAATTCTGGCCAAGGTTCATCTACAGAGAAACACAAAGAAATGAGGACCATATCAAGGTATTCTAAGAAATATGCAATCACAAACAAGTTCAAGAAGAGAATATGGTCCCCTATTTATTCTCATACTCATTGGGAGAAGTTTCATTTAACTGGTATGTGAATTTTCCACTAGGATGTATCTAGAAATAGGCCATCTTTGAAAAGTTGTTCCTTGAGAAATTTAAAACAATTATCAACCCAACTATAATACATCATCAATTCATATCAATTAAGAGGGATCCAATAGAAAAAATTTCACATTTTAATCATCACTTTCACATGGTGTACCACAAGTTGGAGACACCCTACACCATACAAATTAAAGTTGCAATTGAGATTTATTTAAATGTTATGGATCATCTTACAACTATTTTTCTGAGAAGACTTCCTATTGTAGACATCAACACATTGAAAAAAGTTTTCTTAGAAGAAATTACCTTTACTAAATAACAATCCTAATGGAGGAGGATTGATGGTCCCATATCAAGCTACCATAATAGTACTAACATATCCTACTAGAGAACAGGTGATTCTTAGTCAATTCATTCCAATGAATCAAATTCCATTTTAATAAGCACTAGTTGTGCCAGTTCCAATAATAACTTCTTTAGGATATAAACCTCCAAAGGCTACTTTCTTTGACCAAAAGGAAACCACATCTGTTGAAGTATAGATTAATGTTACATTTGAGATTGGCCAAATAAAGAAGATCATGCCTCAAATTACCAACAAATTAACCTATTTGAGGTTGACACAAGGGTAGAATGATAACTTTTAGAGAATAAATGCAAGTCCTTAAAAAAACTATGGTCAATATTAAAATAATAATTTTAGTAGAAATAACAACGTAAGAAATAATAATACAAGGAAAACTTTTAATCCTCTAGATCACATCAATGGTTTCCAAAGAAATAATCGATAATGGAACATTTGTCCAAACAATGGAAGCATCCATGCAGATAATAACAATAATACTTAGTCAAGAATATTTCTTTGTCAACTAAAAAGTACAATGTAGTGGAATATTTAAAAAGAAAAAAGGAAAATATATCCTTGATTGACATGCTACAAAATTTTCCTAATCAAAGTGAAGCACTGATAAAGACTCTTGATCATACTAACGCAATGCCTAGCACAGGTCCTCAAAAGATAGTATTAAAAAAATTCAATACTCTTGAGGCTATGCCAACCATTTATAAAGACAAGGACAAAGTTCCTCCTTTCTTACTCAATATTTGAATATTTGGATGAAATCTACATAATTATCTCATTGATTTGGGAGCTTCTTGTAATGCATGCCAGTTTTGATAGTTTAAAGGTTAGAAGTTTCTCCTCAACTTAAAAATAGAATGATGATTCAACTTGATAAGATAGAAGTAAAATTTATTGGAGTATGAAAGATGTCTAAATACAATTGACTACAAACCCTAGAATCTAAGACATCATAGATATACATGTATGCAGTGGAGATTATAGTAACATACAAATTGTTGTTGAGTAGGGAATGGACAAAATACTTAAGAGGATGGTTGTCAACTAATTTTATTCAACTATGGCTACCTTGGAAAGGACCAAATAATCAAATCAATATTGACATTGAGCCAAAACTAAAGATGATGATAACATAATAAAATGTAGGAAATGAGGTAGCATTTTTCAGGCCAATTTAGGCTCCTACAAAGTGATGGCCCTCGACATGACTTCAACCAAGAGACTAAACAATCCTAATAAAGAATCCATGATCCCTACCCAATAAGAAGAGGACATGACTCATTTCATAGACAATATGGTTGTGAAATTATAATGCTTATGTGAAAAAGAAAACAGAAATGTTTAGCTTTTTCCAAGATTTTGCAGGTTGCATAAAGTAAGTCATTCAAAATTTGAATGCTAAAATTTTCCAAAGGCAGTCACTCAGGCACTTACTCAGATAATGCAATTAAAAAATGTTCAAACTCAAAAAGAAATACAAGAGGAAAATTCAATTTCTACATACATATCTAAAGTAATGAACAAAGTTGAAGAGGAAAATTCAAGTTCCACATATATATCAAACGTAAACAATAGAAAATCACGAAGTCCACCACATGAAAGATTACAATGGATCCCCAAGAAATGGTCCTTTTAGGTTCAAGTGAAAGAAAAAATTTGAACCAATAAACAAAAGTCTGGTAAGCTTTAAGAACAAAACATTTGGACCCTTAGGTTTGATGGCTCTAAATTCACATTCGGATCTAGTGTAGGAATTGAATTAATAATTCCAAAGGTAGGAATTTTTATGCAAAATATCGCTTATAATTTAGATGTACTAACAATGTTACAAAGTATGAAGCCTTTATTTGTAGACTTCACTTTGCATTAGAGAAAGATGAGAAATCTCTCATAATTGAGGGAGATTATTAGTTGGTTATTATATAGGTGAAATCAATTTATTCTTGTAATGATAGAAGATTAGTTGCATTCTAGAAAAGAGTTTAAGACTTATATGAAGATTGAACATGATATTTGATGCCCTTTCCATTTTAGTGAGTGCATTACAACCCATTGAAAGGAAAAAATTAAAGAGGTTTTTAGTTGAATTGGTTTCTTCCTCATCTATCCCAGACAACATTATGAACTTCCATGTCTTCCAAGATGACTAACATATTCTTGAGTTCATTATGTATAAAGGTCATTTTAGAGGATAGGAGATTGATGATAACCCTGATGATAAACCTGAGGATGATGAGCTAGAGGATGAAGATGAGATTATAAATTTCAAGACCAATACTATTCCTATGGGGATGGTAGAGTTAGAACTTATCTTTGAGCAAGATGAGTCAACATGTAGTGAAAGAACTATTAAGGAAAAATAGATTGAAGAATATGATTAATATAATCTAGACACAAAAGAAGATCCTAAGATTGTATGAATTCGAAAGGCATACAACCATTGAAAATGAGAAAGTATGCTTCAATCACTTAAATAATGCAAAGATGTCATAGCATGGAGTTATGAAGAACTCAAAACATATGATCCTAAAATCATCACTTGTGACATTCCATTGAAGCCTAATGCTAAACCCTTTCATCAAAGATAAAGATCAGTGAATCCCATAATTGAGCCTTTGATAATGAAAGATGACCAAAAGTTACTTGATGTAAAAATTATCTTACCAATTTGACATTCTAAATGGGTTTCTAACTAGGTTCCAATAAGAAAAAAGATAGGAGAAATTTTCCCTTTTGTGGATTTTTGAAATTTGAACCTATCCTCCCAAAAGGATGACTTCCCTTTTCCCTCACTTAATGAAGAATTGCAATTTGTGAAAAAATGTAAAATGATGCCCTTTCTAGATGGATATTTAGGATAAAATGAAATAATGGTCGATGAAAAAGATAGGTTGAAGACTACATTTACAAAAAATGGGGATCTTTTGCATATAGATGAATGTCTTTTGGATTAATCAATGCAGGAACTACCTTTCAAAGGGCCACGGACAAAGTATTCAAAAGGCTTATGAAAAAATGTATAGTTATCTATATGGATGACCTAAATTTCTTTTCAAAAGGTAAAATTTACTTATATTGTTGATTTGACACAAGTTTTGAATAGGTGTTAAATATAAGACATATCTCTTAATCATAAGAAGTGTTTGTTTAGGGTCACCAAACAAGAGCTTTTAGGACGTGTTATTTATTAAGTAGGGATATCCATTGATCATAAAAGGGTAGAATCAATTCTTAATTTTTCACCTCCTTATAGTCATAAAGAGTTGAAATCACTCTTTGAGAAGATCAATTTTGTGAATAAATTCATTAGTGGATTTCCTGAGATAGTATGCCCCTTCAATGACTTATTGAAAAATGGAGAAAGAACTAAATGGATTATTAAAAAAGAGAGCTATTTTTAAGACATAAAATTAGCTATATCCATGGTTTCCATACTAGTAAGTCCAAGTTATGACTTGCCTTTCAAAATCTACTCCTTTACTTCAAAATATTCATGTGCTAGGATTTAGACTCAAAAGAAAGAAAAAGAGGATGAAAGAAATATTGTATTCATGATTTTTCTACTAAAGAACACTAAATTAAACTATTCCAACCTTAACAAACAATCCTTCACTCTAATAAATGAAGTCAAGAAACTTCATTGGTATATACTCAAGAGCAAGGTATATGCAATTGCTCCACATCTTCTTGTCAAAATATTACTGATGTAGAATGAGTTAGGTGAAATATGAGGAAAATGGATGGATAAATTAAAATAATTCAATTTATAGATTCAACCAATGAATTTGGTGCAAGGAGAAGAATAAACTAAGATGATAGTTTATAATGAGATCAATGCCAACAATGAGATCAGATTTGACAAAGAAATCAACATTGACAATATAAAAAATATATAGTGTCTCAAGTGAATATTGATCAAGGAACAATTTTCAAGAATACATTTGAACATGTATTATCTTGCCACATTTGTTAGACTAGTGCTAACAAAGAGAAACATCAAAATATGCCACTATAATTAGTATTTGAGATGTGCCCTTTTGCTAAGTGAGGGATGGACTTTATTGGACTAGTAAATCCACCATCATGTACATGACATATTTTCATTCTCAAAACTACAAACTATTATGTGTGCTAGAAAAAAATTGAGACTTTTTGAAATTGCATAGAAAAAGTGCTTACTTATTTCTTCAGAGAACATATTGTCACAAGGTTTGATATGCCATTCTTCCTTGTATGTGACATGAGACATCTTTTGTGTCTATCATCCTTACTCAATGGGCACTAGACAATAACGATATTATAAAGTTCTCATCTAATTACTATCCCAAAGGGAATTACGTGGCTTAGTCCATCAATAAGAACTTGATTACAATGATAAAAAAATTACTAAAGGAGAAGCCAAAGAATTGCATTCTCAATTAAAATACACATTATGGACAGATAGAGTCAAGATTAATTTTTTTTTGGAAAATTACCAATACCTACTCATCTACAAACAAGTAAAAATATTACCACTCAATCTCAAAATTCTCATGTTGAAATTCATGAGAGACTATGTTGGAGATGTAGATAGAATCTACATTAGATTAATGAATATCTTGGAATTAGATAATAAATGAGCAATAAATTTAGAGCATATTGTGAAACATTAGGTTTTCATCAAAGGGTAGTTTGATAATAAGGAAACAATAAAACCTTTTAGAATATTTGATCTTGTTCTCCTATGGGACAAGGTGTAAGAAAATTTGGGAAATCACACTAAGATTCAATGCTTGTGGATTGGCCCTTATCAAATTGTAAAGATTTGGGAGTAAATACTTTTAGGTTAATTTCTCTATAAGAGGAATTGGTCCCATTTCCAATCCACAAATGTGAAGTTGGGTTGTAATGTTTCTTGAGTACTTTAGAGGACTCAACATGTTCTCTAGCTTGGTTTTTACTTATGTGCTCAGTTTGGTTTGCATAGTTTGGATTGCAGTGATTCCTAAGTTAGCTTGGTAGGTGAAGGAATTTGGTTATGTCTATTAGAATGCTGACACTTCATGTTGTTTTCTTTTAAATTTGACTTGTTCTTGGTTCCTATTGGTGTCAAGTTATCTATGAGCTAAATCTAGATATTTAATTTATGTTGTAGTTGACTTGTGGCTCAACACATATTTAATGTATGGGTTTTAATTTAATTTGTAATGAATTGGCCTGACTCCATCTTAGTTGCATATAAGTAGGGGGTTTGGAGGAGCCTTTAGGAATTGTTATAATCTATCTTGGAGAAGAGTATGGTGGCTAGATGTGAACTTTAAGACCTATTAAATTTAACTTGAGAACTAGATGAATCCTTTGTGGGCCTGAGGATACAAGTGTGGATTCTTCTTGGTTTTCTTATCTAGATGTGGATCTAGACTATCTAGGATTGAGATTGCAAATTGGATCTTGTGGCACCTTGTAGAACTAATATTGTAATTGCTATTTGTATTTTTCCCTAACTCAAAAAGCCTTATAATCAGGCATATTACATGTAATCAATTATTCTATAAATAAATAGTTATGATTTGGTATTGGATCTTGCATTATTGTTGCATTATTGTTGTGTTATTTTTTGGGGGCTAGGAAATCTATATTAGAGATTCTATTTCCTTACACTATGTCAAGACTACCCATTGGATCTTCCACCATGACCTCTCCCACTATTCTTGTTGTCAAACTTTTTCCTTAGCTTCTCCTAAACTATTAAGGAAATATGGTGCGCCTTCTCAATACTAGTAATTCAAACTAGGCTTAGCTCCTCCTAAATGCTTAGCCTTAACCCATTAAGATAATGACTAACTTTCTCCTTGTTAGCTTCTTTATGGATAGTTCTTATTAGAATTTAGTAGTACTCCTTTATATACTATTGAATAGATATTCCCTCTTGTTTCAACCCTTGCATTTTATTTAGTAGATCTAGCTCATAATCAACATGAATAAATTATCACATCAATTTAGCTGTCATCTAGTCCCATCTAGTTATTTTTTCATTTCCTCTTCTATTACTCTCCAACTGAATGTATAGTCACCATATCTTTGCATGTCCCTTCATTTTTTCTTTCTCAAAATTGATCCTATCAAGATCCAAAATATATTCATATTTAAAGTATTCCTCCAATTCATTGATCCAATTGATCAAATCCTTTGGGTCAAGATTTCATGAAAATTTAGGAACCTCAAACTTAGGTATTTTTATAATCTTGAATATGGCCTTACAAATATTTTTCTCCTCTATGTTCAAAACTTCATCTTCTATTGCTTGATCAATGTGTCATACTTCCCTTTCATCCTCACTTTCATCACTACCTATGGAAAGATTCATTTCTCTATGTATTTGTTCTTGAAATTCTTGCATTTTCCTTTTTAGGATTCTCAATACCTCAGGGGTAACAACTAAAACTCTCCCATGGTGTTCTCTTTGTCGAGGCATCTTTAGGCTTCCATTGAAACCCTAGTGTAAACTACATCACAATCGATGATATGTCTATATGCTTAGCCCAATCTATGGTCCTAGTAAGAATTTCCTCACAATCAAATATCTATCCACACACTTAGGAACTCTAGCTCTAATACTACTTGATGAAGGTTACTCCCCTTAATACCATAAACACATAACAAAAACAATGAAATAATAGGAATTATTGAGAAAAAAGATGAGCTTCTTATTGTCACCATAAAAGTGGAATTATAGAATTCATGATTACAATGTGCTAACCCACATGGGCACCTTCATTATAGTAATCTACAAGCAAAAGCTGAAAACTATCAACTTGAGTTGTTTCAAACAATGTTTAGGTATTTCTTAAATAGAAAATTTTATTCCACTTGAAAAGGTTCTAGGCACTCAAACTTAATACCTAAAGGCAACAGGCCCTAACAATACATGTATAGTGGGAAAAATACTTTTTAACATTTATTTTGGAAGTTTTTGTTGGCCCAAAATTGGAAGGTCATGACTCTCAAATCCTTTACATAGTTGGAAATTACAATCACTTTTTTGAATCCTTAGCTTCTTATCTATAGGCTTAGATCCATGCAAGTACCCATTCATTGAGTTTTTAGGTGCCATCTAGGAACATTTAGGCCTTCAATAGTGAGCATGTAGTTTTTATACCAAAATTGCACACCAAAAATCCACAATAAATCCATGAATATGTATGATATGCTACTAAACCTCAACTAGTAGGTTGGTATATCCAAGATAAATATCCACCACTAAAATTAGGACATTCTGAGCTCATGTGACTAACTTGATAAATAGTAGGCCTCCACAAATAACAACCCTACATTAAGACAACCCTTATTCACACAACTAAAATGAAATATTTTTGGTTGAGGCAATATTGCTCTTACACCCAGGATGCTCTTTCATAAAAAAATTCTATAAATTTGTTTATTGTGTGAAGGGGTTGGTCAAATTTTTGCAAGATGTCCAAACAAAGATATTAAAGACAATAGAAGAAATAATAGGTTCAATGGCAAGAAAGACTTCAAGAACTACAAGAACTAAAAACGTAAAGGTAAGAAATATTGTTACATTGCTAAAGACTCTAATAGTGATTATAATGAAAAAGAAATACTCTATATTGTTGTTAAGAAACAATCTAATAATGGGGAAAATGAAAAGATGCAAATTATCTCTCATATTAGAAAAAACTATGCATGGATCATAGATAGTGGTCATTTTAATCACATGACTAGTGAAAAAACTAAGTTTGAACATTTAGAACACTATGATAGTGGAAGTGTTAGTTTTGGAAATAGTGAACCATGTTATGTAAAAGGAAAAGGATTCATAGCATTAATTAAAGGAATCAAATGTGAAAATGCCAACTACATTGAAGGACTATGAAACAATCTATTTGGTGTGGCACAATTGAACAGTATTGGATATAAGGTAGAATCCATGAATCAAAAAGCTAAGCTACTCAATGGTAAAGGAAACCTAGTTTTGATAGACAATTAGATAAAAGGTAACTTGTTTTACCTTAATCTCATTAAAAATAAATATTTATTGGCACAAATAGAGGAAAGTTTTCTATGACATCAAAGAATGTGTGATGTTAACTTTGATAACCTAGTTACCATATGAAAGAACAGAAGAGTAAGAGGCATGCCAAATCTAAAGAAGCCTATGATGACCATGTCAAAATAATGTCAAATTGGATAGATGAGTAAAATAAGTTTTAGAAGTAAGTCTTTCAATTGTGAATAAGTTTTGAAACTAGTACATACAGAGCTTGGTGGACCAATAGGTATAGAAATCTACTACGGAGACATATAGTTCATTCTATTTGATGACGCCCATTCTAGGATGATGATTATAAAGTTATTAAAAGGTAAATCTAATACTTTTCAAAAGTTCAAATTGTATTTGGCTAGAGTAAAGAAGGAAATGAGGAAGAAGCTTAAATGCCTAAGATCATTTAAAGGAGGTAAATTCATCTCAAATGAATTCAATGAATTCTGTAATGAGAGAGCAATCAAAATACATGTATTAGCTCCTAGGACAGTACAGAATGTGGTGTAGTAAAATGAAGGAATAGAGCCACCATGGAATGTGCAATATCATTAATGATTGAGAAAAATGTTGCACCCAAATACTAGAGAGAAACAATCAGTACAACAATTCATACATTAAACTTTGTTCAACTAAAGAAAGGTACCAAAAAAACACCCTATGAATTATGGTATAGATACAAGCCTAATGTTTGTTATCTCAAAGTATTTGGAAGAAAATGTTATATTTTGAAAGATGTAAGGAAAGGAAAACTTTGTGAAAAAAGTGATGAAGGTATATTCCTAGGTTACTTTAGTAAAATTAAGGAATATAGATGTTTGAATCTTGCTACTGACAAAGTAATAGGAACTGAAAATGTGAAGATTCATGAGTTTGTAGAAAGAAGTGAAGAAGAAATAAATAAGGAGCTTGAAGATTACAAAAAGAAAAATAAAATTACTATGAGGAGGAAACTAAGACTCCACCATAGATCGTTGAAGCCAAGAAAAAAATAGAGTGATCCTACCAAGTCACAAGCAATACAACCTAAGTTGTAGTCAGTTCATTTAGTGCAACCCAAGTCATAGATAGTGCAGCCTGAGTTATAGTCAAATTAGCTAGAGGAACCTAAGTCAAATTAAGGAGCCTAAGAAAAAGGCAGAAGATAATGGAGAACCAAGTGAACTAACTAAAGAAAAAAGAAATATATATGGCATACTAACTAGGAAAAAAATATAAGGTATGGTTTTTATTAGTTAATTTGAACCTAGATTTGTAAAAGATGCTTTAGAAAATGAAGGTTGGATAGAGGCAATGAATGAAGAAATTGAGAAATTAGAAAAGAAAATACTTGTACCTAGACCTAAGGATAGAATGTGATTGGTACAAAATGGATATTTAGAAATAAGTTTTAAATGAGATACGATAAGTAACAAGGAAAAAGGCAAGTATAGTATGCCAAATGTATGCACAAGAAGAAGGTATTCACTATGGAGAAACATATTCCCTTGTTGCAAGACTTGAAGGAGTTAGAATACTACCAGCATATTCTACACAAAAGGGATTCAAAGTATATAAGATGGATGTAAAATCAACTTTCTTAAATATAATCTTGGAACAAGAAGTCTACATTAACCAACCTAAAGGTTTTATTGATCCAATAAAAAAGACATGGTATGTAAACTACACAAATCTCTATATGGAGTGAAGCAATATCCTAGAGCATGATATGAAAGGTTAGATGGATATCTAGTAGGATTGGTTTTGAAAAGGAAAATGATAATAGTAATTTTTATATAAATGAAGGACCATAAGAAAAGATATTTCTAATGAAATATTTATGGATGATATCATATTTGGAGAACACAAGTTCATCAAATGAAGGATGGCATATTCATCACTCAATCAAAGTACATTAGGTAAACACTAAGGCATTTGGAATGGAAGATTCCAAACCAGTTTGAAATTTATGTCTACTAGACATAAATTTTAAAAAAATGATGATTCAAAGAAGCTAAATCATAATACCTATAGATAAATGATTGGGAAAATTCACTATGTGGTAATCATTGGACCTGTTATTGCATTGGCTATTGGAATAGTTGTAAGGTTTTCTACAAAACATAAAGAAAAATTACATGATGGCAAAAAAATGATTTTGAGGTTCCTTAAAGGAACTAAAGAGTATAGTTTATGGTATAAGAAAGGAAGAAATATTGAGTTAAGAACCTTTAATAATGTATATTTAGAAAGAATAATTGATGATAGTAAATAGGAAGCAAATGGACACCCTCTTCTTGACCCTAGTTTTCGATCTGATGATCCAAATTGATTAAGGACAAGAAATTATTCAATGTTGAAATGGATCAAGAGATGGAAAATAGAGAGAAAGGAGATTATATATGTTAATCTTAGATTAGTTTTGACTAGTGAGTGTCTATACATTTTACTCATTTACTTAGTTCATTCTAAACAAGTAACGTATTCCATGTACAACATATAAGTTACTGCATGTCGAGTAAATAGTGAGTTTTGAGTAGATAGTATGTGCCAAATGATTCAAGAGCTGAGAAAGTAATGCATGTCGATTCATTCATGTACTGAGTAACAACATTGACATCATAGTATGTGCTAAGCACCGGGGATTTCATATGTCTAGCAACACAATTTTGTCATAGTTGTTTGTAGTGGCACAAACTACTATGTAAAACATTTTTGAGCTAATTTAAAGATTTAATTAAGATATTTTTTTGATAAGGAGGAATCTTAATTATGAATCCCTGTGTATTACATATATCTAATCACATAAAGGAAAGGTTCAAGTAGCAATACACATGAATCATAGTCATTGATTCATACCTAACCCTCAGTCACCTAGGTCTTTTTAAGGAGGACAAGTCCTAAACTTCATATGTGCAAGAGAGGGAATGAATGAATGACAAAAAGTTTTGCAAGTAAAAACAAGGACATTCATGGTAACCAAGGCATTATGATCTAAATTGTATTGAAAAAATAGTTAAAGGAGAACAAAGGAATGAAATAGTGAACAACAGAACGTTATTTGATCAACAAGGATAAAGTACATAGAAGTATAGAGGTGACCTATCATCAACCATCAAAGTGCTAATTATAGGATCAATTTTGAGACATTCTAACATGTGAATCAGTTAAATATCTTAATAGAGTAGTCCTAATAGGTTGTATTGAAATCCTCTAACAAGGTGCTTACTTAATTGTGAGTTGAAAGTCCTTTAACCAGGAACACTTCTATTAGGGTGTTGAAATCCTTTAAAAGGGTGAGACCTGGTAGTCTTAATAAGTCTTTAATATGGAAAATCTTTTATAGGGTAGATCATGGTTCATGATCAAACATTGTAACGTTCATTGTATACACTTTATTACTGTAGTGGTGAATATTTTTGGGTTTCATCTGCACCCCTATTTTACCTTCTCATTGGAGGGTTTCTAGGTAATCATATCTTGTGTCATGAATCTATAAATGCTTACTTATTTACATACTTCAAATGTATATTCTTTACATGGTATTTTAGTTTACTTATTGAATATCTAAGATAGATGTGTGGTAAATATTTTAGGATCAAATTTTAAAATATTGATTGACCACCCTCAGAAGTTTACCTTTCCTATTGTAATTCCAACAATTGATATCAGAGCCAGGTTCTTTGAAAGTGAATCTTTATAGCTTTGAGGAATGCTCTTGGAAATAGAAATCTACAAGTTGGTAAAAATTATTATGAACCAACGGATTGAAATAAAGTAATTCTACATTAGTTGAATGAAGAAAGAGATGATCTAAAGAAATCATTGAAGAGAAGGAAGGGAATTGCTATTAAGGAAAATGACACACTATACCAGGAGATGGACACTACCAAGATACTTGAAAATGGAAACTCCAACGAATTTGATGCAATAGTTACAAATCTAATGGAAAAAAAAAATGTTAGTTGAAGAGATTAGAAATCTTAAGATAGAGCAAGAATCACAAGCCATATTACTATGTGAGATGACTAGACAGAAGAAGAAATATATGGAAGAGAAAGTCATAATTAACGATGAAAAATGAGTATTGAGCAGTAGATTGGAAGAGAAATCATTAGAGATAACTAGGATTGCTAACATGTAATTAGAAACTTTCGGTGAAATGATGAATGCAAACCATGAAATGAATGCTAAGGACATTGAGATAACAATATTGAAGTTGCAGAATGAACAATTGAGTAATGATCTAAAAAGGGAAAAGGAGTTTGCTAAAAGATTCAATAAACCAAATGAAGCTACCAAGTACTTTGAACAATTAATGAGATGTCCTAGATCTAACAATGATACATATAGATTAGGATACACAAGTACTGAAGAAGGAGAATCATCAAAATGAACTGAAGAAAGAAGTAACAAAGGTAAGAACTCAAAACCTACTTGTCATAATTCTGGTAAAAGAAGAAATATTGCTAATATGTGCAGAAGAAAGATTGGAAATCAAAGAAGAGCATGAGTCATTACCATAAGTGCAACAAAAAAGGTCATTAGGTACATGAATGTAGAACCATGACCATGCACACTTAAAGATTTGAAGGATATTGTTATAACTATCAAAAGTATGGACATAGAGCTTTTGAGTGTAGATCCAAACCCTTGTAGACATAAAACAAGAAACAAAGGTAAAGAAAAATGGAAATCTTTATAATTGGGATTATAATACAAGGAATAGTTGTCACTATTGTCAAGAGTATGGGCATGTTCCTAAGAACTGTATTATAACACACTTCAGGAGTGATTATAAAAGGTGTTTGAGTCAAACCGCATGTGTTTAGTTGTTTGAAGAATAATCACATCAGAGAATATTACCCAACAAGGCCAAAGGCACAAAGTTGTGAGTTCACAAAAGGAAAAAGCAAGGAACATACTAAAAATGTCAGAAATGACATGAACAAGACATGGAAGAGAAAGGAGGATTACAACACATGAAGTGTAGTTAGGATCACTCCACCCAATGGGTCAGGTGATCACACCTCATCAAACTAAGAAATCAAGAGGTATGTGGGACTAATATTTAAAAAGATATATCATACATCAGTTCCAAAAGATTTGATTTTGAAAAGATACATATGAATGAATAAAGATACAATGTGTTATTAGAAATCAAGGAAAAATCATTAACCTTTTCATGTTAGTACTGAGCACAAAAGGTTTCTTATGGTTGTTGAGTAAAATGTTAGTAGATGTTGAGCTAATGAATTTTTTTAGTTGAGGTTGAGCTCGTAATGATTGCCAAGGAAATGGAAAGACATGTGGATGCCTAGTGAGCCAAAAATTAGTTAATGCCAAGCTTATAGCTATGTAAACACTTAGCACTAATTACAACATTTTAAGGGCTATTTGATCAATTTCTACTCCTTTAACATCATTTGAATTCAAGAAAGAACACAAAGATATAAAGGTGATCTAGAGAACTTCATCTAAAGTGTTTACAAAAGATTTGGATGGTTGTCTGATACCATTCCACCAAGATTTATAAGGTATTTATCATGCGTTGAGCTATGTATATTCAAATTTCACAAACCCTAGATATATGTGATGGCATCTAGTTCTTCCAAAATGAAAGGTGTAGAGGAAAAGAGGTTTCAAATTTTCAATTAATTACAAATGAGATAAAATAGCCTATTTTCAAGGCTAATTTAGATATAGCATACAAGAAAGATCCCTCTAGTGCATTGTCTATGATACCACCATGAGTGTTGATGATACAAGATGTCAAGAATTTTTATAATTGCAATATTAGAAGCATAGGTGACATGGAAATTAGAGAAGAGTATGGAAGACTATGTGAAAATGGAACATTGAAGGCAACATACAACATTTTCAGGAAGAAAGGGTTAAGTCATGCCCTAGACTTTTTGAATGTCTTTAAAACTGAGTGGATCAAGATTTTTGTAAGTAAAATTCATGATAGCTCAATATGGTTAGAGAATGGGCCAGTTAAAATTACAAAAAAAATTATTCATAGGGTAAAAGGGTATCCAACCCTAGATCAATTAAAGACTATGAGAAGTGATTGAAAGGAGGTCACTGAAAAGAACATAGGAGTCATATGGAACAAAAGGGGAGTGACAATTAAAACAATAACAGATCCTCTTGTAGTTTTTGTAGTGGGGGTTATAGCTCACAATTTTTATTATTCAAGAAAATTAAATGATATACTTTTCATTACAGTGGATATGGGCTATAAAATTGTGAAGAAAGATCATACTTATGATCTTTCCAAGTTGCAGTTGCAGGAATTGATTAAAAATTTGGGAGCAATAAGAAAACCAAAGAGTTCCCAATTTAAATTTGGATCTATTTTAGTATGTAGTTTCTTCTTTATGTAGAAACCATTTCTTACTTTTGGAAAGGTTTCATGGAAGACAAATAGATCAAGTTTAGTACAAATAGGAGAATTCATTGAACAATTAGGCAATAATTTTGAGTTAGTAATGATTTTTTATTTTGAAGATTTCAAACAATCTGTAAAGAAGAGATTAAGGGTAACAGTCTCATCAATAGATAAACATTATGATGATGTTTTGCTTCATAGTTGACATTGATCATATATATGTTCAAGTAGAAATTCCTAGAGTGATATGTCTAAGGCCATTAGGTTATGAGATAAATGTTAATGAGGCCTTTGAAATAGTTAGAATATTACTTGTAGAATAAGTGGACAAAGAAGCCAAAGCCTTTGGAAACTATGAATTGGGAAAATCAAAGATTAGTATGGAATTGAATATTACTTCTGTAATAAAGAAGAAGAACAAATTGGTAAAGAAACTGAAATAAAAAATTTGGTGAAGGAGCCAAGGAAGGAGGAGAAGAAGACACATAGGCTCAACCACCAATGACACTATTACAAGTTTAAGGTGAGGATCAACAAGAGGAGATAGAAATTGTAGAAGGTGCTAAGGAAGTACCTATTCCTACTAAAAAGAAGAAAATAAAATCCAAAAAAAAAGCAATGAAAAAACCAAAGAAGGTTACAAAGCCTAGTTATCCCAAACCAACAACACCTACCACAAGGGCTAGTAGAAGAGTTACTACACAAAAGGCTTAAGAGGTAGCCAAGCCTAAAGAGAAGAAAGGTGGAGCACATAAAATACTAAGAAGAGAGTATGTTTCTTAGGTTGAACCTAGATAGCTTATGTTAGAATGTTAGAAACAATGTAGATTTATCGATTTTCTCTCACATTGAATTTGATAATCTTAAAAAAGTTGGAAAGACTTAAGTAGAGGAGGCAATTTATGCCATGATGGAAACTTTTAAGAAAGCTCCTCTATAAATTTCTCATGACTCTATCTCAAAGTGAAAACACTTTAGGACTCTTTTGTAATCCCAAAGTTGGTTAGAAACACTATAAGTAGATGAAGCCAATATTAGGGCTAAACTAATCAGCATCTAGACTACATTGACTCCTCACATGGAGATCTTACACAAGGAGCTAGGATATGTAGAAACACTTCTGAAGAAATACCCCAATCTTTCTACATTAGATGGCCTAGTACACCTTGCTACTAAGCTAGCCATCCAAATTAAGTCTTTAGAGGTATCATGTGATAATTGGGATGCATCTCTTAAGATTAATTTTGAGGCCCATAAATCCCTTTTTGATTAATACACTATTAGTGTATAACCCATTCACATCGATGTCAAAAAGGGGGAGTAAGAGCTAGAGGGAGTTCAAAAAAATGGGGAATAAGAGCATAATAGAGTAGTAAAAAAGGGGGAGAGTAAGACAAGAACATAGAAGAAAATGGGGAGTAAAAGAAACCAAGAAAAAACTAGAGAAAGAGTATTAGTTGAGGAAAACCTACTCATAAGGAGAAAGTTTTTTCTATCGAATACAATACAAAAAAAATCAAACAACTCAGAAAGAGTTATAGAATTTGGAGATATAATTCATGTTGCAAAACTTGCATATTTTGAATTTATTTTTTATAGAAGCCAAAAATTAATTTATGTTATGCTCATAATAATAAGATTATTAAGGTCTGACCAAGTGTTTTTGACACTAATGTCAAAGGGGGGGATTGTTAAATCTCATATTGGTTTTGACTAGTGAGTGTCTATACACTTAAGTCATTTACTTAGCTCATATCCAACAAGTAACATATGCCAAGCACAACATATATGTAGACACCTAAAAACCTTTAGAAAATAAAGTTTTTTTATTTTCTGAAAAAGTCCTGATGACATCATCATTTATTAATTAATTAATTTATTTTTATGCCATTAAATCCCTTTATCTTAATTAAAAATATTTAATTAAGGAATCCCTACCAAAAATGTTTAAATCTTATTTAAACATTATTTCCTTATTTATTAATTATTTAATTAATAAATTGACCAAAAATCCTAAAATAAATAAAAAATTTATTTTTTGCCCAAAACTTGGCCAATTTCCTTATGACCAATAACCTCTTCCAAAATCTTCTAATCCTTCTTTAATTTTGATTAGAGACTAATCCCATCATTTCCTACCCCTAATCCCAACTCAAAATATTTAATTAAGATTAAATATTAATCCTCATGTTTATTAAAAAAGTTTTAATAAATATCTCCTCAACCCGAACCCTTGAAATAAATAAAACTTTATTTATTTCCTAAAAACCTAATTTATCCTCATCCTAAGAAGTTCTAGACTCTTCTAGAAAGTCTTCATCCTCATCCTAGGAAATTCTAGACTATTCTAGAAAGTCTTTATCCTCATCCAAAGTCTAGACTCTTCTAGAAGATGTCTTTAACCCTAATCCTAATCCCCTCCTAACCTTGTCACATTCCCTAAACATGGGTTAAAACTTACTAACCCAAGCCAAAGTTAACAAATATCTCCTCCTTCACGCACCCTCATTAAATGCCATCCACTTGCCTATCCCTAAGCTAATCCATCCTCTAATCATTTGCACAATCCTAAGCAAGCTTAAAACCCTCCTAATCAAGCCCAAGTCGAAATTTCTTTCATCACCCTCAAAATATCTCAACCATAAAACTTTATGAAGTCCACTAGGTCATAAATGACTCTTACAAGCCCTTTTATTGCTCTTACAAGTCATTATGAGGGTATTTATGAAGATTTTATCCCTTGAGCCTCCTTTGTTGACTCATCCTTCCCATTTCCTCCATCCTCTCACCATGTGACATGTGTCACTCCTTCATTGGCTATAAGAAATCACAATCCATGTGCTCTCTTCTCATGCAATCTGAGCCCTCCATGAGCTTTTTTCCATCCTTGCATCTTAGCCCTCAATCCCTCAAGCCTCTTGCCTATAAATTGGATCCTTCCCCTTTGCAAAATAACACAATCCATGAAGTAAAGTCATAATGCCATTTTGAGAAGCCATTTTACATCAAAACCATACACTCACACCCAAATTCCAACTCCATTTGAAGCCCTTTTTGAAGCATAAGCTTGAGCATACATCCTATCTATTTAGACAAAGCTACTCAACAAGAGAGCTTCTCATTGAGAGAGCCCATTAATGGCTCATATTCTCAATTGAGAGCTCATCTTAGTCTATCTTGAAGTTTATGAATTTTTTTTAGTTTGTAGAAGTTTTATTTAAATTTGGTTTCTATTAGCATACTAACATTGCTCATATACATTTTGGCACGCCTGGTGGGACCCCGCATGGGTCATCTTCATTAGGTTTTTTAGTCAAGTTTTGTATGTCATTTGCTGATTTTGGCTAATTTTGCTTGTTTTTGTGATTGGTAGGATTGTATAAATTGGTTTTGTAGGTCCACATGAGCATGAAGAAGACAAAGGAACTCATAGTCTATCTCATAGTATTTGCAGATTTTTCAAGCTTATAGGTGGACAAAGCACTTGGAATTCTTCTTCCTCTTCTTGACTATATTCTTCTTATTCCATCTACTTCTTCTTCTTCTTCTTGTGGGAGATCTTGGCCATTTTTCTTTTAAGGAAGCAAAATCATACACACTTCTTTTTAGTGCTTAAAATGAACCCCCAAATCATACTTAAATCCATTAAAAAATTAAAAATTTGCAAAAAAGAAAAAATCTTTTAACAAGTGAAACTAAACCAATCTAATCATTTGCATCCTTGCAACATCAAGGTTTTAGATGCATTCATGCAAAGTTAGGAACATTTCATTTTTGGGAATTTAAAAAGAACTTCAAGTTTCCATTTCAAAAGGTTCAAAATCAACACTAAGTGCACACTAAAATCTAAATAAAACTCAAAGCATCAATCAAGGATAAAATGAACCTCATTTGCAAATATGTTAAAGTTCTTTTAAAAATCTCATGAAAACTAAGAGTCCTAAATGGTTTCCAAAATTGTCCTAAAAAGATTTGTTATTTGTTCCAAACAAATGTCTTGTTGCAAAATCTTGAATGTTTCTTAGGTTTTTTATGCATCAAAACAATCTAGGAATATCATTTTTGGGCTTAAAACATGCAAACTAGAACACAAAATCTTGAATGAAAAGCAAAGTCCAAAGAGTCATTTTCACTTTTGAGTCCAAAAACAATCTTGAATGATCTAAGGTTAAAACAAAGCACTTCAAAGTTCTTAAAACAACACACAAAATCTCAATCTTGAATGCTCAAAGGAAAAAACTTGAATGTTTAATCACTTGTCTTTGAATGCATGTTGCTAAAATCACTCTTGAGTGCCATGGATTAAAATCAAAGTTTGTTTTTTTATGAATGCATTATTAAAACAACAAATCCAATCTTGAATGCCATAGATCAAATAATCATCTTTTGGAGCATAAAAAGAATCTACATTTTTGTAATCTTTTAAGTTATAAAAACAAATAAAAATGCTTTGAGTGAGTTTGTCGTTGGACTCACCCTCTTTAATCACCCATCAATTTAACCATTGGTTGCAATCTCAGTGCCATCTATAGGGATGGGTCCACCTAAGAGGGTGTTAAGTGCTCCATGCAAATCAAACTCCACTCACTTGGGTTTTTAGTGTTTTTTCTAAGTTAGAAAATTCCTTGAATGTGCATTAATCTCGCTCACACTTCATTTGGGCATAAAAATTGGAGAAATCTTGACGTGGAGGGCCTCCGGGCGTGCGCTTGAAATTGAATCTCACACACCTTTGTTTTGGGCTTAAAATAAACTCACACTCAATCTTGAATGCCTTAAAGAAAAATCAATCGATACTTGACATGTAGGGCCTCCGGGCGCACGGGTTTACCTTCTTGTTGACCCTAACTCTTCTTTTTGTTCGCATTCTTCAATCAATTTTATTTTTGTCGACACTTCAAAGTTGAAATAAACATTGTATCTTAAACATGAGTGCTTGCAAAGTCTAGATCAAAAAACTTAAGCGTCAGTTGATAAAAGAACAAGCGTGTTTTTTAGCCCAAGATCATCCAAGTCTTCTCTCCCCTTGTCGTCTTTCGAGGCCATCTTGGGTGCATAAGATTAGGATCCAAAATCTTGTCTTAGCTTTTTAGGAGGCTTGCTTGGGGATTTCATCACCCCTTGGGACGACCTCAACTCCAGCGTTCCGACAGAGTATAAAAATCGGGAGGTGATTCCAAAGACACCTCTCTTGGAATCAAGATTTTGTCACTCGGGCTAAGCCTCAAGGAACTTTATACCCTTGAGAAGTGAAAGAGGAGAAGTGGGTTACCGCTCTTCTCGGCTGTGTGACATATTTTTGGTTTCATCTACATATTTGGGCCTCACATACCTTGCATATATCGAGGACTCCCTAGCTATAACAAATTTCATCCTTGTAGAAAGCTTCCTAGGATGTTGGTGTGTTTGACGTGCTTGCTCAAAACTTTTGTCTGCTTATTTGTTCATAGCTTTTGAATGAATGTTTGCCAACTTTGGTCAAAATTCCAAAAAAAAGCAAAAATCTCCCAGCTCAAGGCATACTTAGTGTAGTCATTGCCTCATCAGAAAATCATCCAAGCTCCCCCGCTGCAACCGAATCTATCTAGTTCCTTGCTTTAGAACAATCCCAAATCCAAAGTCCATCCAAATCATCCCCCCAGCCAGCTAGCAACCCAATCCAAAATCAGCCAAGACTTTAAGGAATTGTTGTCACTCTGCCAGACTTTGCTATCCAATCAATCCGACCAATCCACCAGCCTCACAAAGGTTATCCCTTTGACAGAGCTTTGTCTAGAGTAATTTAGCTTTGTCACTTGTTATCCCTCATCACCTTGAGCTAAAGGTTGGGATCCACAAGTGGTCAATCTCATGTCATGCCCATAGGATCATTAGTCTATCCTTAAGTTGACACAATCTCCACCAATCCAGCGCATAGGAAAGCAAAACTCTCACTTTTTGACAGCATGCCCTTGAAGTCTTCCATCCACAGGAAAGCCAAAAATCTCCAGCCAATCCTCCTTAGGTCTGTCATACAGCTTTGACTCTCCCTAGGAAATCCTTCATCAGCCAATCCAAAATCTACGCTTAATCCAAATCCAACCATGAGCTTCCGTGTTCATCCATATGCAAGACCCCATCCCCATCCGACTCATCATCAAAAAATGAAATCCCAAACCTATCATGATGTGTTCGGTCATATTGTCCTTGCTCCTGCCACCTCCTATTCCAATGATGATGAAAATCTTGTTGACTATGACGTGTATATTGAAAGCCTTAGAAACATTCCCCCAAGCATCCCCCAAAATCCAAGAGTTATTCCAAACTATCTAGTCATGCCATCCGATATTCTAGCTTCCCCTCCATCACCCTATCAACCAAGCTTCCAATCTTCCACCCCCATCACACTAGCTATTCCTATCAATCCACCTCCACCTTCGACACATGAGTCTCCAAGGAATCTCCTAGAGGAAATACAAGAAAGGTCACCTCCAATAGTCGATAAGCCATGTCATCTAATCCAACCATGTGAAGTAGTCAGTGATGAAGCTTCCCCATCTATAATATCACCTCCATCTCCCATAGCTATCATCCCCATACCATCCATCAAATTGCTTAAAATCCTTCCACTTCCCGCAAGCATCAAAATCCCACCACCTGTCAAATCCCTCCAAATCCTATCCACATCGCCTCCAAGAATTTCCCAAATCTCTCGTAATGACCCTTATGCATCCATCTTCTACTCACCCATCTCCACTATTGAATCTCCCATCTGTCCATCCGCTGCCTTTGAAGAATCCATCCCTTCACCTCCTATCGCACCATCCACTCCAAACCAATCCTATCAAGATCCCGCCCAAAAGCATGTTGACATCCCCCAAAGCATAAATGAAGATATCATCGTACCATGTCTTCCATCCATAGTGCAGTCACCATCTCCTCCACTACAAGATATCTTGTCATTCCACCAGCTACATCAAGATCCTATCCTTCCATCTCCCCCGCTTCATGCTTCCATCTTACCACCTATCCAAGCTATTCCACCATCTATAATCTACCCTCTTGGTTCACTTATATTCAACCACGACGGCCCTCTCTCAACAGAAGAATTAAGAACAGTATCTCCCCATTGCAATACACCTAATAAATCACTTCTACCATTTTCTGCAAGCAAAAAGTTTCCTCAGCTTGTTCAAATGCTCAATCAATGGCATTATCAAGGTCAAGGTTTAGGACCACAAGAGAAAGGAATCAGAGAGCCTATTATTGCACAAAAAAATCTAGGATTTCATGGTCTTGGATATGTATCCAAAGGCTCACCATCTAAAGGTGTTGGTACACCACACCCCCAAATCAAGCCTATCTCCAAGCCCACCATGCCAGCCTCCCATCACTCCTTCAAGAAATCTTATGTCATCCCCCCTCCACCATCTTTGCAACCCAAAACAACCTACCATATCCCCCCTTCATCTGCTAAATCCATTTTGGGTCCCTATGTCCCAAAATCTACCATCCTCCATCCTCCTATTAGCCATCATAAAAATCCTATTCCATCCATTCCTATGCAAGATCAACAAAGGCACATATCAGGGCACATCATCCATCATCATCCCCCTACATGCTCTTTCATATCCTCTCCATCTCACAAAGCTTCTCCTAACCATCTTCCCAAAGCTTACCACAACAATGTAAATGCCAACTTCAAAATGCATAAAGCTAAAAATCCACATCCTAGGCAATCATATGTCTATTCTAAAAGACATACTCCAAAAAGGCAAAATCGAATCAAAGAATGCAAAACAATACAAAAGCCTATGAAAAGAAAATCCAAAACCATGTGGATCCCAAAGAAAAAAGTTGAAACCCAATGCATAATGTAATCCACCATTGCTAATCCCCCATCTAGTGACTCATGTCCCCCATCTCCTAACTCCATCTTGGGTGCCTATATCCCCAAGCATGCTTCCACAAATCCTCCATCATGCCCGCATCTACCATCTATCCCCCATATGCTCTTTTCACACTCATCCCAACATGTACCAATGTTGCTCTTGCAAGCATCCCCATCTCATGCTCCTTTCTAGCATTTTCATCCCTCCATCTCCTACCATCAATCCCATATAATCCGATCTATTGCATAAATCACACATCCGGTGTACCAATAGCTAGCAACAAAATTGAACATTCCAATAGCCAATGAAAAATCCCAAAAAAGCCAAAATAGCTGAAGAAAGCCAAAATCATTCCAGCTAAGTCCAAAGTCAAAAAGTCAAAAAAAAAGAAAAGAAAAATAAAGCATCCACTAGTGAAAACTTGGCAATTCAAGCACCTTGGACAAGTACCATGATGAAAACTTGGCAAACAAGCGTCATGCGTAATCCCACCATCCCCAGCTTAGCCTATCACCCTCATGCTTTTGGTCATCTCTTGACATCCACCTCCATCTTCCAATCTATCCACCTATCCTCCATCCTCCAGCTTCCATCTCACACTATCCACTAATCTTATGCAGCTTCAACCAATCATCTTAGCTATCATCCATCTCCCTAGCCCCTTCAACTTTTTCCATCCTAGCTTCAATCCTATCACATCCATCATAAGACCTCCTTCCGCATGTTATCCTCTGATTGGGGGCACTATATTCCTTGGAGATCTTGTCTTGTCCATCCTCCCTTGTCATTGGTATCTAGCTCTAGGCTATCCTCATGCAAACCCAATGTCATCTCTTTATATCCATCATAATCCTAGCTATCTACCATCCTATCCAGCCATCTCATCCTACTCCTCTAGCTATCCTTGGTCACAAAATCTCTCATCATCATTGGATGCATCCTGCCAAATGCATATCTTTTGCTATCACCCCACCCTTAGCCTTCGCATCTTGCACAACATCGAACCATCCCGCTATCCTATCATCCTGAGCTTTTGCCTACTTGTAACTATCTTGGTCTGTTAGCTTGTACCATATCTTGATTAGCTCACTTGTAAATATCTTGGTCTGTCAGCTCGTACATCCTCTTTAGCTTAGTACCATTGCATCTATCTAGTGTTCGTGTCAGTTCATCCTTGATCAACATCTTGCACCCATCGCACATCTTGGTTAGCTATTCCAATGCATCCTTTAGCTAGATTTCCTATCACCAAAGTGTTCTCTTTCTTAGTTCAGCTTGCCAGATGCATCACTCATCCAAATCCACCAGCTTAGGTGCTCTCCGATAGGTCCTTGTAGGATATAGCTTTCCTCATGTCTGATCTTGGTCCGTTAGTACCTTGTCCTACCCATCTCATTGGCAAACAGTTCTCTTTTGGATTTTTGCTTTCTTTTGATTTGGACTCTTCCCTATTGGGTCTTGAAATATCTTTTCCAAGCAATCTCCTTGTTCCCTCCTTAAGGTTTCCACGATCTTCCATATCATGGTATACTGTGAATGGGGCAATCAGAGCGTAAGGTCTTGATCATGTCTTTTGCTTGTTTTCTTTTTTGCTTGTGGGTTACCCAGTGCCATTTCCACACTACTTCCTCTGGGATTCATGTGTGATACTGGAGCAATCCTTGCGTGTTTGTTTTGAGTCAGTTTGTCAGTCCTCTGGATGGTTGGTGAAAAGGCCTTGATGTTCTTGGTAACCTTGGAAATTAACCAATAGTCCTATAGCAAATCTAGTGCTCAACTACATGGTGGTACTTCTCTTTGAAGTATCCCCCCGCTCAAAAAGCTTCAATGGTTTTCTTTCATCTCCATTATCCCCCATCCATATCTAGCATCCGTCTCTCCTACCCCAGCTGATGCATCAGTATCTCTTTGAATCACTCATCACTCTTAGCTTTAGGGATCCACAATCCTAGTCTTAGGGATCCACCAATCCAAATCAACCCACCAAGCCTCATCTTTCGAGATCCACAATCCTAGTCCTAGGGATCTCTGAAACTCATCTTCCACCAATCTAACTCTTTGAAATCCTATTGCATCAGCTTTATTATCCCCTCATCCATCTCACTATCCTGGATTCTTTTTTATAGCACTCCGCTCCTTCATCCTCTGCAATCCCTGAGATCTTAAGATTGCTTCCTCTTGTGCCTCTGATTCTCCCTTTATCATTCTCCAATAGTAAGAGTTTGAGCTAACTAAACCTCTTCTCTTAATCCAATCTGAGTCTCCTTGCTCATCCCAGATTCTTGTATTTTTCAAGAAGCCACCAAGCCTCGCTTTCTCTCCCCACTACCTTCTTGAGGGGGCATCTCACAGTCCATTCTCTCCTCTTCTGCTCTAGCCTTGGGCATCTTATTTTCTTATCTTTGATGCCATGCCACTTGCGGCATCACATCAAAGAGGGGCAAAATGTAGACACCTAAAAACCTTTAGAAAATAAAGTTTTTTTATTTTCTGAAAAAGTCTTGATGACATCATCATTTATTAATTAATTAATTATTTAATTAATTTATTTATTTTTATGCCATTAAAACCCTTTATCTTAATTAAAAATATTTAATTAAGAAATCCCTCCCAAAAATGTTTAAATCTTATTTAAACATTATTTCCTTATTTATTAATTATTTAATTAATAAATTGACCAAAAATCCTAAAATAAATAAAAAAATTATTTTTTGCCCAAAACTTGGCCAATTTCCTTATGACCAATAACCTCTTCCAAAATCTTCTAATCCTTCTTTAATTTCAATTAAAGGCTAATCCCATCATTTCCTACCCCTAATCCCAACTCAAAATATTTAATTAAGATTAAATATTAATCCTCATGTTTATTAAAAAAGTTTTAATAAATATCTCCTCAACCCAAACCCTTGAAATAAATAAAACTTTATTTATTTCCTAAAAATCTAATTTATCCTCATCCTAAGAAGTTCTAGACTCTTCTAGAAAGTCTTCATCCCGATCCTAGGAAATTCTAGACTATTCTAGAAAGTCTTTATCCTCATCCAAAGTCTAAACTCTTCTAGAAGATGTCTTTAACCCTAATCCTAATCTCCTCCTAACCTTGTCACATTCCCTAAACATGGGTTAAAACTTACTAACCCAAGCCAAAGTTAACAAATATCTCCTCCTTCACCCACCCTCATTAAATGCCATCCACTTTCCTATCCCTAAGCTAATCCTAAACCATCCTAATCCATCCTCTAATCATTTGCACAATCCTAAGCAAGCTTAAAACCCTTCTAATCAAGCCCAATTCAAAATTTCTCTCATCACCCTCAAAATATCTCAACCATAAAACTTTATGAATTCCACTAGGTCATAAATGACTCTTACAAGCCCTTTTATTGCTCTTACAAGTCATTATGAGGGTCTTTATGAAGATTTTATCCCTTGAGCCTCCTTTGTTGACTCATCCTTCCGCTTTCCTCCATCCTCTCACCATGTGACATTTTTCACTCCTTGATTGGCTATAAGGAAGCACAATCCATGTGCTCTCTTCTCATGCAATTTGAGCCCTCCATGAGCTTTTTCCCATCCTTGCATCTTAGCCCTCAATCCCTCAAGCCTCTTGCCTATAAATTGGATCCTTCCCCTTTGCAAAATAACACAATCCATGAAGTAAAGTCATAATGCCATTTTGCATCAAAACCATACACTCACACCCAAATTCCAACTCCATTTGAAGCTCTTTTTGAAGCATAAGCTTGAGCATACATCCTATCTATTTAGACAAAGCTACTCAACAAGAGAGCTTCTCATTGAGAGAGCCCATTAATGGCTCATATTCTCAATTAAGAGCTCATCTTAGTCTATCTTGAAGTTTATGAATTTTTTTTATTTTGTAGAAGCTTTATTTAAATTTGGTTTCTATTAGCATACTAACATTGCTCATATACAATTAGTACATGTCCTGTAAACAATGAGTGATGAGTAGATAGTATGCGAAAATGATTCAAAAGTCAAGCAAGTAGTGCATGCTGAGTTATTCAAGTTCTAAGTGACAACATTAAAGTCATAGTATGTGCCAAGAGCCAAGGACTTTAGATGTTGAGTAACATAGTTTTTTCATAGTTAATTGTAGTGGCACAAACTACTATGTAAACCATTTTTGTGCTGATTTAAAGATTGAATTATGGTAATTTGTTGATAAGGATGAATCTTAACTAGGAATCCTTATGTATTACATGCACCCAATTAGTAAAGGAAAGTTTTAAGTAGGAATATGGATGAATCATAGATATTAATTCATACCCAACCCTAAGTCACATAGGTCTTCTTAAGGAGGAAAAACCCTAAACATCATATGTGTGAGAGAGGGAATGAATGAATGATCAAGGAGAGTTTAGAAAGTGAAAACCAGGACATTCATGGTGACCAAGGCATATGATCTAAATTGTATTGCAAGATCAGTTAAAGGAGAAAAAAGGAAGGAAATAGTGAACAACAAAGAGTCATCCTGTAATGTCTCTCATGTTTGCAATCTGTACCTTGTTGTCTATTTTGATTCGAGAGATACTTGATACTCTTATTGTTATTGGTACCTTATGATGACCCAAGGGTTGGATGTTATACTTTGATTCAGTACCATAGATGCTTTACTACTATATTGTTTAGTTTATCATGCTTGCATGTTGATGCTATTTTGAGATGACAGTAGATCTATGAGCATATCTGGTTATATGGTTTCTTGGACATATTTGTTGATTATGTTATGAGATGGATTTTACGTTATGATTATGTACTTCATTCTTATATCTTTACACTTTCTATGAATAGAGTGATATAAATGGATTAATTAGGTATTTAATGTATTTTTCTTTTGCTATGATATTATTATGCAATTGCAATTGATCATGTGTTTTAGTGTGCAAGATTTATATCCCTGGCAGTCGCACATGGAGTTAGTGATTTAGCTGTTCATATTTTACCAATATCATCCTTGTAAGGTTGATGTATCCTTATTTTAATTGTTTTAATGAAAACCTTTAGATGATTAGTAAATCTGAACTCATTTGAGTTTTGTGATTAGACCAGTGAGCATGTTTGTGCATTTAGAGGTTCACTCTGTCACAAAAGTGTTAAGTGATTTTCTCTAATTTTGGGTTTTTGGGTTTTAATCATTTTGGATTTAATTTATGGTAGCTTTTCCTTAGGTGAATTCCCATTATGGAGAATAACCTATTTTTTTTGGGTCAATTCAAAGTCTAGCTACTATAGTTGGCTATTTTCCCTAGTCGACTATTCACTTGAAAAGTGAATAAGTATTGCAAAGAGTGAATTCATTATTCACTTCTTAAATTTGAAATAGAAATTTGAGAGCTCTTGTTTGAATCCTCTTTTGAAGGATTCAAATTCTTCTCATTCTGGGAGTTGTCAGCATGGGCTTTTTGCAAGGCCAGTCTCATTGGATCCAACTCAGGGAGTTTTTGCTATGTCTTCATTTACAGGAGTTTTAGCGAATTATTTATTTTATTTTGTAGGTTTGATTTTTGGCCCCCTTTGCTATCAAGTAGGGCCTTCCTATTTTTTAATTTTTTCTCCATTTCAGCTTTCATTTCTTGTAGTAGTATGTTCAAAGGCTAACAACTAGTGTTTTCCTTTGTTTATGTTTCTTGGTTCTACCCAGTTGTTAGCTGTGAACATTATCCCTATTTTTGGGATGGGGGTTTGAGATTTTGAACTATTATGCTAGCTAGTTTTTCATACAGTGTCCAAATTCATTTATTTTTGGATTTTCAAGGTTTTTGTACCCAAAGGTCAAATGCATTTTAATTTCAAAAATTTTCCAAAGTTTGGGGTTTTTACCTCATTTTGCATACCGCCCTATTTTCTTGGGTTTTCTTAGCATGAGTTAGGTCATGGACCTAGAGTATCCATTTGGACATTGGTTAGACCTTTTTTGCACTTTTATGTTGCATTGGGATGTGTCTTGTGTCTGTCCTTTCGAGTCTATTTTCAGTTGAGTGACTTTTTGCTTGTGTTCCCATCTAGTCCTTATGTTTGATCTTTGTGATGGTGGTGCATTATTGGGTGACATGAGAGGTCCTGATCTTTTGTGGTACTTCTAGAAGTTATGATCATTGGGGTTGGGTTGGGAGTTTGCATACCTATGAGAACTCATCATTGAATGAGCATGGGTAGGGCAGGGTAGCATATGGAGAGGCTTCTATCCTGCAACCTGGTGATTATTTCCCATTGGTTGGTAGAAGAATTTTTATATAAGTTATAATTAAATTAAAACTTTTGAGTGTTAATAAAATATAAGATAATTAAAAAAGGGAATTGTGTGCCTTCATTGGGAAGTTGATGCTACCTAGAATTGTGCATCTTCCATTGGGAAGTTGATGTAGCTAATACTAGCTTAGTCTTGTCAATGATAGGAAACTCTCCATGATGTTAGCCCCTATGTAGTAGCCATTGAGATGTTTAACTAGGACATGTAGTTTATGCATTGCATATGTCTTGGATTCAATCATCATACTTCTTGGTGTGTGTGTTAGCCATGGATTTTGTTTTGCATGTGTTTTCGGTTAGATCATTATCTCCATCAGTATGGTAGGTGTGGATCTACAAGTACCACATGGTTGGGAGGTGTATCTACCTTCACCACTACTAGGGACTGATGTACAAAGATGGTCTATTATTCTAGCACAACCATTGCTAGATGTTTTCAATTAATACTTCAAGTTCTAGAGTATGCTTTCTTGTGATTTATGCTTTCATGGAGATGCTTGTATATCATATTTAGATGATGTTACATTTGATGCATTTCCTTATTACCATGTGATAGGTGATGTTATCTACTTGTAGTATTAGCTTACATTTTATTCTAGCATGTTAGTTTTCCTTATGCTTTTGTTGTTGCATGTTTACTAGTGATATCCCTATTATGATAGTACTGACAATCTGGCCAGTGGCTTGGGATGTTATGCACAGGGGATGCCTAGGGTTTGCGATGGTCTTATGATGCCATTGACGGTCAAGAGGAACCATGTACTTAGTTTGGTTATTTTTCTCATTGTGATGTTATTTTTGTTTAATTGCAAGATTGCTTTTAGTTCACCATGATGTTTCCTTATTGTTCTTCCCTTTTCTGTTTGATTAGATAGTTGTATGTTATTTTTAGCTTTTCTTTCTTTAGTTATGATTCGAGTGTTCTTGCCTTGAAATGTGGATCCGGTACTCCCTATTGTAGAGGAAATTTGTTTCATAGTTTCCTTATCTTTTTATTGATTTTTGTGTTTACATGCTGATTTAAGTTCTCAGATGAGAGTGCACTTTCTCACGTGAGGATGCAAGTCTTTGTGCAGTGTGATGGGTTTCTTCACATGGCTGGGCACTTCCTCGTCAAAAACCCCACACTAGTTCTGGGGTGTTTTACACTTCCTCATGTGAAAATGCACTTTCTTGTGTGAAAATGCACTTCTTCACATGGCATGTGACACTTCTTTGTGTGAGAATTTGGTATTCTTTGGTCTCGTGTAGAAAATAGGGGCTATCTAGGCTTGTTGGAGAAAAGTTTAGAATTTAGTTTTGGATACTCTTTTGGGTTTTATACCTTCCTAGTTCAAAAAAAATCCCCTAAGGGGTTTAAAATATATCATTTAAGTATAAGTAATTATTATACTTAAGATATATTTTAATATATGTGATGATTCTTCTGAGATAGGTTCTAAACCTCTACGAGCCAAGATAAAGATTCTAGGAAATTTTAGGGCTTCAGAAATTTAGACTTAGCCAATTTTTAGGAGTCAGCTTTTGTCTTTTAGCTTGGTTGATCTCTGATGTTTTCTTGTTTGTGTTTTTCTTAGTAGTGGCATTTGGAGATCCATTGGTGTTTGGATTATTGTCGGTCTTCTGTTGCGATCTTTGTGATCCATGTATGTTATTATAATGTGCACTTACACTTGTTAAAAAAATAAAAATTATCATCTTGCTTATATTTCATCCTTGTTTCTAAGGATCTCTAGGTGGGGCATTACATCTATTATTAGGGCCCATGTTGCAACATTGGGATTTCTATGTTATGTTTTTAGTGTTGGGTATTATTATATTATGTTGATTATTTGATATCTTGTTGGTTCATGCTTTTGACTTTTATGCTTGTGACCTAACTTTTCTGACATCACCTTGTTGATACCACAGTGATGCCTCCTACACATAGACCTGGTGACCATGGTGGTACCCATAGTGGTAATTGTGGAAATGAATACCATGAAGAAGAATGTTAGGATGGAGAGGGAGAATGTGGTAATAACACTAATCAAAATGCCACGGGGGTATTGTTGCCAGTAATCTAGGATATTCTTGCTCAGTTGGGCCCTCATTTTAAGGAGTGCCAAAGGGATCATGATCAGCAAGAGGGATCTAATCATGCAAATTCCCATCAGTTAGAGCACATAGAGGAAGAACATGAATTTGAGTGTTCCTATACTCCACCTAGTGGAAGAGGGCACCATTGGGGTGGTAGGGACTGCAACAATGAGGATTCCATCAAGTTGGATATTATGAAGTCCCTTTAGCAATCCAAGCCACCAGTGTATGATGGCAAGGTAAGTGGCCTCAAAGTTGAGACTTGGTTGTTGGACATGGAGCGTTGCTTCACCATGTATCCATATTCAACCAACATGAGGGCTTGTTATGCAATTATGTAGTTAAGGGACTAGGCATCCATTTGGTGGAATATTGAGAGTTAGAAGATTCATGTTAGTGTTGTAGATCTCACCTAGGAGATCTTTGAGGAGAGATTCCAAGAGAAATTCTTATCTCCTCAATTTAGAGAGGCCCATGCTCATGAAAATCTAGCAAGGAAACATGATAGTATATTAGTAAAAAATTTGATTCTTTAAACTTAGGTAGTATTCATGCTACAGCAATGATGACTTACTCTTAGCTCCTCATTTTATCCAAGGCCTTAACGATTCCCTCATTGGAAAAGTTTGCATGCACTAGCCCAGGACTCTTGTTCTTGCTATTGAGAAGGCATGTATTGCTAAGGAATATCTAGCTAGAGGTTTCAATAGCATATCTGGTTCCTAGAACCAAAGTGCAAAGAATTTAGGGTAGGATGCATAGTATTCCCAGCCCTCAGGGAAGGGACAAGCTCAATCTGCACCCACCGAAGGTGGTATTTATCATTGTGGATCTCCGTGGAAGGGATTTTGTACCAAAGGTGGACAAAATTTTGGTACCTCAAGAAAGGGAGAAGATAACCAAAACTGAGGGAAAAAATCTCACCAGGATCATCTTCCTTAGAGTGTTTAGTAGAATTCTAGTAGAGGTTGTGCACCTTATCCTAGCACTACTCAGGGTGGTCATGGGACAAGACCCATTTTTTTGGGAACTACTATTATTGTGGCTAGCCTAGCCATAAATCATATGAGTACTCCATTAAACCATCAATAGGACTTGCTAAGGGTGTAGAAAGATCTGAACCTACTATAGGAGATGTGGGTACAAATCATAAATTCTTTGTGATTATTGACAATTGTCAAGTTAAGCATCAAGTTATGGTAGTCAAGGATATAGGTATATTACATGGTATTTCATCTTTAGTTTTTTTTGGCTCTAATGCTTTAGATTATTTTCTATCATCATCTCTTGTTTAGTGATGTGGGGTAGTGATAATGTGTCGGGTTGATAGCTAGAAAGTTGAGTTAGCCATGGGTTCTAAGGTGGTTGTTGACTCATTGGTTAGGAGTGTTTTGAATTTGGGAACCTTTACCACCATAGTGGATTTATGCATTCTACATCTAGGATTGTATGACATTGTGTTGGGCATCGATTGGTTAGTTGCCCATCAAGGGAATATTGATTGCCATCGTAAGGTGCTATAGTGATTTGATAACATAGGTGGGTAGGTGGAATGTTTGTGAGTCCAAAGACCAATCTCACTTAATATGATCTCAGCTAATCAGATGAAGTGAAGTGTGTAAAAGGGTTGTCAATTTTTTCTTGTGTCTATCATTGATCTCAAGGAAGTTGAGAGCCACACAATGACACTTGATGATCACCCACTCCTTTATGAGTATGTAGATGTGTTTCCTAATGAGATTCTAGGTATGCCACCATAGTGTGATATTGGTTTCTAAATTGATCTTGTACCAAGAGTAGAGCCGATTTCATGAGATCCTTACCACATGACTACTCAAGAGTTGAGTGAGCATAGATTGTAGTTGGAGGAATTGTTGGCCAAGGGCCATATTCATCCTAGTGTATACTCAAGGGGTGCACCAGTCATCTTTGTGAAGAAGAAGGATGGTTCTTTGCATTTTTTTATTCACTACTAATAGCTAAATAAGGTGACAGTGAAGAACCATTATCCTTTGCTAAGAATAGATGACTTGTTTGATCAGATGATGGGAGCACAAGTGTTCTCAAAGTTTGATCTTAAGTTAGGATATCATCAACTTTGTATTTAGGAGGCTGATATTCATCAAAAAACTTTTTGTAAATGGTATGGGCATTATGAGTTCACAATTATACCCTTTGGGTTAACCAATGTGCCATCAAATGGTGTATTTTGTACTTACCTCGATCACTGTGTCATTGTATTCCTAGATGACATATTGATCTATTCAAAGAGTAAGGAGGAGCATGAATTCCATTTACATCAGGTTTTGAAGTGTTTGAGAGACCATTAGTTGTATGGCAACTTGAGTAAATGTGGGTTCTTCCAGTCAGAGGTGAAGTATTTGGGGCACATCATCACTAGTGATGGTATTATAGTGGATCTCAAAAATATTTGTGCTATCACAAATTGGCTAGCACCCATTAATGTCTCAAAATTTTGTAGTTTCATGGGATTGGTAGGATACTACCATTACTTTGTGAAGGATTTTTCACAAGTAGCCCAACCCATCACTTCTCTTTAGAGGAAAGGGAAGAAGTATGTTTGGTCATACCAATGCGAGGTAGCATTTAATGCTCTTAAGGAGTGTTTGACATGTGCACCAATCCTTGCAATATCTAATCTTGTAGGTGATTTCATGGTTTGCACATATGCTTCATTTGAAGGTGTGGGTGCGCTGTTGATGCAGGATGGTCAAGTGATTGCATATGGGTCTAGAAAACTCAAAGACAATGAGCTGAACTACCCCACTCATGATTTGGAACTTGTGGCCATAGTGCATGCCCTTTTCCATTGGAGGCATTTTCTTTTGGGACACAAGTTTGAGTTGCATAGTGATCATAGGGGCTTGTAGTATATCTTTACTCAACCAAACCTGAATGCAAAATAGTGTCATTGGATGGAGTTCTTGTGTGAGTATGACTTTGATGTTCATTACATTAAAGGGAAGTAGAATGTCATCACTAATGCTTTGAGTAGGAGGTGACATGAGGTATTAGTGATGTCACTAGGAGTGGATTTGTGAGGCTGTATCTTGGAGGTTTTTCCTAGTGACACTTGGTATCAAGAGGTGAGAGCGGAGGTTGAGTCTAGACATACCCTTTAGGGGAGATTTTTAGGTTATGTAATTGATTTTGATGGACTACTGCATCACATGGGGTATATCAATGTACCCATGTTGGGTGATCTTCATACTTTGGTTTTGTTCAAAGTGCATCATGCACCATATTTTGCATATCCCAATGTCAAGAAGATGCATGCTGATCTTAAATAGCTATACTTTTGGGTAGGGATGAGGCACAATGTTGCTGATTTTGTTGCTAGATGCCTTGAATGCCAGAGAGTGAAGGTAGAGCATCAGCATCCAATGGGTCTTTTGCAGCAACATACTATTCTAGAGTGGAAGTGGGATACAATATCTATATATTTTATCATAGGGTTTCCTATGTCATCGCAGAGACATGATTGTATCATGGTGATAGTGGACAAGTTGTTCAAGGTAGTACATTTTTCACCAGTCAGAGCATCCTAGACAACTTCTTTTATAGTGTATGTTTTCTTAGAGGATATTGTTTGTTTGCATGGGATTCCTCATTAGATCATTTTCGATAGAGATCGAGTGTTTACTTCTGCACTGCAGACATCTCTCTAGGATGCTTTGGGCATACAACTAAATTTTAGTTTAGCTTATCACCCAGAGATCGATAGTCAAACTGAGAGAGTGAATCAAGTTTTGGAGGATATGCTTGGCATTTATGTTATGGATGGGCAAGCGAATTGGGAGGACTATATGTACCTTGTTGAGTTTGCATACAACAATGGATATCATATTTCTCTTGGCATGTCACCTTTTAAGGCCTTGTATGATAGACCATGCCATACCCCTTTGATTTGGGATCATTTAGAGGACTAAGTTCTTTTGGGTCTAGAGATGCTTTAGGATATAGAGTAATAGTTTTTTCACATTAGGGAGCATTTGATTACTGCTTAGGATAGACATAAGATGTATGTAGATGCCCATTGGTTGGATTGCCACTTTTATGTTAGTGACAAGGTGTTTTTGAGAGTGCATCTGAGGAAGAGCCCCATCCATTATGGAAAAGGCTCTAAGTTGGTGCCACATTTTGTTACACCTTTTGAGATCCTCAAGAGGATTGGTCCTATTTCTTATCAACTAGTGTTGCCACCTAGCCTATTGTGCATTCATAATGTTTTTCATGTTTCTATGTTGAGAAAGTATATTCTGGATATGACCCATGTTCTTGACTAGGATTCTTTCCAGGTAGCAAACAAGAAGCTGACTTTGGAGCCCATTCATATCCTACAACACTAGAGGCTGACCTTATGAGGTCAGGACATAAAGTAGGTAAGGGTCCAATGGGACCTGAGCGATGAGACCTCTGTGACTTGGGAGGATGCTGCATGACTAAGGGGATTGTACCCCTATCCTTTTATTGGCTTCTAGGAGTAAGCTTATGTTAGTGTGGGAGGATGTAGTGCCTCTTGTGTTTGCAGTTTGTACCTTCTTGTCTATTTTCATTCGAGAGATAATTGATACTCTTATTCTTATTGGTACCTTATGATGACCTAAGGGTTGGGTGTTATACTTTGATTTAGTACCATAGATGCTTTACTACTATAAAATTCAGTTTATCATAGTTGCATGTTGATGCTATTTTGAGATGATAGTAGATCTATGAGGATATTTGGTTATATGGTTTATTGGAAATATTTGTTGATTATGTTATGAGATGGATTTTGTGCTATGGTTATTTACTTTATTCTTATATCTTTATGCTTTCTATGAATGTGAGTGATGTAAATGGATTAATTAGTTATTTAACGTATTTTGCTTCAGCTTTGATACTATTATGCAATTACACCTGATTGTCTGTTTTAGTGCACATGATTTATATCACTGGTAGTGGCACATGGAGTTAGTGATTCAACAATTCATATTTTACCAATGTCATCGCTATAAGGTCAACATATCCTTATTTTAATTGTTTTAATTAAAACCTTTGGATGATTAGTAAATGCAATCTCATCTGCATTATGTGATTAGACCAGTGAGCGTGTCTATGTATTTAGAGGTTTGCTTTTTCATGAAAGTGTTAAATGATTTTCTCTAATTTTGGGTTTTAATCTTTTTGGATTTAATTTTTAGAAGCTTTTCCTTAGGTGAATTCTTGTTATGGAGAACAACCTATTTTCATTTGGGTTGATTCAAATAGTATATGCTATAGTTGGCTATTTGCCCTAATTAACTATTCACTTGAAAAATGAATAAGTATTGAAAAAAGTGAATTCGTTATTCACTTCTCAATTTTCAAATAGAAATTTGAGAGCTCTTTTGTGAATCCTCTTCTAAAGGATTCCATCTTTGCTCATTCTGGGAGCTATGAGCATGGGTTTTTCACAAAGTCAGTTAGTTTTTGTTATACCATCATTTTCAATAGTTTTGGTAGATTATTTATTTTATTCTGTGGGTTTCAATTTCTACTCCTTTTGCTATCAAGTAGGGCCATCCTATTTTGTAGTTTTTTTCTCTATTTCAACTTCAGTTTCTTGTAGCAGTATGTTAGGAGGCTAAGAATTAGTGTTCCCATCCATTTCTATTTGTTGGTTTTACCCAGTTGGTTAGGTATGAACATTTTCCCTATTTTTAGGATGGAGGTTTGGGATTTTGAGCCATTATGCTGGCTATTTTTGCATACTATGTCCAAATTCATTTACTTTTCAATTTTTGAGGTTTTTGTACCCAAAGGTCAAATGGGTTTTAATTTTAGATTTTTTCCAAAATTTGGGGTTTTTACCTCATTTTTCATGCCACCTTATTTTCTCAAGTTTTCTTGGCATGAGTTGGGTCATGGACCTGGAGTATCTATTTGGATATTGGTCGGACCATTGTTGCACTTTTATGTTACATTGGGATGTGTGTTGCATTGGTTCTCCTAGTCTATTTTTGTTTGAGTAACTTTCTGCTTGTGTTCTCATCCTATTTTTGTATTTAATCTTTGTGATGGTGGTGTGCCACACATGATTACGTGCATATACATTTGTCAAGTGACCTGTGGGGCCTCAATCTTCTGTGTTGCTTCCAAAAGTAATGATCATTGGGGTTGGGTTGGGAGTTTGCATGCCTATGGGCACTCGTCGTTGGATGAGCATGGGTAGGGTAGGATAGCATATGGAGGGGCTTCTATCCTGCAACCTTGTGACTATTTCTCATTGGTTGGTAGAAGAAGTTTTATATAAGTTATAACTAAATTAAAACATTTGGGTGGTAATAAAATATAGTGTCATTAAAAATGGGAATTGTGTGCCTTTCGTTGGGAAGTTGATGCTGCCTGGAATTGTGCAATTTTCGTTAGGAAGTTGGTGTTGCCAATACTAGCTTGTGCTTGTAAATACCAAGCAACTCTCCATGATGTCAACCCCTATGTAGTAGCCATTGATATGTCTAACCAAGACCTATAGTTTATGCATTGTATATGTCTTGGATTTAGTCATCATACTGCTTGGCGTGTGTGTTAGCCATGCATGTTGTTCTACATGTGTTTATGGTTGGATCATTATCTCCACCAGCATGATGGGTGTGGACCTATGGGTGCCACATGGTTGGGAGGTGTAGCTACCTTCAACATGACTAGGGACTAGTGTACAAAGAAGGTTTTTTGTTCTAGTGAGGCTATTGCTAGATGTTTTCACTTGGTACTTTGGGTTCTAGAGTATACTTTCTTTTGATTTATGCTTTCATTGGGATGTTTATATATCATGTTTAGATGATGTTATATTTTATGCTTTTCCTTATTAACATGTGACAGATGATGTTATCTACTTGTACGATTATCTTATGCTTTATTCCAGCATGTTAGATTTCCTTATGCTTTTGTTGTTGCCTATTTAGTAATGACATCTCTACTACAATAGTACTAACAATTTGGTCAGTGGCTTGGGATGTTATGTGCAAGGGATGGCTATGGCCCATGACGGTCTTATGATGCCATTGATGGTTGGTAGGAATTGCATACTTAGTTTGGTTATTTTTCTCATTGCGATGTTATTTTTCTTTAACTATGATGTTGCTTTCAGTTCACTATGATGTTTCCTTTCTATTCTTCCCTTTGTTGTTTAATTAGATGGTTAGATGTTATTTTTAGCTTTTTTTTCTTCAATTACAATTTGAGTGTTCTTTCCTTGAAATGTGAATTTGGTACTCCCTAATGTGGAGGGACTTTGTTTCCTAGTTTCCTTAGCCTTTTATTTATTTTTGTGTTTGTGTGCTGATTTAAGTTCTTGCATGAGATTGCACTTTCTTGTGTGAGGATTCAAGTCTTTGTGTGGTGTGGTGGTTTTCTTCATGTGGCTAAGCACTTCCTCACATGAAACCCTACACTAGTTTTGGGGTGTCTTGTTCATACTTTCTCGCATGGAAATGCACTTTCTTGTGTGAGAATGCACTTATTCGCATGGTGTGTGGCACTTCTTTGCATGAGAATCTGGTATTCTTTGGCATAGAAAATAGGGGCAATTTAGGCTTGTTAGAGAAAAGTTCAAAGTTTGATTTTGGACACCCTTTTGGGTTTTATACTTTCTTAGTTCAAAATAGATTTCCTAAGGGGTTTAAAATATATCCTTTAAGTATAAGGAATTATTATACTTAAGATATATTTTAATATATGTGATGAATCTTTTGAGATAGGTTCCAGACCTCTATGGGCTAAGATAAAGATTCTAGGAAATTTTAGGGCTTTAGAAATTTAGACTTAGCCAATTTTAGGAGTCAGCTTTTGTCTTTTAGATTGGTTGATCTTTGATATTTTATTGTTTGTGTTTTTGTTAGTAGTGGTGTTTTGAGATCCATTGGTGTTTGGATGATTGTCAGTCTTCCACTACAATCTTTGTGATCTGTGTATGTTGTTATCATGTGCACTTATTTTTTTAAAAAAATATTATCTTGCTTATATTTCATCCTTTTTTCCAAGGATCTTTTGGTAGGGTGTTACACATTTGATCAAGAAGGAGCAAGTACACAATAGGATAGAGGTGATCTATCATTAAGCATCAAAGTGCTAATCATAATATCAATGTTGAGACTTTCTAATAGGTGAATTAGTTAAATCTCTTAATAGAGTAGTCCTAACATGTATGAAAATCTTCTAACAAGGTGCTTGCTTAATTGTGAGTTAAAATTCCATTAACCAGGTGCACTTCTAATAGGGTGTTGAAATCCTTTAATAGGGTGAGACCTAACACTCTTGTTAAGTCTTTAACAAGGCAAGACCTTTCACAAGGTAGATCATGGTTCATCATCAAACAGTGTAACCTTCATTGGATACACCTTATTACTATAGTAGTGAAGATTTGTGAGTGTCATCCCCATCCCAGTTTTACCTTCTCATTGGAGGGTTTTTGGGTAGTTATATATTGTGTCACAAATGTGTGAATGGTTACTTGTTTACATACTTTAGATGTATATGATTTACATGGTATTTCAGTTTACTATTTAAATACCTAAGATAGATGTGTGGCGAATATTTTATGGACCAAAGTTTAAACTACTAATCACCCCCACACCCCCCACACCCCACCCCCCCAAATTTTATCTTTTCCTATTGTATTTGAAATAATATAATATTCCTATTGTAAGGAGAAGTATGTACTTAAATCCTAAAATAGATGAAAGATAAATACTAACATTGAATCTAGAAGGTGTTGTTTTCTGATGTTTGTATACAATTTTTGGACAATCTATAGCCTATTTTAGACTAGAAATCTTGAGTCCAGAAAAACCTAAAAATCTTTCTTTTTTTTGAAGGGGGGTCAACCTTGACCTTGTTGGCAGGACACAATCTTACCTCAAGGCACAATTGTACCCCAAAATGTCAACCTTGACCTACATTGCTCTGACAAAATTTATGTTTGTGGATCTCCAAGTTTGACAAAAAGGGTATCCAAATCTCCTCTCAAATTCATTGTTCCACATGTATATCTACATGAAAAATGGTTTCTTTTTTGGATGAGTGGTTTGCTTTGGTCAAACTTTATTTGGAATTAACCTTAAGAATAGAATTGAAATAGAGAATACTACCAAGTAGTAGAAGTAAATCTAAAAATGAAACTATGATACTCAATAGATATGAAATTATATTTGAAATATAAACAACTATATTGATATGAAATCTTGAACATAAAATTAACACATACAAATCAAAATGTCCATGATTGTATTTTTGGAATTTACCTTGAAAGAAGTATGAATATATCTTGAAGATAAACAAAGGATATTGAAGGAAGATCACATCACCATGATGGCTAGATCTAGGGTTTTGAATGATGAATCTTGAATTCTTGAACAAAAGCCCTTCAAAGGATTGGATGCTTCAATCCTTGATCTTCAATGTAGAACTCAAATTCTTGATGACATGAAAAGGAGTGCTTGATAATGGATCATAGATTCACTTCATAAAAAGTAGATAATAGATTTTCTCAGAGATAGTAGATATCAAAATGAGGGAAGGAGGCTTCCTTATATAGTGATCTAGGTCACTAACTCCTAGAGAAGGTGGACATAGGAGTATTAAATCTCATTTAACCTTAACCCCTATGAATAGAGCTATATTAAATGAAATTTAAGAATCCACCTTTTTGGAACTTGAAATAACTAATCCAGAAGTGTGAAAATAAACTTTCCCAAATCACGAGATCCCAAAACTTCTAGAAATTGAAAATGGGACCTAGGGTTAGGGACTAGGTCGATCCTACCCTAGGTCAAGGTCATCCATGACCTAAGATCAAGTTCAAGTTTGACCTTGATCCACAAGGTTGTCCTTGACCTAGAGCTCAAAGTTTTTAGTTTTACAAAGTACTTTATTAAAAGTAGGCTAGAAATAGAGAGAAAGGAGTCGAACAAGGTAAAAACATCCAAATACATTCAAAGACCCATTCAAGAAACATGAAATTGTTAGAATACTTTTAAAATAACTAGGGGGTGAATCAGTTATCTAAGGTCTAGATGTATAATTAAAAAATTTCATAGCCTAGTGAATCCATAAAACATTTATCATCATGCAAGCATCCATAGGATTATTGAACCACTTAAAAATTGTGGGTTACTATCAAATCAATTCGTAGAAATGTAGACATAGAGCATAACTAATTTAACAACACATTTGACACAATGATTTACATGGAAACCCAATTTAGGAAAAACCACCAATAACATGCTACTCTTTTTCACTCTGCTAAATTGATGACCTATAAACGGTGAACCCTATTAAAGGTTACAATACACATTATTAAATGTGACCCTTTGAAAGAATTTTAATCATCCTATTAGGAGTGAGCCTTGATAGAGTAATTTAGACATTTCACTTGGAATGCCACTTGGTTAAAGGATTTACAAATGTCTATTAGGTCAACCTTTATCTAAAGGATTTACCCTAGACTGATACAATTATTGGAGAGTAACAATAAGGTTTGATTTGATAATGACCTACAACTCTATTTGTAGATTATAGTCTTTTTTTAGTCCTCCATTCTACTTGGTGCTCACAAATTTTAGCTATGACAATTTTTTCAGCCTTCTTGCTTGACATGCCAATGCGAACTCTTCTCTTAGATAACTTGATGAAGCAAAACCCTTGACTCCTTATCCTCCTTATGTTATCACACATGACAACCCTTGCTTCTAACCAACCATCCATATAAATAAGAAATTAATATATTTTTTCATTCATTCTCCATCATGAAATTTAGGGTTAGAATAGATTGTATAGGATATAATGAATTTAACCTTCATTTCATATCTCTTCTAGAAATTTCTCCTTCAATCTTCTTTGAATTTGCCTAAAAATAGTTTACCTTGAATTCTATGCCACTAGCTCATCAATCTTATCTTCCTCCTAGTTCACACAATCCAAAAAAACAAACTTGTTAGCTAAGATCCATTAAATTTATGATCTTCCAAATAATGCAGTCACTTGACATTAACTTGCTTCTGATGCTTAATGCACACTGCATTTCTCAACCTCCTCTGTAAAATCACTCGACATGAACTAAAGTTTACTAGTGCTTGGAATCAAGTAAAATTTACTTGACATCCACTATTTTTCTTGGAATACACTAGAATACTTTGTTACTTGGTTTGACGTGATTATCTACTTGGCTTGCACTAATTTTTCTTGGTTAGCTACTATCCACTCACTCAAGCTTGGTAGACAAACTTTATTTAACTTGTTCTTCTAAACTTGCTTAGTGTAACCAATCTTTGTACAACCTTAATTAGATTATCAATACATTGTGTTATCACTATATTAGCTAAATCTTGTACTCCTTTACATAATCATAACTCAACCTTTCCACTAGGTGCCATTGTTTCATGTTTTTGATGAAATCCTCTTCATTAATCAAAAAGTGATAGTACTTGAATCTTGTAAGTAGTTGTCTTAAAATCAAATAAAAATTTGACATTAGTGACAAAATAATGATTGATACATATTGATCATACTTGTATCAATTTATTCTCAATAATCTCCTTCAAAAATGTTCCTCAATCTATGGCATTGATGGAAAAACAAACTTATCAACCAAATTGACTAGGTTAAAACATTAAGACCAACAAAAAAACAAAAAAAATTGAAAATAATTCCTTGTATTTAAATCTCTTCCTCCACCAATAGCTGTTATCTTCTCAATAGGTTACAAAACTATTTTGAGTATAAAACTCTTTTGAGTCATCCTTATAACTCCCTCTGAATAACTTCTTGTATCTCCCTCTTACTAGGTAGATGTTAGGATTTTTCCTTGTTTTTTGTCCTAATTAGTAACTATCTCCCTCTTTCTTTTACTTCACTTAATAATTAGTTATCTCCCTCTTTGACAATAATGCTAAAGACTTGTCATCTTAATATGAATATATGAACTTCTTTAGTTTCTACCTCTTTCACCTTACTTGTGACTAATTTGTAGTTCCATCTCTTTGACTACATTAGGAAGCTCCTAAAGTATGATCCATTGCATCAATTTGTAGCATATGAAAATTAGCTTGTTTGATGTAGGGTAGTCCTTTTGTTACTTAGATATCTTTTGATAGGGGTATCACCCCTAGCTTATCTTTAGATAATCATGAGCATCTTTAGGTAAATCTTTTGTGAACATATCATTGATTTTTTCTTTTCTATTATCATCTTCCATATTCACCTCTTTATCTTCAATTAATTCTCTTAAGTAATGATACTTGATTGCAATGTTCTTAGTCTTTGTGTACATCATAGGATTCTTTGATATATTTATAGCACTTGTATTATTACAATACAATGTCATTGGTTATGTGATCTCTTCCTTCATACCTTTGAGTAGTCATTTGATCCATACAATATTTTTACAATTTATAGAAGCAACACCAATTCAGCTTCAACAATATATTGTGAGGTGTAGTTTTGTTTCTTGCTAGTTCATGTGACTAGTTCATGTGACAAGCCTCTTGCCTAAGAAAAATTATCCTCCACTGCTGCTCTTTCTATCATCAATGTTTCTAGCCTAATCAACATTAGTATATGCTCTTAATTCAAATTTCTTATTTTTCTTATAGTATAGACCATACTCCTCTATTTCTTTTAGATATCTTATTATTCTCTTTATAGCCATCAGATGATTCTCCCTAGGATTAGTAGAGAATCTTGCAACTATCCCTATAGATAATCTAATGTTAAGTCTACTATGTACTACATATTTTAATTTGCCAATCATAAACCTATATAATGTTTGATTCACCTCAGTTGAATCATCATTCTTTGACAATTTGTGTCCTTGACATTTTTTACTGATTGATGTATATACCATATTTCATTTGATATACCTACAAACCCACAAAGTACTTGATCTCTCCAAACATAGACATCTCAAATTCTTGCTTCATCTCATTTGCAAAAGCCTTACATAAAACATCTTGACCTCCAAATATGATACCATCAAAAGAAATTAAAATAACAAAATACCTTTGCCTTTTTCTATCTTCATGTATGGATTGTTGTTATCATTAGTCCTTTCAAATATAAACTTCACAAGATAATTATGAAGTCCCTCATACCATGCTCTTGGCACTTTTTTCAAACCATATTGAGCTTTGTGCAATCTACATACCATATTCTTATTGTTAACATCAAAAAATCCTTTTAACTATTCTATATAAACTTCTTCCTTCAATATGCCATTCAAAAATTCATATTTAACATCCATTTGATAAACTATGAAACCTTTGTATGTAGAATAATAAAGTTAAGTTATTATCCCTTCCAATCTAGTAACAGGAGCAAATGTCTCTCCATAGTCAATTCCTTCTTCTTGTGCATATCCTTTGTAGGCTAACCTTGCCTTGTTCCTTGTGACTTCACCATTTTAATCTAGCTTTTTAAAAAATATTGTTTGTGTAAATAAATATTTACTATTTACACTTACTTAAGTGTACTTAGGTTAATATATTATTTTATTATTTATTTATTAGTCACCTAGGAGTATGCGCACTCTTGTGAGTTTTCATATTGACAACGTAGGAGTTCACACCTCTTTTATGCACATGGTGTCTACAACATAGGAGTTAGCACTCTAATTAAGCACATGGTGTCTACAAAATCTTCACTTGAGATACACCTTGTCATTCTTATCCTCTCATCTACAATGAAGGATAATATGTGTGCTTAGTTGTCATCCTTATCTTATCTCCTAGCTCTTTTTAGAACCATTCTAGATGCATCTTAAGAGACCTTTATATACAAGCACTCCTAGTGTGTATGTACAGAGCAATGTATTAGGACATTCTTTGATAGATTGATCATGCTCTTTTCGGTCTACTATTGTGCTTGTGTTTGAGTTCTTCAATCTTGGGAAAAATTTTCCCTAAGGAAAATTCTTACATGATATCAAAGCTCTTGGATAATTTTTCTTCACATATCTATTCAAGAACATCTTATTGCTTTAGTACCTCAGCCTAAATCTGGAGTATCATAGTCATTTGGAGTGCCTAGAGCTAGAACAAACCTCACCATTGCAGTCAAAATGTTGATTTAGTAAAAATTGGCTATAAATTCACCTACCCTTGGCCAAAGTCAATTTTGAGGAATTTTTTTTGCAAACCAAAATCCAAAGGCCCAATTTGAAAACTTGGTTTGGTCATTATTCAATCTATTTAATTGATTTGTAGATTTTCTTTTTTCTTTGCATTTTCAAACAGACTTTTCAAAAAAAAATTGCCCTTTGAGCAGCAGGTACTAGACAGTGACACCCTGGCCCTACATCCAAGGAATATTCTAGTACTATAGAGCATATTCCTCTCATGGTGACATCTACAAGTATAGGCAGAATTCAAAATATCCTACCACTTTTTGGCATACACCCCTAATTAGCTGGCATATTCAACTGGCAGACTGACTTGTTTGTTCTAACTCCACCTATCATGATATATATATATATTTCACTAACCACTTGCACAAGCAATATGGGATTATTACTAACCCCTCCTAGTGACTGTTCTTTCAACTCTAGCCACTGTGCATCCCTTTCTAGCTATTCTCCATTGTTTGCCGCATTGACGACTACCAGCAAGGAAATTTCTCTTCTAGTGGCAATGATCACCACCAAATGCAGACCTTCCAGACTCTAGCCTACAGTTTGAATTTTTTGATGCCCATGTTCTACTCACCACCAAATTTTCTATACATGTAGGAACCTATCAACACATGACCCATCCATAAGGATGTAGCAAGTAGTCACCTCACGTAGTCAAAGGCCTACTCAACACCCTAGCACTCGACACATTAGCATGCCCACTCACTGACTATATTGTTGACATGTATAGGTTGTACTTACATGTTAGCACCAACTAGATTTCCATGTGGATAGACCATACCCTACCATGTTAGACTAACTATACTAGTCCATACCATACGATTGTGCCATGTCACCCAGGGTGGCTTTTTCATTAATGTCGACATTTTATAGGATTAAATTTGGTGATCATTTGACCATCATCCCTAGGCATTTTAAAATTGTTGCAATGGTCATTTGACCCTCAAATTTAAGTTAATATTTTTCTACCTAGACCCCTCTCTAGATATAGTTTTGATTTGATAGTCCGACTTTGGGAGGTCATAACTTAGTCATCCAGACTCCAAATTCGGTGCAATTTTTTTTGATTTTGGGTAAAAATTCTTGAATTTTTCAATAGTGGTGTTATTTTCTAGTTTTTGTGCAAGGATTTGTCTAAAATTGGATTTTTTGGCAACTATACCTATCCAATTCTATATTTTGTAACTTGAAATGCTCTATAAGTTCTCACATGGACTCAAAAATAGGTTTCACTTTTTTTGAAAGTTTTTAATTTTTTCTCTACTTCCTAGATCTGCAATCAAATTCTAGGGTTGTGTAGAAAAAAATATCACTTTTAGAATTAGGGCCTTTTCTACATTATATTGCTTTAATTACTTTTTAGAATTGTTGTACATTTAAGCTACAGTGGTTAGTTCTAGATGAAGGCCTCAAAAGGTAGTTGTAAATAGATAAATCAAAAGTCCACTTTGTACATTTTGACAAGTTGCCTATTATACATGCACTACATATCAAGTGCCAAAAGCATCATTGTTTTTTTTGGGGGGGGGGGTGGGTGTGTGGAGGGGGAAGGGGTTCTTTTGATTGAGTGAAGGGGGTGTGTATTGTCTTTTTTGTCTCTCTCTTGTGTGCTCTTTTCATTTTCTACATCATGGTTTCACCTAAAATTCCACTTCTAACTTCACACAATTATTCTACATGGAAAGATATTGCCTAGAGTAGATTAATGGAAAAAGGTGTAAGTATTTATGTTGACAGTACAATTCCCTAACCCACTAATGTTATATCACTCAATGATTGGAAAACTAAAGACCAACAGGCTTTAGGAATTATCAAGAATTATGTACATAGAGATCTCTTTTTCCACATTTCTAGTTTCAAGGAATCCAAACTTACAGCATTTTATGGTATGGTGGATGAGCAGAAGTGATTCTAGATTGAGGACGATCTACTTCTATTGGATCCAAAGAACTTTAACACAATTCAAGATTATATCAATAAATACAATGAGTATAGGGCACTACTTAAAGATTGTTGAAATCCCATGAAGGATGAAAAGTTGATTCATCATATCCTAAAGAGGCTACCTTTCAGAATATGCTTCCTTTGTTTCAAGTTATAATAATCACAAGTTAACCATGGTAATTGCTATCTAGAAGCCTATATTTGATTCTTTTGTAGAGATATTGATTCTTGAACAATCTCACTTGATAGATATGGGACTTCTCATGAAATCAAAGACGAAAGCATTGGTGCCTAGTGATGAGAACCAATCAAGTCAAGGAGAAAAAAGTTCTAGCAATAGCAACAAAAAGTAGTGGAAGAAAAAATCATAATCTAAGACACGACAATCCTCCTCACAACAAGGTGGTTCTTCTTCCAACAAAAAGGGAAATAGTGAAAAGAAGGATTTTTTTTCTTTTCTTGCATATTGCAAGAGGCCAAATCATGATGAGCATCATTGCAAGATTAAGAGAAACAATGAGTTGGAAAACCTATTCATAACGAAAAAAATTCAAGTGCCAAGTACTTCCAAGGATTCATCTCCAACCACTTCAAAGAGAAAAGGGAAAGCACTTATGGAAAATACAAGGTCTTTATTAGAATTGATTCTTGACTTAGGTGCATCTTATCATATGGGTTCTTAAAAGAAAGACTTTTATTCATTGAAGTAGACACAAGTAACACACATCTTTGTGGAATATGATACTAAAATGGAAGTTGAAGGGAAAGGATACATGGAAATGGAAAATGGGGAATTCAAAGACATTCTCTACGTTCTAAATCTTAGCTCCAATCTCCTCTCAATTTGCCAAATCACTCACCTTGGAAATGGTAACAAAATTGAGTTCCTTCCAGAATTTAGTGATGGTGTGTAGTCTTAGGGATGATTCATTGTTATAGTGGGGAAAGTCAATCATGAAAGGAGGCTTTATTCCTTCTCCCACTTTGTGCCTAATTCTCTTGCACAAGCCTTGTTGACTCAATCTCATCTACAAATCAAATTATGGCATGAGAAATTTGGTTATCTTGCCTTCTACTATCTGTAGCAACTTTTCTCAAAAAGCATGGTCAAAGTGTTGAAATCTAATTGAAAAGATCATTGTTGAAGAAGGAAGATGGTTGATAAAAGAGTGTTTTCAATCATTGTTTTGTCACTGATTTCAAACCTTCTATTTGTTGGAATGAAAATTTCTTATAAGATCCAAGTACTATCACTTAGTTAATTAATGAGGAGCAGTTAATCAATAAGATGTAACAAAAGCACCTAAGGGAAAGGTTGAGTTATGATGTTTTAATGAAGTATAAGGATCAATTGAGACAATGGTAAAATGATGTATTAATAATATATGTAAAGATACAGAGGTTGGCCACAAATTAAAATATTAGAAGAGTAAGTTGTAACAAAGTTGTCTACAAAGCTTGACTAAATTCATTAGTGGGCACTGAGTAAGTTCGTTCAAAGCTATCAAACTTGCAAAGATTGAAGGCTAGGTAAATTTGTGAATTGAATAGAGATCTAAAATTTGCAAGTTAGGTTGTGAATTATATCAGGTCAAAAAGCCCTTATTGTTACTCTCTTACAATTGTATCAGTTAGGGAAAAATCCTATGGACTTAGGTTGGTCTAATAGCCACTTAGAAATCCTTTAATAGGGTGATATTCCAAGTTGAATGTTCTAAAGTCCTTTAACTAGGAATAGTTCTAAAGGGTGTTTGAAATCCCTTAACTAGGTCACATTTAACAGTGTGTTGTAGCCTTTAACAAGATAGGCCTTTCATAGGGCATCACTTCAGAAGAGTGAGAAACAAGGTAGCATGTTATTGGTGGTTTTTTCCAAATTGGGTTTCCACATAAATCACTATGTTATGTGTTGATCTTTCATGTTTGATTTCTACATGTTGATTTATCAGTAACTTTCTTAGAGGAAAATTTAGCTTGGATGCATGGTTAGTTTGAATGGGCTCACTATACTTAGTAAAAAGGTTTGATTAGGACATTTGGACCTTGAATAACTAATTCACCCCCCTTCATAGTTATCGTAAAGCATTTCTAACAATTGGTACTAGAGCCATCTACTAATTTGGTTTAAAGGTACTAGAAGTAAAAAAGATCAAGATGCCTAAGAGAGAATTTCCCAAGCTCAACAGAGATAACTTCACTACATGGAAAAGTTTGATGAAGCTGTACATTGGATCTATAGGTGACCATGCATGAAGAGGATCTCAATAAGATCCTTTAATTGCAGTGGATCTCAAAAAAATTCTTCACTAGACAACCATGCAATCACAATTATGCTTGAAACCTATCATTGTGAGTGTAGAGGAACTACAGAAGGCTATAGCTGAAATCACACAAGAGAAGGTGAGCAGACAAGAACAACCTTCACAACCTCCTTTAGCTATAGTAGATCAACCAAAAGAGCAAGAAGCATAGGACAAAAATTATATGGTTGATTCATCAATGATAGTCACCACAACTACCAAGGAGCCAACAAAAGAACAAACAAGACAAGATGCCACTACTGCACAAACCCAAGGTGGACCTCCACATATCACTATTACCGATCAAGGTAGAAAAGAAGAGGACAAGGAAGAGGAGAAATCCTTAAAAGAAATGGAGCAAAAGGCAATACAAACTTTGGTAAACTTTCCTACAACTAGGAATCCCACAAAAAAAATGAGCACTAATATGGTACCTTTGAAAATATCAACACCAGGCTGAAGCTCCACAAAGGTGACAAGGGTAATTCATTTTGGAGACCCTAAATTGGTTCAAAAAATAGTCATACCTAACTATGACTCTAGGACAATGAATCTAGAATAGATTTATGAAGTGCAAGAGGCACTAGAGAAGAGAAAGAAGAAAGAGATACTCAGAAATGGGTATAGGTAAAGATAAGCACTTATAGAAATCAAAGATATATTTCTTGCTACCTTTAGCCTACAAGTAGCTAATGAAACCAAGCCCATCATGGAGAAATTATCCAACATAGTGGAATAGGTACAAAATGAAGACCTAGATACAAATGTAAAACTATTAGAATGGTTTGAAAGGAAGTTCCAAATGAATGTTAATGAGAAGATATCTAGTGAGATAGCACTCAAACAAGTTGAAATTGCAAAGAAGATGGAAAAAGTCAAGAAAGTACTTGAGAAAATTTTCTCATTTTACTCCAAATTTTGTGACTATTCATATTTCACACAAGAAACAAGCTACAAGATACTGAGTTTGGAAGGAGATTTGAAGGCATCTAGCTTATAGCTACCAATCAATCCAACTCAGAGTGAGAAGCACTTTTCAATATCACTTCATACATAGAGGGAATTGACTATGATCAGCAAATGAGGCAAACATAAAACCCAAACTTATACAAATTCAATCAGCCATTACTCCCCACATGGAGGTACTTCACAAGGAATAGGCCTATGCCGAGAATGTTTTGCAAAAAGATCCAAACCTTTCAACTTTAGACAACCTTGTTCACCTTATAGCAGAGATAGCCATCCAACTTAAAGCCCTACAAATTGCCTTAGATAATTGGGATGCTTCTTTGAAAATCATTTTGGAGGTAAAGAAAACTTTTTTGGCTAAGTATTCAATTCATCCCTGGGACCCTTTGACATAAGTGTCAAAAAGGGGGAGACATGAAATAAAGGGAGAATACTAAGAAAGAATAATTACATCCTTTGAATAATTTTATTCTTTTTAGGAGAATAACTAAAAGGGAAGAGTGTACATACCCTATATTAGCCAAAAAGGGGGAGACATGATAAAGGGGAACAATGAATCAAATTACAAGTGCAGAATAGGTGAAAATAGAATAGACAGAACATTTTAGCTAAGGCATAATAAGAGGCAATGATATATCAACATGAGACAGAGTCAACATAAAGTGTATTAGACTTTTGGATAAAGAAATAGCACATCAACTCAGGGGGAGTTACAAGATTTTGAGGTATATTGTCTCATACAAAATTTTGAACAAATTTTTGAAGTTTTATATATATGTCAAATAGAATGAATATTGTAGTCATAAGATTAGATATAATGCTTAGTTAAGTGGTTTTGACACTCATGTCAAAGGGGGAGATTTTTGGTCTCAGATTGGTTTTGACAATTAAGTGTCAATACACTTAACCAATTTTCATGTTGAAGTCGAGTATATTATACATGCTGAGCCAGAATTCCAATAGGTGCCAAGTGGACCATATGTTAAAGTTACTATAGGTGTTGAGCAATGAATGTGTGTTGAGCAAATCCAATTTTCTATAGTAGTTGAGCAAGTTAGAGTTGCTATAGGAGTTGAGCAAGCCATAATCCTATATGTGCCAAGAATTAACAATTAGTATGTGCTAAGTAACATAGAATCATCATATGAGTTTATGCCTTCACAAAATCATATGTAAACCATTTTCAAGGTAAATCATGAAGGATTTTAGAGATAAGTTTGAATCTTTTCTTTTACCTATGTAATCATAATGCAACCAATATGAAAAATGGAGAATGCATGCAACCTATAGGATAAATGCAAGGATTTGAGCAAGAAAATTAGTTTGTGGATTCAATCCTAACCCTAAGTCTTTGAAGCCTTTATAAGATGGTAAAGACCTCATGTTTTAAAGTTGTTGAGTGGATGAAAATCTAAAGAGAGTAAGTTACAAAATAGAGCAATAGCAGGGGTGTCAAGACTTAGTGAATTGATCAACATTGTAGAATACAGTTGATCAGAATAGAGTAGAAGGGTTACACATAAACATTAGATCACAAAGCATGAGAATAGAGAGAGTAGATCAAGAGCTTGAAATCAACAATGAAGGATTATAAGCTATTAGGTCTATTCAATCTAATACTCTCTAGAAATTGTATTAGAAAATTAAATCCTATATTGATAGGTTAGCTTGACAGCTAGGTTGTAGAACCTTTTCTAAGGTGATAAATCCTTTGAAAAGGTAAAACTTCAAGTGTTTGTAAATCCTTTGAACAAGTCACTTTTGACAGAGTCTAAAGCCTTTAACATGGTAGGCCTCTAATAGGGCAGATCATTAGAAGTGGTCAAACTATATTGCTGTAGTGATAATTTGTGGGTATCATCCCCACCCCAGTTTTATATTCTCATTTATGGAGGGTTTCTAGGTGATCAAAATTTGATGTTATGTGTCTTGATGCATGTCTTTATTTTATGTTTATTTGATATGATTACATGCATGCAATTTATTTTAGTTAAAAGTTTTTATGGTTAAAGTGTGTTACTTCTAATTCACACCCCCCCCCCCCCCTTTCGAAGTAATCTTCTCATTTTTTAACTCCAATAATGACTCCCCTATAGCATAGGCTTTTTAAAAAAAATGCCTCCGCTTGTTTATAGACATGCCATGGCCACCATTGCTTCTTTGGATGTGGAGCCCCTTTTTTAAGACTTCATTGCTGCCTCCTCTTAGCTATGGGTTGCTCCTTTTATGGCCAAAATAAATTTTCCTTTGTGCTAAAGACTCCACCATTTTTTAGCCAAAAAATGCACAAGTTAGCACATAGCCTTCATGAGAAAATTGCTTTTCTCCTCCAAGATACCCTACAAGAATCTTTATCAAGAATGGACCAATGTATGTTGCACAAGTTATTGAATACATGGAACTAATTACCATTCCTTTACACACAAACAAAAATATGGCTCTTGCCGTTAATGGGGATTCAATGTCTTTTGTTCCCACAAACCAGTTATTCTGAAGATCCATGTATGCTTCTTGGGCACTATCCTTACCTACAGCTTTTGGGACATCCTCAAGCTCTAGAGGTTTCTTGTATCTCTCTGAAAAGAGAGGGTTGAGCCAAGAGTATTTCATCAGGCTCCATATACTTTCTCTAGAAAATGAATTCAAATGGTTGATTTGAGTTTCAATCTTATGTATGAGTGGTTGCTCAAGTTCTATAGTGTTACTTACTCTTCCTTGGAATGCAATGTATAAAAAAAAAAGTGAAAATGGGAATAGGAACAACATCCATAAAGACCTTGTAAGGAAAATGTTAGATTATGGTGACTGATCAGGAAAGTACTGTACATACTTCATAATTAGTGGAGTTAGAGGCATCACCATTCGTAGATTCACCACTAAAGTTATGGAAAATTTATCGCTGACATATTATAACCCTAAAGAGGTTTAATACTTGTATAAAATGGTTTAGGGTTGGGTATTTTCATTATGTTGTGATGAAAAATTGGTTCTTATGGCAGTATTGAGCTGTAAGGGATTACAAATTGTAATCAAGTTGTAATCACTGGATTGTAATAAGATTGGACTTGCTGTTTGGTGGACATAGCCCAGGGATTGGGTGAACCATGTTAAATCTTGGTGTCTTGTGTCCATTTCTATTTGATCTATTATTTTTTGCTATTGGTTGTATTTGCATGTAGTTTTTATTTTTGTCCATGGTTTATCCTAACAAGTGGTATCAGACTGAGGTTGTCTTTTAGTTATCCTTTGTAGGAAAGTCTCACGGTTAAGTGGGAGTCTCACAGTTGAGTGGGAGCAATGGTAGATGAGGGTAAGCTGAGGGTTGATAGGTTTAATGGGAAGAACTTCTAGTTATGGAAGATGCAAATGGAAGACTATCTATATTAGAAGGATTTATGGAAGCTGTTGGAAGGCAAAGCCAAGAATCAGGGAACTATGTAAGTTGTTGAATGGGATCTTTTGGATAGAAAGGCACTCAGAAGACTTTAGTTATGCTTGGCACCATCGGTGGCATTTAATATTACAAAAGCAAAGATGATAGAAGATTTGATGAAAACCCTAGTGACACTATATGAAAAGTCCTCTGCTTCAAACAAGGTATTTCTCATGAAGCTTTTATTTAATATGAAAATGGTAGAAGGTGGATCTATTGAAAATAATTTTAATGAGTTTAATAATATTACTAGTCACTTATCTTATGTGGGTATCAATTTTGATAAAGAAATTAGGGCTCTCTTGATTTTGTGTTCTTTTCCTGAAAGCTAGAATGGCTTGGTAATGGTGGTGAGGAATTCTATTCCTGGATCTAGTACCCTAAAATATGATGATGTGATCGGTGTTGTTTTGAGTGAGGAAACTCATATGAAATATTTAGATGGATCTTCATCAGGAAGTACTTTGAATGCACAAAGTAGGGGCAGAAAGACTGAGAGAGGAAGTAACTCTAGAAATCATGGGAAATCAAGAGGAAAGTCAAAGGGGAAGAGGTATCAATCAAGAGGACCAAATCATTGCTAGTACTGTGAGAAACCAGGACATAAAAAGAAAGATTGCTGAAATTGAAAGAAAAATGAAGGAGATAAATCAAATGGAGAAAAGGAGGCAAATGTGGTAAGTAACAAATCTGAAGAGGATGCTTTGCTTCTATCTTTAGAAAGTGTTGATGATTCATGGGTTTTAGATTTTGGTTCTTCATTTCATGCTACATCTCATAGAAGTTATTTCATTGATTATGTCCAAGGGGATTTTGGGCTTGTTTATTTGGGGGATAATGAACCCTATCAAATTGTTGGAAAGGGAAAAATTAAGATTAAGTTGTAGAATGGGAATCATTGGCTACTACATGAGGTAAAACATGTTCCAAGGCTAAGTAAGAGTTTAATTTCACCAAGGCAACTCGGTGATGAGGGTTGTGTAGTTACTTTTAATGATAAAAATTGGAAGGTTTCAAAAGGTTCCCTTGTAGTAGAAAAAGGTGTGAAAGTAGGCACCTTATATCTTTGTACAAGTCATATCGTTCCTTCTACTTTGATTGTTTCATAGAAAAATGAATGTTTAGGAACAATTGTTGCAATTGAGCAGGGAGAACAAATAGTTGTTGTGGATTCTAGTACAGCACTATGGCACAATAGACTTGGGCACATGAGTGAGAAAGGTATGAAAGTAGTTCATTCAAAGAAAGTTTTACCAAGTTTGAAATGTGTTAATATGGATTTCTGTGAAAGTTGTGTGTATGGAAAACAAAAGAGAGTGAGTTTTGTAAAGACTAGGAAGGAAAACAAAAAGGAGAAATTAGAGCTTGTGCATATAGATGTATGGGGACCAGCTCAGGTATCTTCCCTTGGTGTCTCTCATTATTATGTTACATTTATTGATGATGCAACTAGAAAAGTATGGGTTTATTTCCTTAGACAGAAATCTAATGTATTTCAAAGTTTTAAGAAATGGAAATGCTTGGTTGAAAATGAGACTGGTAAGAAATTAAAATGTCTCAGATTTGATAATGGTGGTGAGTATTATAGTCATGAATTTGAAGATTATTGCTCCACTAATGGTATTCATAGCCATAAAACTATTCCAAGGACTCCATAGGAAAATGGAGTTGCTAAACGCATGAACAGGACTATACTGGAGTGCACAAGGAGCATGAGGTTGCATGTTGGGTTGCCCTTACACATGTGGGTGGATGCTATCAATACTATAGTATATTTGATTACTTTTGGCTATGGTATTCTAGAGGAAGCATGGACTGGTAAGAAGGTGAGTTATTTTTTTCTCAAGACCTTCGGTTGTGAAGCTTTTGCTCATATAAACTTTGAAAATAGAACCAAGCTAGAAACTAAATCAAAGAAATGTGTCTTTCTTGGATATGGCATTAATGAATTTGGTTATAGGCTTTGAGATTTTGAAAATCATAAAATTGTTAGAAGATGTCATATTCAATGAGAAAGTGTTGTACAAAGATCTGTTGCAGCAACATGAGAAGAACAAAGATGATTATGTAGTGCTGGATGACACTCCAAAAGCTGATGTTCTAGCCATTCCTCATGATGTGCAACAATCGCAACAACAAATACCACACACACCAGTGAATGCTAGATGGTCAAGGAGGCAAATTAGAACTCCATAAATATTTTCTCCCTCTTTGTATTCTATTTTACTTACTAATGCAGGTGAACCTAAAAGTTATGATGAAGCTATGCATGTGGATACTAAGATTTAGTGGGAGTTTACAATGAAAGATGAAATGGACTCTTTGCTAAAGAATAAGACATGGGATTTGTGAATGTTGCCTACAGGTAAAAAGGATTTATAGAATAAGTGGGTTTATAGGTTGAAAGAAGAGGAAGGAGGTAAGAAAATATTTAAGGCCAGGTTAGCTATAAAAGGATTTGCACAAAAACAGGGAATTGATTTTGATGAGATATTTTCTCCTGTTGTTAAAATGACTTCCAACTGTGTTGTTTTAATCTTGTGGCTACTGAAGATTTTCATTTAGAGCAGTTGGATGTTAAAACAACCTTTCTTCATGGTGATTTGGATGGAGAAATATATATAGCTCAACCACGAGGATTTGAGGTCAAAGGTAAGGAGAACTTAGTGTGCAAATTGAATTTTTTTTTATATGGCTTGAAGCAAGCACCTCTACAATGGTATTTGAAATTTGATAGGTTTATGCATGAGCATGGCTATAATAGGTGTCATTGAGATTATTGTGTTTATTTTAAAAGGTTGGATGATGATAGCTACATTATTTTATGTTCATATGTTGATGATATGCTTGTAGCTAGGTCTAACATGCATCATATTAAGGGGTTGAAACACTAGTTAGCACATGGATTTTCTATGAAAGATTTGGGGGAAGCAAAACAAATCCTTGGTATAAAGATTTGTAGAGATAGGAAGAACAGAACATTGATGCTATCTCAAGCTGATTATGTTGAGAAGGTGTTGCAACATTTCTCTATGGAGAATGCTAAAGCTATTAGCACACCTTTACCTAGTCATTTGAAGTTGACTAAGGAGATGTGTCCTAAGACATATGAAGAGGGGGATAAGATGTCCAAGGTACCATATGCTTCAGTTGTAGGAAGCTTGATATATGCTATGGTATGTACTAGGCTAGATATTGCACATGCAGTGGGAGTCATTAGCAGGTATATGAGTCATATAGGATTTGAGCATTGGAATGGTGTCAAGTGGATTCTCAAATATTTGAGAGGAATATCCAATAAGTGTTTACACTTTGGGGGCTCTACTACTGATTTATAGGGCTATGTTGACTCAGATTTGGTAGGAGATATTGATAGGAGGTAGAGTACTATAGGTTATGTCTTTATTGTTTGTGGGGCAACCATGAGCTAGGTGTCTAGGTTACAGAAGATTAATGCTCTATCCACTATAGAGGGAGAGTATGTTGCTACTACAAAGGCAGCCAAGGAGATGATATGGCTTCAGTTCTTCTTAGAAGAATTGGGACATCCTCAGAAGGATAATTATTTGTTCATAGATAGTCAGAGTGCCATTCATCTTGCAAAGAATTTAGCTCTGTATTCTAAGACCAGACACATACATTTGTAGTACCATTTTATTCAATCAGTTTTGGAGGATGGATCGTTAAAGCTAAAGAAGATACATACCAATGACAATCCAACATATATGTTGACAAAGGTTGTAACAAGGGAGAAGTTGAACTCCTCTTCAGCTTCGGTTGGTCTTTTAGACTAAACATGAATAAAAGAATAATAGAATCTAGGGTGGTTTGATCTAGTGGGAGCCCCATGTGGTAGTGGTATTTCTATAGGATCAGTCTGCAAGTGGGAGATTGTTGTTTAGTGTGGAGCCTGATCAATCCCCATGTGGGAGATTGTTAGATTATGGTGACTGATTAGGAAAGTACTATACATACTTCATAATTAGTGGGGTTTAGGGCATCACCATTCATAGATTTTCCACTAAAGTTATGGAAAATTTATGGCAGACATGTTATAACCCTAAAGTGGTTTAATACTTATATAAAAGGGTTTAGGGTTGGGTATTTTCATTATGTTGTGATGCAAAATTGGTTCTTGCGGTAGTATTGAGTTGTAAGGGATTATAGATTGTAATTAGGTTGTAATCACTAGATTGTAAGAAGATTGGACTTTCTATTTGGTAGATGTAGCCCAGGGATTGGGTGAACTATGTTCAATCTTGGTGTCTTGTGTTCATTTCTATGTGATCTATTATTTTCTGTTATTGGTTATATTTGCATGTAGTTTTTATTTCTGTCTGTGCTTTATCCTAATAGAAAATTTTCATCTTTTTCTCCTACAATAATTATGTCCATTAATAAAATGGCCACATGGAATAAGAATGCAAAAATCCACTATAGCCTTAATAGGATTGGTAGCTTTTTTTTTGTTATTTGAGAAGCCGTGACACAGAGACTTACAAGGAGCCATGTAGTTGCTTGGGCAATGTTAATATTTGCTTCCATGAAGAACAAGTCACCTTTTACATCCAACTTGTACAATGAACACCATGATGCAGCAAGGGAGTAAGCCATGAAAAGGACCAAGTAGCAACCTAGTGTTAATTTATACAAGTACCTGCATTTTAATTTTCTGTTAGAAATTTCATCTCCTTTAGGTAATGGCATTAATGAGTGAGTGAACACTTAAAAAACCTCTATAGTTATAGTATCACCTTTACGTAGGGCCTTCAATATTGAAATTGAAAATAATGCTACTCCATCAGGAAGACCCTCTAATTTAAGTTAGAGTAGAATCCATATTTACTTTGTTTTTCTTTAACACATTGTATAGTCACCAAATGGCCCCTTCACCTATTGGATTTTCTTATAATTACAAATTGTTTAACCCTACCCATTTATTGAATTAAAATGATGAAAATGCATATGATTAAACATTGTAACAATTATAACTATTACCATATGCCCTTCAAAATCTTTGACTTGCACACATTTTATCATTTCTGATGGAAATAGTCAGACCCCAAGTGGGTCCAGCTAAAAAAAAATTCATTTCCAAACACTTGAAGTGCCAAAGTGATCCATTCACCCTCTTGTATTTATTAGAATCAAATTCAATCATTGAAGCATCAATTAAAGCTCATTTTACCATTAATCTTCAAACTATTAATTTAATGCCAGAGGGCCCTTTGATTGGCTTTAGAAACTAACTCAAACCTCTGATCGAGCTCTGAAATCAAACATACTAATTATCTATTCTATATACTTATGCCCTATCAAATCCCATCTCATGACGAATTCTTGGTCAAAATATATTTACATCCAAAGTTGCTTACTTCAAATCACCTGCAAATAAACACGTCAGAAAACAATAAGACACAATGGGATTTGGCTGTGAAAACTAGGTAAACAGATACTTGGGGGCATGAAAACTAGGGCATTGGTTCAGTATCATGAGGAGAGTATAAATCTATGATTTGGAATCATGATGAATAACTGGACGCAAATGGAAAGTGGTCTACTCAGAATTTGTATCTTGGAAACAATGTCAAAAAAGTGCTTTTTGAAAATGGAATGGACCTAAGAAAGTGTGCAGATGGATTCATCAAAATTTCAAAATTAGCACACTTGGAGTATTTTAGGAGTAGAATGTAGCACTATAATCTATTTGATCTCACCTATCACAGATTTCAAGTTATGACATCACAAATAGGGGTACTAATTAATTTGCATTTCATGACACCAGTGAAACTTTATAAATCACAAATAGAATCACGTTTGAAAACTAATCAAATGAAGTTTTCATACTCTCAAATTAGGAATATTGAAATTCTTTGACCCCTAGAATATGATGCAAAAATAATTTTCTTATTCGGGTCAACTGGTCAAAAGTTATGATAGGTCAAACAGGGCCTTCCAGAATTTTGTACCACTAGCAAATGCATGAAAACAATCAAGTACCAACTTTGAGGGGTTCAAAACCTAATCAAAAGGATTAAAAATGACCTAAAACTTGGAACATAGGTTCTTTGATATGAATATTAAATATCCCCAAAGTGGAAGGCCATAAATTTTTTTTTAGTTAAAGTTATTCAAAGGAAAACTAGGCTTCCTGTCACTATTTAACACTTAAAATGCAAATTTGATAATTGCTCAAAATGGGACTTCATGAAATGGCTCAGAATGTTAGTTTAACTTCATGGAACAAGTAGGCACACTAAATCCATGGTGTTAGAAACATTAAACACCTATTAGGCCTCACAAGTATAGTCAAGTACATATGCATTAGAGAGTGCTTATAGGGCTTGATTTTTCAATGGTACTCAAAATCGAGGCTTCAATTTTGAATCCCAATAGGATGGATGACATAATGCCTTGTTTGAGTGGAGAAAAGTATTTTACCAAGAATTATTTGAAAAGCAGCTATCATCATATCAAAATTAGAGAAGCTAATGAATGGAAGACTACTTTAACAAAAAAAGATGGTTTGTATGAATGATTGGTTATGCCTTTTGGTTTGACTAATGCACCTAGCACTTGTATGAGATTGATGAATGAAGTTCAAGAAAGGATTTTTGGTAATTTTGTGATTTTTTATTTGAATAACATTATAATATTCAATAAGACCAAGGAAGAACATCTTAAGAATGTTAGACAAAAAATCTAGAAATTGAAAGAGGAGAAGTTGATGATTAACTTGAAAAAGTGTTCTTTTATGCAAGAGGAGATTATGTATTTGAGATTTATTATTTCATCTAATAGTTTGAAGATGGATCCTAAGAAGGTTAAAGCAATTTTGGAATGACCTACACCTAAGAATGTCAGTGACATAAGATCATTTCATGGTTTGGCTAGTTTTTATAGAAATTTTATAAGGGATTTTAATTATGTTTGTAATGCTATGACTGAGAAAATGAGAGGAGATAAAAAGAAATTCAAATGTACACATGGAGCTAGTAAGAGTTTTCAGACATTGAAACAAAATATTGTTGAGTTACCTATATTGGTTTTTCTTGATTTCAATAAGTTATTTCAAGTTAAATGTCATCCAAGTAGTAGTGCAATAGAGCTATGATTAGTCAAGTAGGTAAAACTATTGCTTTCATTAGTGAGATATTGAATGATACTAAAAGGAAGTATTATGTGTATGATCAAGAGTTTCATGTTATTTTTCAAGCTTTTAAGAATTGGAGACATTATTTGATTCCTAAGGAATTTGTGTTATATACTAATCATAAAGCTTTACAATACTTGGGAAGTCAACATAAACTAAATTAAAGACATATGAAGTGGGTTGAGTGGTTTTAGAGTTTTACATTTTTCATTAAGCATAAAAGTGGAGTTACTAATAGATTTTCGAATACGTTGAGAAAAAGAAATTCTTTGTTGACTAAGATGAAGGTTGAAGTTCTTGGTTTTGATGAGATGAAAGAGTTGTATGGTATTGATCCTGATTTTCTAAAGCATGGAGAGAGTCCAAAGCACCAAATGTAACAAATGACATGGAGTAAGTATGATGAATATTTCATTCAAGAAGGTATGTTGTTCAAAGGTATTCAATTGTGTAAACCTAGAAGTACTATGAAGTTGAATTTGATTAAGATAAAGCATAGTGATGTAGGAGCATCCTAGGCTGACATGTTATTCTACTCACTTGTGTTCATTCTACCAATTGTTGATGAGTTATAGTCAATGTTGAGTTGTAGCAATTGCTGAGTACCAGTAATTTCATAGTTTAAGTCAAGTTGAGGTTATCCCATATCATGTTAACACTCTGGTTAGCATATTATCCCATCTCACTCTATAGTGTGTTTTGGGATATACTTCATGTGTTGAGTTACCTAGAGTATGTTGAGTGATCCTTCTTGTGCCAAGTTTTCTTGTTTATGCCAATGTCACTATTTTGGATGTATTTTTTGCATTTTTTGTGCAGGCCAACTTGTGGGATTTATTTAGATTATGTCATTTAAGATAAGATCTTTTCTTGGAATATGTCTAGACCATTGTTTGGTTGGCCTTCCTATTATGTAATGATCTATAACATTATGTAAGTTATTTTGGAAAGTATAAATAGATTATTTAGGCTTAGCGTTGAGTAAATTTTTTGGGAGAGATTTTTGGAGATCAATTTGGAGTAGAAGTTGAAAGTACAAATTCAAAGATAGATCTTATATCTTGAATGCATTTTATATTTGGTCATAACTCACAAGGCCTTACAACTAGGCATTTATGCTGATATTGTGATGAATCAATAAGAATATTGTTCTCTCTATCTATAGTGTTGTTCTCTTTGTGTGTTTTCTTCCATTGTGTTTACTTTCCAAGGTTAGTTTGGATTATTGGTTGTGCCTTTGGGCTTAGTTATTATTTTCCCTCTTTGTGTTAAGTGGTATCAAAGTGTAGTTGTTTCTGAGTGTCAAATCATATCACTAAAGTGTGAAGTAGTTTGTACCAAAACCTTGGATTGTGTAGAACCCTAATTAAAATTTGGTTTTAGGGTTGTAGATCTATCAATTTGACCTATAACTTGTAGAGGGTTATGATGTCATAGGAGCCTAATTTGTAAAGATTTTTTGTGGTAGAGGAAATGTAGATAATGCCATATTGGATACATTGAGACTAATTATAGCTAGATTAGATGTTGTGGAGATGACCTAGAGGAGAGGTGGGCATTTTGAGGATGTGAGTGATGATGAAGCAGTAGCACCAAACCCTAATTTAGAACCAAAAGAAGATCAAGATGAGGAAGAATTTTTGAGATTATTGTCTAGGGAACATTCTAGGCCTACTGTAGAAGTTGTTCCTTATGATGGGAAATTGGACACCAATGTTTTGTTGGATTAGATCTCTAATATGGAGAAGTTCTTTGAGTATGAAAACACTCTTGATAATATAAGGGTGATGATTGTGTTGACTAGCTTGAAAGTTCATGCTTTACTGTGGTGGGAAAATTTGCAAACTGGTTGGAAAAGGAGGGGAAAGGAGAAGATCAGAACTTGGCTAAAGATAGTGAACATGGTAAAGAAAAAATTCCTTCCTGCTAATTAAAAAGTTAGTTTGCTGAGAAAGATGCAAAATTTGAGACAAAAAGACATGACTATGAAAGAGTATACTGAAGAATTCTATAGATTGTACATCTGATCTAGACATATGGATGATGATCTTGAGAAAATTGCAAGGTACATAAATTGATTGAGATCTAGAATTCAAGATGAGATCATTTTTGTGAAATTGGAAAGTGTGGAAGAAGCATATCAATATGCAATGAAAGTTGAGGAGATCTTGTTAAATAAGCATTAGAAAAGGCAAAGAGGTAGAGGTGGTATATTCCAGAGAGGCAGAGGTAGATCTTATGGTAAAGGTGTCAAATCTAATAGTTTTGTGCAAGATAAAGGAAAATATGAATGGAAGAATGCTGACAATTACAAGATTAAGTGGAAAGGTTGTAGGTCATACTAAGGAGGTATTGGTTCTCACCAAGGAAGAGGTAATTCTTATTCTAGAGGTGGTTTCTGTGGTAATTGTTTTAGATGAAAGGCATAGATTTTTTGAATGTAGATTTTCTAAAAGTGGGAAAAATAATAGAAATGCTATGATTCAAGGAGACATTGAGAGTTCACCAAGTGGACGTAATGCTATAGAAAATTTGATGGTGATAAGAACCTTATGTAATAAGGGAAGTGACGAGGAACCAATCCTTGGAAGAAGTCTTTTCAAAAATAGATGTAAGATAGCTAGAAATTGCTGCAATGTGATCATTGATAGTCAAAGTTCTACAAAAAAATTGCATCATAAGAGCTGGTTACAAAGTTACAGTTGCAAAGGTTGAAACATCCTAAACCCTATTACGTTTTATGGATTAAAGATGAGCATAAGATATTGGTAAGTGAGCAATGCATTGTGAAGTTCAAGATTGGACATTACTTTGATGAAGTATTATGTGATAGTATGCCTATGGATTTTTGTTATATTTTATTGGATAGACCTTGGAAATATGATTGATATGTTGTACATGATGGAAGATTAAATCAATACACTCTTTGGGTGAATGGGAAGAAGCATATATTGCTACTGTTGATTGAAAGTTCGGATGAGGTGAATTGTACTGCAATAAAAGTTTGGATCATTATTGGAAAGAAAATTGAAAAAGAAGTGAAGAAGAATCAAGTTTGTTCTGATATAATTCCTAGAGGATCGAGCATTGGTAGTAATGATTGAGTAGCAAAAGTTGGTCATGACTGAGTAACTTCAGCTACTAATAGCTGAGTACGAGGAGAAATTATATTTTTTTTGAATGAGTATAAAGAGATTTTTACTGAGGATATTCCTAATGGTTTAATACGGATGAGAAGTATGAGTCATTTTATGGATCTAATTCCTAGAGCTAGTTTTCCAAAAAAAGCACCATATAGATTGACACCTACAAAGAATAAAGAAATTAATAGAAAAGTGTATCAATTTCTACAGAAGGGATTAATTAGAAAAACTTTGATTCCATGTGTTTTATCTATTGGATTATTCCCTAACAAAAATGGAGAATGGAGGATGTATATTGATTCTAGAGCTATTAACAAGATCATAGTGAAATATAGGTTTCCTATGCTGAGGATGGATGACATAATGGATTATTTCAGTGGAGAAAAGTATTTCATGAAGATTGATTTGAAGAGTGGCTATCATTAGATCAACATTAAAGAAGAAGATGAATGGAAGACTACTTTCAGGACAAAGATGGGTTGTATGAATGGTTGGTTATGCCTTTTGGTTTCACTAATGCACCTAGTACTTTCATTAGGTTGATGAATGAAATTCTAAAAAGATTCTTGGTCAAGTTTTTGATTGTTCATTTGGATGATATTTTGATATCGAACAAGACTAAGGAAGAACATCTTAATCATATTAGACAAGTATTGAAGAGATTGAAATAGGAAAAGTTGCTGAATAATCTGCAAAAGTGTTCTTTTATGCAAGAGGATATTGTGTATTTGGGATTTGTGATTTCAATTGATGATTTGAGAATGAATATAGAGAAGGTTAAAGAAATTTTGGAATGGCCTACACCTAAGAATGTTGGTGAGGTAGGATCATTTTCATGGTTTGGCTAGTTTTTATAGAAAGTTTATAAAGAATTTCATTGTTGTTTGTAATGTTATGACTGAGACAATGAAAGGATATAAAAAGGAATTCAATTGGACACATGGAGATGATAAGAGTTTTGAGAATTTGAAACAAAAGGTTTCTAAGTTACCCATATTGGCTTCTTTTGGTTTATATAAGGTATTTCAAGTTGAATGTGATGCAAGTGGTAGTGCAATAGAAGCTATCTTAAGCCTAGAAGGTAAACCTGTTGTTTTCTTTAGTGAGAAATTGAATGATTCTAAAAGGAAGTATTTTGTGTATGATCAAGAGTTTTATGCTATTGTTCAAGATTTGAAGAAGTGGAGACATTATTTGATTCCTAAGGAGTTTATGTTGTATATAGATCATAAAGCTTTACAGTACTTGGGAAGTCAACACAAATTGAACCAAAGACATATGAAGTGGTTTGAGTATTTGCAAAATTTTACATTTTTTAGTAAGCATAAGAGTGGAGTTACACATAGAGTTTTTAATGAATTGAGTAGAAGATGGTCTTTGTTGACTGAAATGAAGATTAAAGTTCTTGGTTTTGATGGAATGAAAGAGTTGTATGATACTGATCTTGATTTTTTTGAGACATGGAGAGAGTTCAGAACACCAAATTTGATAGATCGCATTAGTAAATATGATGAATATGCCATTCAAGAAGGTATATTGTTCAAAGGTATGCAGTTGTGTATTCCTAGAAGTTATATGAGGTTGAATCTGATTAAGGAAAAATGATAATGGTGGATTGGCTAGACATTTTGAATTGATAAGACACTGAGTTTGTTAAAGGAGAAGTATCATTGGCCACAGATTGGTAAGAATGTTCAGAAATTTTTAAAGAGTTGTGGAGTTTGTCAAGTTGCAAAAGGAGTAAGTTAGAATACTAGATTGTAAACAACTATTTCTAATCTTGAGAAACCTTGGAGTGACATTAGTGTGGATTTTGTTCTTGGATTGCTCCAAAGAAAAAAGGAGTATGATTCTATATTTTTTTGTTGTGGATAGATTTTCTAAAATGGCTCATTTTATACCATGTAAGAAGACATCAAATGTTGAACATATTGTTGAACTCTTCTTCAAAAAGATTGTTAAATTGCATGGATTACCAAGTATTATTTATGATAGAGATAGTAAGTTTGTTGGTTATTTTTGGAAAACTTTTTATAAGAATATGAGTACTGAGTTGAAATTTAGTTCTACATACCATCCATAGACTTATGGATAGATAGAGTTTGTGAATAGAAGCTTGGGTAATTTTTTGAGATGCTTAGCTGGAAATGAAACACATAATTGGGAGATGGTATTGGCACAAGATGATTTTTCATATAATAATTTTGTGGATGGGAGTATAATGAAGACACCTTTCGAGATTTTTACTGGAATGAAGCCTAAAGGAGTATTCAATTTAAGGGATGTTGCTAGTGAAGAGAAGACAATTATTGTAAGAGAAGAATTGTCTAATTTTATGGAGTCTTTGCATAAGGAAGTGAAGCTAAATTTGGAACAAAGTAATCATATGTATAGGACAATGCTGATAAGTCTAGAAGACATCATATTTTTGAAGTTGTTACTAAGGTGATGGTGCATTTGAAGAGATAGAGATTTCTGGCTTGAAGATAAAATAAGCTCAAGAAGAACAAGTTTGGAACCTGTAAGATCTTGAAGAAGTTTGATAGTGGAAATGCTTATGAGAGTTACTTGGTGACATGGATATATTTCCTATATTCAAAGTTTTTGATCTACATAAGTATCATGAGCCGAATGATGAAAATGTTGTACTTGATGATTATCCTAAGAAGTAGATGGAAGAGGTTGAACAAATATCATATCAGAGAGTTGGTAAAAGTACAAGATGAAAAGAATACTATGAATATTTGGTGAAGTGGAAAAAAAAACCAATTGAAGATGCTACATGGATTTCTCAATCTAAGTTGGATTTAGCTCAGGTTGTGACACTTGCATGATTCAAGAGAACCATTTCTTTTTTCCCAGGTTGTTTAATGTAGGAGCATCTTGGGTTGACATGTTATCCTGCTCATTTGTGTTTATTCTGCCAATTAATGTCGAGTACAATCATTGTCGAGTTGTAGCAATTGTCAAGTGCTAGTATTTTTTCAATTTAAGCCAAGTTGAGGCTATCCCACATCATGTTAGTGCTTTGGTTAGTATGTTATCCCATCTCACTTTGTAGTGTGTGCCGAGTTTCATAGTATGTTTTGAGCTATCATTCATGTGTTGAGTTACATAGTCTATGCCAAGTGATCCTTCATGCAATGAGTTTTTTTGTTTATGACGAGTATCATTATTTTGGGCATGTCTTTTGTGCTTTTGGTGCGAGCCAACTTCTGGGATTTATTTTAATCACATCATTTATAATAAGATCTTTTCTTGGCATGCATCTAGACCATTGTTGGGCCCACCTTCCTATCATGTAATGATCTAGAACATTCTGTAAGCCATTTTAGCAAGTATAAATAGAGTGTTTATGCTTAGAGTTGGGGAAGTTTTCTAAGAGAGATTCTGGGAGATCGATTTGCAATAGAATTGGAAAGTGCAAATTTGAAGCTAGATCTTAGATCTTGAATGTATTTTATATTTTTTGATAACCCAGAAGGCCTTACAACTGGGCATGTATGTTGATATTTTGATGAATCAATAAGAATATTGTTCTATCTATCTATGGTGTTTTTCTCTTTGCATGTTTTCTTGCATTGTGTTTACTCTACAAGGTTGCTTTGGATTGTTGGGCATGCCTTTAGCCCTAGTTATTATTTTCCCTCATTGTGTCACCTAGTGGTGGATTGGCTAGACATTTTGGAATTGACAAGACATTGAGTTTGTTAAAAGAGAAGTACTATTGGCTATAGATGTAAAAGGATGTTCAGAAGTTTGTGAAGGGTTGTGGAGTTTTTCAAGTTGTAAAAGGAGTAACTTAGAATAATGGATTGTATGCACCAATTTTTATTCCTAGGAAACCTTGGAGTGACATCAGTATGGATTTTGTTATTGGATTACCTAAAATAGCAAAAGGGTATGATTCTATATTTGTTGTTGTGGATCAATTTTTTAAAATGGCTCATTTTATACCATATAAGAAGACATGAGATGCTGAGCATGCTGCTAAACTTTTCTTCAAATATTTTGTTAGATTTCATTGATTACCAAGAAGTATTATTTCTGACAGTGATAGAAATTATTTTTGTTATTTTTGGAGAACTTTGTGGAAGAAGATAGGTACTGAGTTGAAGTTTAGTTTTGTATTCCATCCATAGATTGATGGATAGACAAACAATTTAAATAGAAGCTTGGGTAATTTGCTGAGATGTTTAGTTGGAGATGAACCACATTATTGGGAGATGGTATTGGAACAAGTTGAGTTTGCATATAATAATTCTATGAATATAAGTTCAAGGAAAACACTTTTTGAGGTTGTTACAAGAATGCAACCTAGAGGATTATTAGATTTAAGGGATGTTTCTAGTGATGATAAGAGAAGTGTTGTAAGAGAAGAATTTTTTGATTCTATGGAGTCTTTGCATAAGGAAGTGAAGCTAAAGTTGAAACAAATTAATCAAAAGTATACGGAGAATGCTGATAAGTCTAGAAGACATAATGATTTTGTAGTTGGTGATGAAGTGATGCTTCATTTGAAGAAAGAAAAATTTCTAGTTGGAATAAATAGAAAGATAAAGAAATTTGGACCTTGTAAGATATTATAGAAGTTTGAGTGGAAATGCTTATGAAGTTGAATTACCTGATGACATTGGTATATCTCCTATATTCAATGTTGTTGATATGTATATGTATCATACGTTAGATGATGAAGTTGTTGTATCAGATGATTATCCTTAGAAGTAGATTGAAGAGGTTAAAAAATAATTGTATCAGAGATTTTGTGAAAGAACAAGAGGAAAAGACTACTATAAATATGTGGCAAAGTAGAAGAATAGACTTGTTAAAGATGCTACATGTATTTCTCAATCTGAGTTGGATTCAGCTTAGGTTGTGACACTTGCATGATTCAACAGAATCATTGCTTTCTATCATGGTTGTTTGAGTAGGAGCCTCCAAGGTTGACATGTTATCCTACTCATTTGTGTTTATTCTACCAGTTGTTCCAGAGTTACAATCATTGCTAAGTTGCAACAATTATTGCGTGCCAGTAATTTTTTAGTATTAGTCAAGTTGTTATTATCCTAGATGTTAACATTCAAGTTCACATGTTATCCTATTTCAATCATAATGTGTGCCAAGTTCTACAATGTGTGCTAAGCTATCCAATATGTGTCAAGTTATCTAGAGTGTGTTGATTCTTCCTTCATGTGTCAAGTGAACCTGTTGATGTCGAGTGTTAGCATTTTGGATAAGTTTTATGTATTTTGGGAGCCAACTTGCATATTCAATTCTTGTCTTGGGATATTTCTAGACCATATTAAGGTTGACCTTTCTATTATGTAATGTTTTAGAATCTTCTTTGATCCATTTTGGCATGTATAAATAGGGTATTTTGGCCTGCAGTTAGGAGAGATTTTTGGGAGATTTTGGAGAACTTAGAATATTTGAAGAATATGTATCTAGAAGTCCAAATTTGAAGTTAGACCTTGGATCTTGAATGTATTTTTTATGTGGTCATAAAATAGAAGGCCTTATAGCTAGGTATGTATGCTAACTACTTGATGAATCAATAAAGTGTTTATCTCTCTCTCTCTCTCTCTCTCTCTTTTTGGTCTTGTTCTCTTTGTGCATTTGATACTATTGTATTAACTCTACAAAGTGGTTTGGATTGTTGGGTGTGCCTTTGGACCTAGTTCTTCTTAGCCTCCTTGGATCAAAAGGAATCTCAACTAGAAAATTAGAGTTGCAGATCAAAGATCAGCCACTAGTTAATCCTAATAGGTGTATCAGCTAAATCCTTTAATAGGGTATAGTTAAGACTCTTTGTAAAATTTCTTTATTGAGTGCATTTTTCATTGTATATTTTGTAAATTCTTTAACAAAGTGGATGTAGAAATCCTTATTGCTTCTAATAGGATAGATCATTAGAAATGATCAATTGTAAGCCTTAATTGGCCAACTTTATATTACATTACTAAAGCTTGTGGGTAGTAGCCCCACCCAAATTTTACTTTCTATTTGGAAGGTTTCTAGGTCACCATATCTTGTGTAAAATTGCTATGGATATAAATATTTTATTTCATTCTTTCATGCATGAAATTATATTAGAATATTAATGAAGGACTAAGTGGTAAAATAAGTAAAAGTTTTATTGGTTTCTTATTCACCCCTCTCCTGTAAGTAACCTTTCCTACCTCATATTTCTAATATAGTGGAGCCCAAGTTTGTACGTAAAGAAGTACCAAAGACTCGTAGATCATCTATAATCTTCTCTTTTATTATATTTTCCTTATTTATGATTTTTTGAGTCATGTAAAGGTTCATGCACCATTCAAAAAAAAAAAGGAACACAAACCTACTTAGCATGTAATAAGGAGTCTACTTGTATATAATTTCCTTAAAATTAGTGATTTTGAGCATGCTTTTTGAAATGAAAAATATCTAGATTCAAAAATTCTATTAAGAATGTGGTTCCCTATAAATACAAAGATTTAATTTGTATTCACAACTAGCATTTTGATGCAATAAAGTATGTTGTTGGTGTTTTCATTCTATGTGTACTATTTCTTTAGAATGTGTGTTCCCTTTGTGAATTTATGTTCATGAAAAAAGTTGAAAACAAATTGATATAAGTATGAATGTGTGCTTTGATAATTTTTTGTCACCGATGTCAAACCAGCTACTTGTTGGTTAGACAATTGCTTCTATGGTTTGAGTACTATCATTTGTTTGATTGATGAAAATGATTTGATTAAATGAGGTAACAATAGAACCTAGATGAAAGGTTGAGTTCTACTATGGAAAGGGAGTACAAGGATTAGTCAAGATAGTGATATTATAGTGTAGTGCATTGATAATCTACTTAAGGTTATAGAGAATGATTGCACTAATTAAGTTCAGAAGAAAAAGTTAGACAAAGTATGTTTGCCAAGCTTAACAATCTACAAAGTAGGTACCAAGCAAAGTCAGTGTAACCTAAGTAGAAAATTAGTTGTAGATGAGAAAAGTCAATTTAGGTGTAAGCTAAGTGATATAATGTAAGCTGAGTAAAGTTTAGTTGATGCCAAGCACCAATAAACTTTTGTTCATGCCGAGCGATTTGATAGTTTATGTTGAGCAACATAGTATGTGTTGAGAATTAGAAGATAGTTAATATCGAATGTTAAAATTATGAGAAATATTGAGAATTCAATCAACCTAAGCTGGAAATTTTGATTTCTTAGATTGTGTGAACCATGTGGAAGATAAGCTTGATGAATTGGTGGTACATAATTCAATATAAACCATTTTGAGGTAAATTCAAGGAGAATTGAAGGAAAATTTTCTAGAAAGGGATGAAATGAAAAGAAGGTTAGATTCATTAAATCTTAACTAATCCAACCTAATCCTAAAATGGATGTTTGAGGATGAAAAAAAAGTGACCTTTGTTGGAAATAGAGATGGAGTAACTGAGAGGGTAGGGTTGAATCAATTACCACAAAAATAAATCCACAGATCCTTAGATGTCCTAAAATATAGTTGTTATTGATACTGGATAAACATGCAAATAAATGCTGAAACTTGATAGATGTTCTATTAACTTATTTAGCATTTAAAGTGATTAACATGCATGCATAAAGGAAATAACATGAACATAAGAGACACCAGATTTAACATGGAAACCCAATTTGGGAAAAACCACCAAGTAACTAGTTACCAATTTTCACTCTTCTGAAGTAAGCCCTATTAGGAGCCAACCCTGTTAAAGGTTACAAAACACACTGTTAGGTGTGACCCTATTAGAGGATTTAATCACCCTGTAAGGAGTGGCCTTGTTGGAGGTATTAAGAACAATTCAACTGAATTGTCACCTTGTTAGAGGATTTACAAAATGGTTGTTAAACCAACTCTATTAAGAGATTTGAATAACTGTTACAATGATTAGAAAGCAACAATGAAGTAATCTAAGATATATGCAACTTATCTTTGCTGAATATAGATCTTTGTTCTGCTTCACTAGATCCTCACTGATCAAATACAACTTTGTAGCTCCTTTCACAACATTCGCTCATATCTTCAATATTCGCTTATTCCATTCATACATTTCCACTCTAATGCATCCACACTCTTCCATATTTTGAATTCACAACTTGACCTTTCATATATACCTTGCAGATTGTCAAGTCAGCTCAATTATAAGTTACAAAAACTAAAAATATATAATCAGTCGGCTGCAAACGTTGCACAGAACAATTAAACTTAATTCTTTAGAATAATAAAATTCTTTGCTTCCCGACCTAGCTCAGTGATCGCTGCTTTAGAATGGTTTCCCCAGTGTTAACCAAGTGAAGCTCGGTAAACACTACAAAACTTGCAACTTCCTTTAGAGACCGAGTTAACTCGAAAAACACTGACCTTCCTTTGCTTACTGAGTGAGCTCAATAAAAGCTAACTTTTTCTTTGATGATCGAGTGAACTCGATAGATATTGACTTTCCCTTTGTTAACTTTGGGAGCTCAATTAACATTAACTTTCTACTAAAAAATTCTTTGATGCCCGAGTGAGCTCAGTAAGAGCTAACTTATTGTATAATGTTCAGGAACGCTCGGTAGTCACTATACATTGCTTTGCTAACCATCTGAGCTTGGTAGACTCTGTCTAATGGCTGATATGACATTTTTGTAACATCAAAGACAATACACAATTAATAATTGTATCCAAAAATATCCCTCTTTGGCATTAATGGCAACACAATATGTCATATTAGAATGAAATTTTAAAATAAGTCTTTCTCTTATATGGTAACACAATATGTCAACATAATAATTCTCCCTCTAAGATAGAAAACTCTCCATCTTACAGTAATCTCCCTCTGTGAAGGAATTACATAGAAAACTTTTTATCTTAAACAAATTTTAGAGAGATATGACAGTAAAACTCTCCCTCTTTGACAACACATGCCAAAGACAAGCTCAACTCAAATGAATTTCAATGTACCTTAAGTACTGATTCATATGCAATATTTCCTAAATATGTTGCATCAACTGATAGATCTTCAACCTGGTATGAGTTGATGCATCACTAAAACTTCATTTTAGTAAACTTCAAATAGGGGAGTGAACTTTAACTTACCTCTTAGATACAAGAATGCATCCTTAGGTAATGGTTTTGTGAATATCTAAGCAATTTTTTCCTTTGTATGAACATATTCTAATCTGATCTCCTTATCTTGCACCAATTCTCTGACAAAATGATATTTTATTGCAATGTGCTTGGTTTTGGAATGCATCACTAGATTCTTAGATATGTTGATTGCACTTGTATTATCATAGAACATAACAACTGGTTCTTTGATTTGCACCTTCATGCCTTCCAACAGTTGTTTAAACCAAATAATATTAGAACAGTTTACTACTGCAACAACATATGCTGCCTCTATTGTAGATTGGGATGTACAATTTTGATTTTTGCTTGTCCAAGAAACCAACCTCTTTCCAAGAAAGAATGCACCTCCACTTGTACTTTTTCTATCATCAAGGTTTCCTGCCCAATCAGCATCAATAAATACTTTCAAATCCAAATTACCTCCAAATTTTTACCATAAACCATACTCTTCAGTTCCTTTCAAATATCGCATTATTCTTTTGATTGCCATAATGTGATTTTCTCTTGGTTTTGCTGAAAATCTTGCTACAATACCAACTACAAGGGCAATATCTGGCCTAGTATGAACTACATACTATAACTTTCCAATCATGGATCTATAAAATGTTTGATCTACTTCTTTTGATTCATCTTCCTTGGTAAGTTTTAATTTGGTACACATAGGAGTCCCAACTAGTTTACAATCTTCCATTCCAAACTTTTTCAATGTCTCCTTGATGTATTTTGATTGAGTGATGCAGATACCATTTTTACTCTATTGAATTTGATGACCAACAAATAATTTGATCTCTCCAAACATAGACATTTCAAATTCTTTGTTTATTTGTTCTAAGAATTCTTTGCAAAGATCATCATTCCCTATGAAAACAGTATCATCTACAAATATTTCTACCAAGACAATCTTATTATTTGGTCCTTCCTTTATATACAAGTTATCATTAGTTCTTTGAAAACCAATCTAAATAAGATAGTTATGAAATCTTTCATACCATCTTCTAGGGGCTTCTTTCAGACCATACAATGCCTTGTGTAATTTGCAGACCATGTTCTTCTTATCTGGATCAACAAAACCTTCAGGTTGTTCAATGTAAACATCTTCATCCAATATACCATTGAGGAATGCTAACTTGACATCCATCTGATAAAATTTGTATCCTTTGAATGCAGCATATGCAAGTAAGGTTCTGACTCCTTCCATCCTTGCAACAGGAGCAAAAGTTTCTACATAGTCTATTCCTTCTTCTTGAGCATATCCTTTGCATACTAGTCTAGCTTTGTTTCTTGATACCTTACCATCTTCATCCAACTTGTTTCTAAATACCCACTTAGTTCCAATCACATTTTTGTCTTTAAGTCTAGGTACAAGAGTCCATGTCTTGTTTTTCTCTATCTGCACTAAATCTTCATTCATAGCCTCAATCCAACTATCATTTTCCAATGCATCTTTGATATTTCTAGGTTCAAAATCAGCAAGTAAACAAGTACCTTTCAACTTATTTCTTGTCATGGTTCCTTCAAATTTATCTCGAATGATTTGATCTGCTAAATGATGTCTCTTGACATACTTAGCTAATACAAGTTCGTTTCCTTTTGAATGAATTTCATTATTATCCTCTTACATTTCAACTTCTGATTTTGTCTGTTCTGGCTCGGTAGATATTTTCTCGGTATATGTTGGCTTGGGTCCTTCAGAATCGGTAGACTCTTGCTTGGTAGACACTGAATTTAACTCAGTTTGTTGTGGCTTGGTTTGAACTTCCTGTAACTCGGTTACAGATGACTCAGGAGTAGAAGATTCCTGATTCTTTGATGTAATTGGTACTGTATCAGGTTCAATGAAGACAAACCTTTTGTAATCTTCTAGTTCCCTTTTGCTTTCTTCTTTAGTCCTTTCTACAAACTCATCAACTTTCACATGTGCACTTTTTATAACTTTGTGACTAGACAAGTTCAAACATCTATATGCCTTACTTTTGCATGAGTATCCAAAGAATATACCTTCATCACCTTTTGCATCAAATTTTCCTTTTCTAGATTCTTTCAAAATGTAACATTTACTTCCAAATACATTAAGGTAACTTACATTAGGTTTATAGCCATACCATAACTCATAGGGAGTTTTGAATGAGTCTTTCTTCAACTATGCTCGATTTAGAGCATGAACTGCAGTGCTGATAGCTTCCTTCTAGTATTTGATAGCAATGATCTTTTCAATAATTAAAGTTCTTACACAATCCATAATGGATCTATTCCTTCTTTCAACTATTCCATTTTTCTCGGGCATTCCAGGCACTGATACCTATCTTTTGATTCCTCTTTCAATGCAAAAGTTATTAAACTCATGTGAAATGAATTCTCCACCTCTGTTTGACCTGAAGCATTTTAATCTTTTCCCTATTTCATTTTTCTACTCTAGCCAAATACCATTTGAACTTTTCAAATGCTTCTAATTTGTTTCTTAGATACATGATTGTCATCATTCTTGAGTAATCATCAACAAAAAGAATGAAGAACTTTTCTTAGTATAGCTTTCAATTCCAATGGGTCCACATAAATTAGTATGCACAATTTCTAATATATCTTTAGACTGATAGTTTTTACTTTTAAAACTATTTTTTCCCATTTTACCAATCTGACAATTTTTGCATAGACAGACCTTAGGTTTCATTATGTTAGGAATGCCTCTTACTTTCTTGAATTTTCTTATCTTTACCAAATTATCAAAATTTACATGACACAACCTTTTATGCCATAACCAACTTTCTTCAACTTGAGAAATGAAACATGAACATTCATCTAGTTCAAGATAGAATAAGTTACCTTTAGTTTGAATACCTGATCCAATCAGCTTTCCTTTGCCATCCGACAGTCTTGCTTTACCATGCATGAATTCTACTTGGAATCCATTATTGAGTAGTTGTGCCACACTTAAAAAATTATGCTTTAGTCCTTCTACCCAATAGGCATTATCACATATAAGTTCTTTGGTTAGAGAGATTCTCCCTCTTCCTTTTATACAACAAGGTTCATTGTTACCAAATCTTATAGTACCACCATCATAGTCTTCAAAATATTCAAACTTAGTTTTGTTACCAGTCATGTGATGAGAACAACCACTATCTATGATCCATGTATCATTTTTTCTCATATGAGAAATGATTTCCATTTCTTCATCATTATCAGATTCATCTTTCACAGTAATGTAGACAATTTCATCTTCTTCTTCATTATTAGAATCATTAGAATCTTCAGCCATAAAACATATTTTCTTACCTTTACCCTTGAATTATCTAAAGTCTTTCTTGCCATTGAACTTGTATCCTTTTTTCTCATCTTTATTTTGCTTGTTTGGACACCTAGCAGCAATATGGCCAACTTCTTCACATGAAAAATAGATTAGAGGTACTTTACCTTTGTATTTTCCTCTGCCTCTAGAGTATTTCCTTGCTAGAAGGGCTTCTATTACTTCAAGATCACTATCTGAACTTTGGTCTGATTCATCTTCACTATCTAACTGATATTCCTTTTTCTTTTTTCCTTTCTCCTTGAGTGAAAGCTTGGCTTCAAATGCTGATTCAATATTTTTGGAAGCTGGAACATAGTTATCAAAGTTGTCTAGTTCAAATGCAGTCAATCTTCCAACTATAGCCTCTAGATTTATCTTATGATTTTCTTCACATCTTCTTTCTTGAATTGCAAAAACTTTGATTGCATAAATGGCAGGTAGAGTTCTGAGAACTTTACTTATAACTGTCTCTTCCTTGATATCTCCTCTAGATGCTTTGATTGCACTGACACATGCTTTGACTCTTTCAACATATTTTTCAATGTTTTCATCCTCTCTCATCTTCATTTGATCAAATTGTTCTCTTAGACTTTCTACTTTGGCTCTTCTAACATTATCATCTCCTCCATAGATCTCTTTCAGCTTTTTCCACATTTCAAAACCAGATTTGCAATCATTGATATCATCAAATTATTCATAACTTAGAGCAGATGCTATATCTATCATCATAATATTGTGGGTCTTCTTTTTAGCAATCTCATTGATAGATAGTGTACTAGCTGGTTCTGCATATTTTTCATCAAGGTATTTTAGTCATGTATCTCCAATAGAAGCTAGATGAAGTCTCATCAACCCTTGCCATACTGAGAAGTTGTCCCTATTAAGTCTTGGAATTTCCCTCTTATAAGACATCTTGATCTTTAGCTTAGATCCTTGAAATCTTATCCTGCAAGCACCAAAAGCTCTGATACCAATTGTTGGAAATAGAGATGGAGTAACTGAGAGGGGAGGGGTGAATCAGTTACCACAAAAATAAATCCATAGATCCTTAGATGTCTTAAAATATAGTTTCTGCTGATACTCGGTAACAATGCAAATAAATGCTAAAACTTGATAGATGTTTTGTTAACTTATTTATCATTTAAAGTGATTAACATGCATGCATAAAGGAAATAATATAAACACAAGGGACACCAAATTTAATGTGGAAACCTAATTTGGAAAAAACCACCAAGTAACTAGTTACAGATTTTCACTCTTTTAAAGTGAGCAATGCTAGGAGCCAACCCTGTTAAATGTTACAAAACACACTGTTAGGTGTGACCCTATTAGAGTATTTAATCACCTTGTAAGGAGTGGCATTGTTGGAGGTCTTAAGAACAATTCAACTGAATTGTCACCTTGTTAGAGGATTTAAAAAATGGCTATTAAACAAACTCTGTTAAGAGATTTGAATCACTGTTACAATGATTAGAAAGAAACAATGAAGTAATCTGAGATATATGCAACTTATCTTTGCTGAATATAGATCTCTATTCTGCTTCACTAGATCCTCACTGATCAAATACAACTTTGCAGCTCCTTTCACAACATTCACTCATATCTTTAATATTCACTCATATCTTTAATATTCACTTATTACATTCATACATTCACACTCTAATGCATCCACACTCTTGCATATTTTAAATTCACAACTTGACCTTTCATATATACCTTGCAGATTGTCAAGTTGGCTCAATTATAAGTTACAACAACTAAAAATATTAAATCAGTCGGCTACAAACATTGCACAAAATAATTAAACTTAATTCTTTAGAATAATAAAATTCTTTGCTACGTAACCCAGCTTGGTGACCGCTACTTTAGAATGGTTTCCCTAGTGTTAACCAAGTGAAGCTCGGTAAACACTGCAAACCTTGCAACTTCTTTCGAAGATCGAGTTAACTTGGTAAACACTGGCCATCCTTTGCTTACTTAGTGAGCTCGGTAAAAGCTAACTTTTTCTTCGATAACCGAATGAACTCGATAGATATTGACTTTCCCTTTGTTAACCTTGGGAGCTCAGTTAACATTAACTTTCCGCTACAAAATCCTTTGATGCCTAAGTGAGCTTGGTAAGAGCTAACTTACTATGTAATTTTCAGGAACGCTCGGTAGTCACTATAAATTGCTTTGCTAACCATCTGAGCTCGGTAGACTATGTCTAATGGCTGATATGACATTTGTGTAACATCAAAGACAATACACAATTAATAATTGTATCCAACAACCTTAATTCTCCATTTATAGAGATGGCTAGTCAAAAGAAAAAATTTTCATATGTGAGAACCTAAGGAAGACAAAGAGTCTATGGTATTGCTTCATTTAGCAACCTAAGAGAAGAGACTACATTGGCAAGCAAAGAAAGAAAGCATAATGGTATGGATGCTTGAAGAATGAACACACTGTCAGAGCTAAAGTCAATGAAAGCCAAGTACAATGGAGGATAGAAACAAAGATCTGTAATCTACAAGTGTGTTTTAAGTTGTTATCAAATCAAGCCTTACTATTACTCTCTAATCATTTTACTAGTCTAGGATAAATCCTATGGATTAATGTCAAACTAACAGTCATTTGTAAATCCTTTAACCATGTAACAATCCAAGTGTATGATCTAAAGTCCTCTAACAAGGATCACTCATAACAAGATGATTGAAATCCTTTAACTATATTACATTTAACAGTATGCATTGTAACCTTGAATAGGGTAGTGCATACACTTCAAAAGAGTGAGAATGAATAGCATGTTATTGGTGGTTTTTTTTCCAAATTGGATTTCCATATTAAAATATTATGTCAAATATGTTATTGAATATGTTATGTTTAATTGCATTCATGATGAAAATGTTTTATGGATATGGGTTCACTAAGTTGTAAAAATATTTAATTGTACATGTAGACCTTGGATAAATGATTCACCCACCCTCTTAGTTATTCCAAAGAATTCCAAAAATTAGTATCGAAGCCATCTGCTTAAGATGACTAATCTGAAGGTACTAGAAGAAAAAGATCAAGGTGTCAAAAAAAGTGGTACCCAAGCTTAACGAAGATAAATTTCCAACATGACAAAATTTTATGAAGCTACACCCTAGAGGACTTGGGATCATGCACAATCTACCATTACCATAGAGCATGTTAATCATGTTGGAGCCCTAATTGCTAAAGATCTAAAATAGAATAAAGAACACAACCAGGCAATTTTGGAGATTACCTCTGCCCTAAGTTATACTGAGTTTGATGTTATCAATGGTTGTGATAGTGCAAAGAAAATGTGTGATTCTCTATACACTCTCTATGTAGGTGACAAAAATGTTCTAAGAGCTAAGGTTGAAAGTCTCAAAGTTAAGTTCAATGATATGAGAATGCAAGAAGATGAGAATATTGCTCATTATTTTTCTAGGATAAAAGGTGTTGTTAATGAGAGAAGAGGAGCTACCAGTAAAATAGATGATACTACACTAAGAAATTTTTTGAGAACATTGCTACCCATCTATGCTATTAGAATTTCTGCAATACAAGAACTAAGATGTATGCTAGGAAATGATCTAACTTTTGAAGGTCTAGTAGGTAAACTCACTACTTTTGAGCTATCTAATTTTTATAATTACAAACTTGAAAATATTGAATATTATTTCAAAGCTAAGCTGTCATTGAAGGAACCTAATGAGAAGAAGAAGATAAAGAAAAAATATGTGTCCAATGATAGTGATACATATGAGGAAGATGTAGATCAACTTGAACCACTACTAGAAAGGAGATTTCACATAGGTAAAAGAAAGTTCAAAGGTAAGTTACCTATCATATGTTTTAATTGTAATGAGGTTGGTCATATAGCTAGTAGATGTCTAGAGAAGAATAATTATAGAGGTGGTAATAAGTAAAAAAGTAGAAGAGATGAAGACAAAAAATATTACAAAGACAAAGGAAATATGTCTTACTACATTGTTCATGAGGAAGCAAAAGATGAATCTGGTGAAGATGATCCAACTGCACTAGTGTCTTGTGTGAACAACATAAATGAATCATTAACAATTAGTAACATCACATGATTGGAGAAAAAAGTAAGTTTGTTACATTGAATTATTATGATGGAAATAGTGTAAGGTTTGGTAATGATGAATCATGTTCGATGAAAGGAAAATGTTCTATCTAGCTTATAAACAAGATTTTGAAAAAATGTTCTATCGGTGACAAATGAACAAGACAAATGAACCATTAACATCACATGACTGGAAAAAAAAGTAAGTTCATTACATTGAATTACTATGATGGAAATAGTGTAAGGTTTGGTAATGATGAATCATGTTCGATAAAACGAAAATGTTATATCTAGCTTATAAACAAGATTTTATGTGATAATGCTTACTATGTTGAAGGACTTAACTACAATTTGTTGAGTTTATCACAACTAAATAATTCAAGTTATAAAGTTGAGTTTGAGAATAATATTACTAAGATATATGGTAATTCTAGAAAACTAATTGGAAAATGTGATCAAACTAGAGGTAATCTATGTTGAGATAATGGGTGTTGCACACATTGTTTAATATTTTTATATTGTATTTTTTTAATGTAATGTTATACCTAGATGGATGTGAAACATATAAAGATTTCAATTGGACATACTTGATGTGATGTATTATAACATTGTGATAATATTTCATGTAATTATTCGATATTGGGAAAATAATTAAATGTCCAATATTAAATGTGGGGTCAAAAGGTTAGGTAGCACATGGTTCATGTGATACCACTTGGTGGTTTTGTGGGATTTGATACTATATAAGAAGCCACAATGGTAGTTGTTGGTGTGAGAAGACAAGAGAAGAAGGCAAAAAAGAAAAGGCTCAAGTGAAACAAGGCTTGAAAGGTTAGCCAAGGGAGTATTTATGAAGGTTGGAAGCATGAAATTGGATGTTTGGATTCATGCTTCTTCACATGGATTGCTTAGTTTTAGTTATGGATTTGAAGGCTTCCATGGTTATATTGCAATGATGATTTTTCTAAATAATACATGGTGATCGATGCTTTTGGAGGTTGGGGTTTTTCCCTCAATTAGGGTTTCTCAGGGTATATCTTGTGTCACATTTTTGTGTCTAGGTATGTTGTCTATTCTCTTGCATTTGGATTTTAATTACATGTTTATTTCAGATCTATTATGGGTTATGTGGAAACAATTATATTCTTTGTTGCAAGTTTCATTACAAGTGGTATCAAAGCTATGATTTGTAACCCTATATTGAATCCATGAGTATTCATGAGAGGATAAAAGAAGGGGAAAGATATACGAGTTTTTTATTATAGATCTGAGAGTTTTGGGTTTGTTGTTATGATGAGATATTGGAAAATCTTAGGCATGTGAAATAATTGGACAAAATGAATTTTTTTTGGATGTTTCATTTAAATGAGTTTTAGGAGGAGCTTGTAGAAATGATCTCCTAGGTAAAAACAAACTGACCATTGGATATGAGTCAATGTTTCCATAAGTTTGATATATAATATGCCCTAGTTTCACCATGTTCAGAGGAAATGAAAGATATTTTTAGTTTTAGCCCATGATGGCCATCAAATTTATTCCTGTCAGAATTTTCATCACAAAAAAAATCAAAGTGAAAATGGTAAAAGATTGTCTTAATAAAATAGCCATAACTTTCTCTCAAGATATCAGATTTTAGATTTCTTATAGGCATTGGTAAGATAATTTAGAGAACTAATATTTGGTGTAAGTTTGGTTCTGTGATTTTTTGATTTTGTTAGGTTCTAAGAGGTAAAAAGCTAGATGTTATTTTATTTTGAGTTATAGAATAGGGAATAACTTGGGACATATAGAGTCATATTTTGGACTTTGTGTAGTCAATAGAAAGCTCTTGGAGAGCTCTATTGGTTCATATTTGGTGTAGGTTTGGCATGGTTTATTTGGTGATATATTGATCTCAGTAGTTTATGATATATATTGAATATGGTAATAGTGTGAGTTTATGACATTGTATGTTTGGAGATTTAAGATTTGATGTCATTGTATACTCAGTTCATATTTCAGATTGGTTTCATGATGATATAGTTATCAGTGTTTGATTAAGATATGTATGTTCAATTGTTGGTTCTATAAGTTGAGTAGTGTTGTAAGTGGTCTATACTTATAGGTTTCATTTATAGCTTAGATATGGGTTGCCTTTTCCCATTAATCTTTCATTGTTGATGCATATTCAGATTAGTGTCTTGGATTTGGGTTGTATATGCCCTAAGTCGCATGATTTTCTAAATTTTTCTTCATGTAGAAGAGATGAGATATTGTCACTAGGTAGAATCATGGTGGAGAATTGTGGTTGACTATTTTATGCTATCAAGTTAGACACATTGAGAGTCATATGCTTGATTCATGGATGTGATCATGGTGTCATAGATTTTGATATGACATGATTGGATATATAGTTATATCCTTGATGTTCATTAGTTTAGATTCTTAATTTAGTTATGGTGGTATATCTTCTTGGTTGGGGATCATAGTTATTTGGTTTCTTTTGACAAGCTCATGATGTACACTTTGAGTTCTTTGATAGTTTGATGCTTTGGTTGATTCTCATGGTTAGAGGATGGTTTATTCATCATGTCATTGACATCTTGGATACATGATTTAGTGAGAGCTTGTGATAGTGATGAGGTGACACTATAGGATTAGTTCCTAGTTTGGTTTATATCTTCTTGGTCTGGAGATCTTGGTTTCACTTGGTATTGACACTTTGGTTGTGTGATTGTAGAACTAAAGGATCTTCATGTAAGAGATGAATTTAATTATGTCTTAGGTGACTTGGTACCATGGTTGAGTGGGAGTTTCTTGGTATTGATATATTTATTGAATGTTTGTAGATATTGGAGGTTTGTCTTAGAGACTATTTCTCCAAAAGCATCTTTGACATTTGCATGGTGCACTTGATTATCTTCATGGTGTGCAAAGATGATTAGGTCTCGAGGACTCATGGGGTTCTTGATTATCTTTGTGGTGTGTGGAGATGGTTCCTCATGGTATGTGGATATTATTATCTTCATGGTGTGTGGAGATGGTTGCATCTTGAGGACTAATGGGGTTCTTTGTAAAGGTGTACTTTATGCTTCCATTTGACATGTTATCCTTGGTGTTAGGATGGCTTTATTTTTATGTCATGGTATCCTCTTAATATGCATTTAGACATTTGAAATGGTATAGTATGTTCATATGGAGTGTGTTATCTCTTTCATTGAGATGGTTAGATAATGTTGTCATGTTTATGTTCCTAAGGCCATGGTTGGAACTTTGACATTGATCTTGGTTTAGTTTCTTTGTATTGAGTACATTGATCATAAGCTGGATACTTCATGATATTTATATGTTTTATTTGGAGTTGGTGTGGATTGATTGTTTACAAGTTCTCATGGATACTTAGAGATAGTAGTGATAATTATTTCTCTTGGATTAGAGAATTATTTGTTGGAATCATGATTTGGTTTTAGCAAGAAGTCCGAGGGATAGTCACTTGATATGGACTTGGGAGGAGATTGGTTTTAAATGAGTCTTGGTTGGAGACTTAGCTATCTTGATGGGAATTCGCATTCCCCACTATTGGTCTACTTGATGGTTTTTTACTTGATAGTGTAGACACCTAAAAATCCTTTAAAAAATAAAGTATTTTTATTTTTTGAAAAAATCCCTGATGACATCATCATTTATTAATTAATTTTTATGCCATTAAATCCCTTTATCTTAATAAAAAATATTTAATTAAGGAATCCCTCCCAAAAATGTTTAAATCTTATTTAAACATTATTTCCTTATTTATTAATTATTTAATTAATAAATTGACCAAAAATCCTAAAATAAAATAAAAAAATTTGCCCAAAACTTGGCCAATTTCCTTATGACCAATAACCTCTTCCAAAATCTTCTAATCCTTCTTTAATTTCGATTAAAAGCTAATCCCATCATTTCCTACCCCTATTCCCAACTCAAAATATTTAATTAAGATTAAATATTAATCCTCATGTTTATTAAATTTTTTTTAATAAATATCTCCTCAACCCAAACCCTTGAAATAAATAAAACTTTATTTATTTCCTAAAAATCTAATTTATCCTCATCCTAAGAAGTTCTAGACTCTTCTAGAAAGCCTTCATCCTCATCCTAAGAAATTCTAGACTATTCTAGAAAGTCTTTATCCTCATCCAAAGTCTAGACTCTTCTAGAAGATGTCTTTAAACCTAATCCTAATCCCCTCCTAACCTTGTCACATTCTCTAAACATGGGTTAAAACTTACTAACCCAAGCCAAAGTTAACAAATATCTCCTCCTTCACCCACCCTCATTAAATGCCATCCACTTGCCTATCCCTAAGCTAATCCTAAACCATCCTAATCCATCCTCTAATCATTTGCACAAGCCTAAACAAGCTTAAAACCTTCCTAATCAAGTCCAAGTCAAAATTGCTCTCATCACCCTCAAAATATCTCAACCATAAAACTTTATGAAGTCCACTAGGTCATAAATGACTCTTACAAGCCCTTTTATTGCTCTTACAAGTTATTATGAGGGTCTTTATGAAGATTTTATCCCTTGAGGCTCCTTTGTTGACTCATCCTTCCCCTTTCCTCCATCCCCTCACCATGTGACATGTGTCACTCCTTGATTGGCTATAAGGAAGCACAATCCATGTGCTCTCTTCTCATGCAATCTAAGCCCTCCATGAGCTTTTTCCCATCCTTGCATCTTAGCCCTCAATCTCTCAAGCCTTTTGACTATAAATTGGATCCTTCCCCTTTGCAAAAGAACACAATCCATGAAGTAAAGTCATAATTCCATTTTGAGAAGCCATTTTACATCAAAAACCATACACTCACACCCAAATTCCAACTCCATTTGAAGCCCTTTTTGAAGAATAAAGCTTGAGCATACATCCTATCTATTTAGACAAAGCTACTCAACAAGAGAGCTTCTCATTGAGAGAGCCCATTAATGGCTCATATTCTCAATTGAGAGCTCATCTTAGTCTATCTTGAAGTTTATGAATTTTGTTTAGTTTGTAGAAGCTTTATTTAAATTTGGTTTCTATTAGCATACTAACATTGCTCATATATAGATAGGTATAGTCCATTATTTCTCTTAGGTGCATCATGTTTATGATTGTCTTTTATTGATATGGATTTTGAGCTATGATACATGAGTTAGTTCTAGAGGGTTCATTTGATAGATGGTTTAGCATTGGTTATCACCATTTTCATATGTTGTTATTTTGGTTGAATGTGGGAGATGGATTTATATTAGACATATTCCTTGGATTAGGAATGGTTATTCCTTGAGTTAGGAATGGTTTATAAGTTTTATCTTCTTGTGAGGGGCTTGCATCCATAATTAGTTTTATGGTATGATGTGGGTGTTGTCATGGCTTCTTTTTTGGGATTTTATGGAGGAGATCATATTTGAACAATTTACATCTAGAGGTGTGTGTAGAAGGACATGATACAAGTTATGATTTGCATGGTTTCTCTTTGATCTTTCTTATCTTCTTGGATGTTCATTTTTTCTTACATTGGATTTGAGATGGGTTAGAGATTGTGATCACTAGTTTGTGCTCATGTACATCATGTAAGAGATGACATGGTTATTAATTTATCTCTTTCCTCTATTGGTTGTAGAGAACATGAGAGAGTGTCAGAGGATTGCTATGAGAGTTATTCTTGTAGGTTATTAGTTTATGTGTTGTGGATGTCCTTGAGGCTACATGGATTCACCTCTTTGAGATGTTGTGAGTGGATTGGGTATAGATTTGATATTATCTTTTTGTAGTGGAGCATCTTGGTGTATATGTGGTATGTATTTATCTTAAGGCTTATGATTATAGGTTACATATTGGATATGTTGATGATCTGAGATTCACATGGTATACCTTTGGAGGTATGAATGGTTAGATGGGTTCGGAACTTGATGTGGGTGTTATTTCAGCTATGGATATTTTGACAAATAGAGATACATGTGATTACCTTTGGATCAAGTTTCTTGTGCTTCATATTTTAGTTGGTATAGGATTTTATGTTCTTCTAATGTGATAGGTTGCGTGGCTTTTTCTTTAGATGGCCTCTATGTATGTCCAGTGGTAGTGGTATAATAGAAGGTGCCTTGATTCTATTAGGAATAAGGTGTCTCAACCTTTTATAATTCCTATTCTTATTATTTGTTTTGTAAATTGTATTTCTTGCAAATAATGTTGATGTGTCGACATCTTGAATTGTATAAGGAGATCATGACTAAAATGGTTATGTAGGATTCCTATGACATGTAAGAGCTATGTTAGGAAGATTCAATGATAGGTGAAGATATGTGGCAACTAAGATATTTGAGTACTGTACACTCTACCCCAATAGTGGGTTTTGGGAGTAGCCCTAAAGTGAAGAGCAGGTTATAAGCATTTTTAGGGTTGTGAAGAGATGCGATGCAAAAAAGGTGTATTGTTGGTACTATGAGTAGCTACTGGAGTCTTCTATTGTTGATGTTGAACTTGCATTGCAAGTGTATTTAACCTTGTGTTGAAGATAATACATTGTGCAGATTCTGAAGGGGTGGGGTTGTTTTATCGAAAGGTCTTTCCCCACCGAAAAATCCTTGTGTTATGTGTTTCTTTCTCTATCTTTTTTTTGTATGCATGGTTGTCTATAATATTGTTTTTTACATGATATTGAATCTGTGAGTGAAGAAGATTTTAATAGGATTTGCATCATAATTTCCTTATGAGATTAGTGTAGGAAGTTGTTTCCGCACCTGAGTTTCCTTACACATTCATGTTTGAGAAGCTGGATACTTTGATTTTGTTGTAGATACAAGGATGGAGAACTCCATGTACTTTGATTCATGATGTTGGATGTGATAGGAGTGTTTGCTCCCTTGTCCATTTATGTGGCTATAGATTGACACTATGCAATATATAAAACAAGTGGGAGATTGTTGAGATAATGGGTGTTACACACATTGCATAATATTTTAATATTGTATTATTATATTTTACTATGTAATGTTGCACCTAGATGGATGTGCAATATGTAAATATTCCCATGGGATATACTTGATGATATGTATTATAACATTGTGATAATATTTCATATAATTATTTAATATTGGGGAAAATGATTAAATGTTCATTATTAAATGTGAGGTCAATGGGTTAGGTAGCACATGGTCTTAGCACATGGTTTATGTAATAACACTTGGTGGTATTGTGGGACTTGCTACTATATAAGCATCCACAAGGGTAGTTGTTGGTGTGAGAAGTCAAGAGAAGAAGAAGGCAAAAAAGGCAAGAGTCAAGTGAGACAAGGTTTGATAGGTTACCCAAGCAAGCATTTGTGAAGGTTGAGAGCATGGCATGGGATGTGTGGATTCATGCTTGTTCACATGGATTTCTCAATTGTGGCTATGGCTTTGAAAGCTTCCATGCTTGTATTGCAATAGTGTTTTTGCTGAATAATACATGGTGATGGATACTTTTGGAGGTTGGATTTTTTTCCCCCAATGAGGGTTTCCCAGGGTATATCTTGTGTCACATTTTTCTTTATGGTAATGTTGTCTATTCTCTTGAATGTGGATTTTAATTGCATGTTTATTTCAGATCTATTATGGTTTATGTGGAATTAGTTATAATCATTGTTACAAATTTTTGTACAATCTATTATACCTTGGTATAGAGGATACTACTTGTTTAGTTATAGAATTTGATGATGTATGCTATGACACAAGAGGTTATGCCATGTTAATTTTGATAACTTGGTTAATATTAATAAGATTTAGATGTTTTCCTAAGTTGAAGAAATCTAAAAATATAATTTGCAAATAATGTCAGCTAGATAAAATGACAAAGTCAAGTTTTAAGAATAAGACTCATACCTCTAAAGGAATATTAGAGCTTGTGTATATAGACTTGTGTGCACCAATTGAAGTGCAAAGCTATAAAGGAGATAAGTTTTGACAATTGGCTAATGAAGATATGTAATTATTGTCATTTATGGCAATGCATGATGTACATGCTTACAAGAAACCTCCGAAATAAAGATACTTAGTGTTTGGTAATTAGAAAATTGTCTAAGTATAAAAGATGGTATACAACAATGTATTGTTTAGTTTATAACTTGTTGCTGACATCATATTATGAATAGGAAATTTAAATAGAGATAGTATAAATGTTAGTGATAACATGTATAACCTCAGAAGTTAGTAAAGATTGTACAAAATAGATATACTCGTGTTTAAAGTAAAACATGACAGTAGAATTGAAGGAAAGGATTATTTTGTTTACAAGATAATTACTTGTCTAATTAGGGTCGATATCCTAGATATTTACTCTAAGCTGAAAAATTGGATTGTGGTCTTAGCTAACCCAACAACAATTTCTGCAAAGGCACAATATTTATGCAAATGAAATTTTGTGATGAAGGATGTAATTTGTGTGAATAATGTGATGTACAAACTTACTGTAAAAATGATATATGTGAAGTTTAGTATAAGATATTTTATGATCTAAGATTGAGCTAAAGATGAGAGATTAGTCAAAGCAGAAGATACATTACCTATACTTCAAAAGTCTGATTACTTGTTTGAGCAATGAGCTCTTCTTATAATTAGAAGTGCATTTTTGGGTAGTAATCTCATCTTGCATTTACTATACCATAAGTCCTAATAGGGTTTGAATCACCTAACAGGGATTCAAAGTCTCCTAATAGGAACTACTTATACTAGATTTTCTCATTGACTCCTAAGATGGCCCATCCTCTAACAAGGAACTGATATATCAGTATATTACCTAGTAGGTATCATCGCTACTAGGGTTTTTCCTTAGCTAGGGTTTCCCTACTTAACAAAATATGGTGTTATGAGTTATCTTTATGCATTGTTACTATTGCTATTCAATATTACTTTATTTCTTTGTTATGCATGGTTTAATGAAAGAAATAATATCTAGTAGGTGACTAAAGTTTGTAGATTACTAATTCATCCCCACTCCCCCAGTAATCTCTATTTCTAACAATTGGTATCAGATCATAGTTACTTTGAAGAGGCTTAACTACTTGAGTAATATCCCTATGGATATGGAATAGTTGATGAAGAAAATTAAAGAATCTCTTGAACAAATTGATCCCCTTACTAAAGAAAGAGATAAGATGAAAGATAGATATGAAGACCCCTTAGTACACATTGGTCAATTAAAGAAGAAGATTGAACATCTCAAATCCAAGCCTGAGTCAATTGAATCTAGAACTAACTATGATGATTATTCAAAGCTAAAGATATCGTACAAAATCTTGAAGCATGAATTGAAGATTACAAATCTAAAGTTGACTTTGAGAAATGATCCTAGCAAAGTCAAATCTAATTTTGAGACATCTAAGTTTTGAAAAGAAGACATCTAATTTTGATACATTGAAAGAAGATCATGAAGAACTTCATAAGTCCAATACTATTGTAAAAGATGAATTAACTTAGTGCAAGAAGAAGCTTGAGAAGCTTTATTCTAGTAGACAAAATCTTCATGATTCAATGTCAATACAGAGACCTACTTATAATAATAATGGTCTTGGTTACCTAATTAACATGTCCATGAAGAAACCTGATATTAGATTGGATCAAAAGGAAAAAGGTAAACTTGATGATAAGATTGAATCTAGTTAATCTTCTAATAAATCTAAAGAAGTTGAGAAAAATAAGGAAGTTGAAATTTTGAATGAACCAAAGCAAGTGGAATCTCCTAAGGAGACTAGGCATGAATTTAGAGGTAAGCATTTTTCATGTAATGAAATAGGTCATATGAAAAGAGATTGTACAAATAAGTCATTCGATCATGTTAAAAACTTTCATTGTCATAATTGTCATGGTATGGGTCATAAAGCAATTGATTGTAGAAAACCTAAGTATGGTAATGATAAAAGGAATAGTAGAATGTCTAGAAATACTAACCCTATAGATAGAAGAAGATCTGATTAAAGGAGATCAAGAAAAGGAAGATCTTTTGAAGATAGAAGACACATCATGTGTTATAAATACAAAAACTTAGGACACATTTTTCATAATTGTCATCTATCTGATGATCAACATAATCCTAGAAGCAGAGCATGAATATGTTTGTTATGAAACAACTTTGGACATAAAACAAAGTATTGTAGAATGGATAGAAACATTTCAAATAGCAGGAACAATGGAGGAAACTTCATGAACAAAAGGAATAATGGAAAGAATGTTAGAAATGATAGAAGCAACCATGAAAGGAACTCTAAAACTAACAAAGATAATGAGGAAAAAAGAAATTGTGTTAATGAACTTTGAGAAGAACTTAATGAGACATTTGTACAAGGAGTAGATATCTGAAAGGAAAAGCTAGATGATGATGAGACATTGAGATTGAAGATATTTCTTAATTTTGATTCAACTAAGTTGAATTAAGCTTGTACATAGCATCAAAATTTGAGAACTTCATCTTGAAACAAAATTAGAAGTAGCAAACTTGGGAAAATGTGTCTCCTAGTAAGTTTAGATGGTACCTAAGCTCACTTGTAACTTAGAGCTTACTTAAACAAGTTATGAAGGAATCCAAAGTTACTAGCATTATAGAAAAGGTTAATTCTATAGTAGAAGATGAATAGTATGTTTTTGCAAAAAATTTCATGAAGTGAACTTTAGTAGAGTTTTGTCATGATGGAAAATAGCTATGGAAAACCTTGGGTGGCATCTGAAGATCAGGTAAATGATCTTGAGCATTTATTTGATCACATAATGTAATTGCCAAATTTTTCATGTTTGCAAAGTACACAATTAATGCAAGATCAAGTTGATGGAATAAATGGAGTAGAATATTGATTTTCACTTCATTGTAAATACATCCAAAGTGAAGAGCACTTAGAAGCAACTTGTCAAAGAAATTTTGAAGCAAACCCTATTTTCAGAAAGTAGTATTCTATCATTTTCCACAAAATTATTTGGTAAAAGTTCATATTTGATAAAATTATGGATATGTTAGTAGTGCACAATGTTGAGAATGAGGATAGACCTAAGTTGAATTTTGTTTCTATAAAACCTACTAAAGGGTAAAAAAACAAACTTGTGTCACACTTTTGTAAAGGAAAAGGCTAACAAAAGTATAACTAATTATCTTCAATGACGTAAAGCTAGCACTATTGTTTTGAATTTGAAAATGAAGTAAACTAATGAAATGTGTAGAAATGGATGAAATTTAGGATTATTATTTTTAATAATTATTTAGAATAAGAAATGATATATTTTCCTTATTTTTATTGATAATTTTTTAGCTGCTGAAAAATGCTAAAAATGTGGGGTCTAGTTCCCACCACAAAACTATATGGAAATAAAATTATTTCCCTTTGATCTCAGGCTATGTTATACATAACATATATAGGTAGAACAATCAAAAATAGAAATCATCTACATACATACATACATACATACATACATACATACATACATACATACATACATACATACATACATACATACATACATACATACATATATATATATATATATATATATATACTTTTATATAGAAATTCAAATTTTAACTTCCCTAAAATTGATAGTTTTCATGTCCCACCCCATATTTCAAAACAAACCTATTATAACCAAAAGAAAAATTATACATTCTAGAAGAGAACTCTCTCCTTTAGAATGTCATATAATTGTTTATTGTTTTATTTGATTTAATTTTTTTCCTTTCTCAATATCAACATCTTTTAGAGTGTTAAAATACATCCTTGTAGATTTTTTTAATTACAATATACTATATCTAATTAAAACGCTATAAACTCTATATTAAAATATTCTTGACTCTAAGCTCTATAAAATGGTGTCTATATGTTATTAAAAAAAAATCATAAAAAATGGTAAGAGTTATTGAAACACCATTTTTTCTAAATTTATTTTATTTCTTTAGTAATTGGATATAAACTAATAAAAGACATGCATTGAATAGATATTTGCAATTAGAAAAGTGTGAGACTATATATAACTTAGCTATAATGAATTTATCTAGATCATATGTTTGAACACAATTAAGTTTTAGATAGGAATACTCAAGTTTAGTCATTCTGATAAGTTAGCTTGAAAGGTGACACAACTTTGTACTTTTACCCTAAAGTAAAACCTAGCTCATTGATATCCATCACTCCAAATAATGTAGTATATCTTGAAGATGTAGGAAGTTATCATAATAATAAATTTGTGTTTATTGGTAGTGATTAAATGGACAAGAATATAGAATTAGTTTTTAATCATGACATGACTAAGAACCTAGATTTAAACATTTAAGGAAGGTAGTCCTATAAAAATATCATTTCTACCATGAATTGGACATAGATGGGTGGACACAGATCAGATTCAGTAGGATACATGATGGGAAACTATGGATGCAAGATAATGTAATTAATATTTCTATAGAGCTAATTCATGAGGTAATAGGTCTTAGTAAACAAGGTAGTGTACCTATAGGTGAGAAAATAGTCAAGAAGAAATTTGAAAGCTATACCGAATAAATGTATAACATAAAGGCTACGGTGATCAACATCATCAAGCTAGATGATGTAAGATTTCTAAGTGGAATCATTTCCTATTTTGTATGTGCAAGCTGAAAGACTGATGAACTATCAGTTAGATTCATCTATTTAGCATATTAAATATATACAATATGTGTAGAGAAGCAACAAGTAAATCTTAGTGAAATTCTACAAATGCAACTCTTAGAGAACCTAAAGAAGATCAAGAGGACTAAGAATGTTGTATTTAGATTGCAGTCATCAATTAGTCACATATACTTTCATGTACTTAAAATATTTCCATATTTATCCATCACCAAGATAATGAGCAGTGATAAATGTAAAATTGAGAAGATCATAGAAGTATGGAAAAGGAATCCTATAGATAAGATATTTTATAGTTGAAACTTGATAATAAAAGCATTTTAGAATGAAATGAGACTAAGATTCATAATTGCATCTGCAATTGTAGATAGATTCAAAGAAGATATTTGCATTATGGTTGATATGGATTATACTTATATTTAAGCAGTGAAACCTTGGTAAACATTTCTTGATCCCTTAGATTACAAATTGAATGATGATACAATAATTATTTACATTGATTTATTACTGAAATTAGAGAAAGATAATGTAGAATATAGATTTGAAACTTATGATCATATTACCTAGTCATCTCATAAAGAATCCTTGGAGAAGGAATCACACAAGAAGATATAGTCTATTATGAAGAAAGCCTTATTAGAGGTTGGTATGACTGAGAGTGAGTCTAAGGCAGTAAGGAAAATCATGAAACAAGGAATACTAAATTTTTAACTCTTATTAGTATCTATTGTAGAGAATTTTTTGGAGAAAACCATTCAAAATGTAGTAGTGTCATATGTGCAACGTAGTGAGCTAAATAGAAAATTTGAGAGATTGGAGGAAGTTGTGACCACTAAGCCACAAATGGTAAAGCAACAAGCCACCAGAATAAGAAAATGGCAAAAGGTATTATTGACAACTGTTGAGTCAAATGATGAAGAGGAAGAAGAACAAGAGGTTAAGTAAGAAGATAAGGTAGCATCATCAAAGCAATCAATGGGAAAATCTTAAAAACCCTAGAAGCCAAAGATAGAAAATATTAACATAGCTATATCTAATCAAGGCAAGTTTGTTTAGATGAAAAAATTTTATGATTTGTATAACAATTTTGAGAAGCATAAGATCAATATCTCTACTCTGAGATACATCATAGCAAATAATCTGAAATTGAAGGATATTGAGGACTTAGTAAACCAGAAAGTCTATGATAGAAGCATTTAGAAGAAGGCTCCAGTAGGTGAAGAAGATCTAGAACTTCAAACTTCTATCATAAGAGCTATTTGCAAGACTGATGATGAAGAAGAGATTAAGAGATTGTTGAATAATTTCACACTTTACTTAAGAAATAAAGTAAGACCATTTCTATTTATTGTGGGTGAAAAATAAAAATTATGAAGTGAGGCTACAATACCTATATGTTAGATGTTGATAGAATCAAAGGCAACATCTCCTTCAACACCTAGAACCTTAGAAGTGTCAATGAGAAGTGACACTATGTGGATAGATCAGACCAATGTTACCATTAACATTGATGATACTAATCCATCTAAAGTTTTTGAACTGAATGAACCTAACATCGAAGGTACTAAAGATCAATTGAAGAAAAATTAACAAGAGAAGAGGTTATTAGAGGAAGAGAAAAAGAAAATAGAAGAGACCAAGAAGAAATTGTTTGAAGATGAGAATAAAAGAAAAATAGATGAAGAAAAGCAAAGATTAGTTTAAGAAGAAAATAAGAAAATATTAGAAGAAGAAGAGAAGAGAGGAAAAGAGAGAAAAGAAAGAGAAAAGAAAGAGGAAGAAGAAAGAAGAGTCAAAGAGGTAGCTAAAAAGAACCAAAGGGAAAATGACACTCAACCTTCCATTCATCTACTCTGCTTTCACCTAGTAGCTTGAAAACTAATGATGATGATTAATGTGACTTGATCTCATCTTTGTCAAAGCTTTTTGAAAAGAATAGGTTAGTAAAAATCCTGTAGAGAACCTTGATGGAGGTTATTGACATATTACATAGTACTCTATAGCACAACACATAAAGACAGATCTTGAATAGAGGGCATAGGCAGTGCTAAAATCATTTGATGAAGAATTTACTAACTTGTTAAATATTGCAAAAGCAAAGGTATAGATTTCACATGATGCTAACTTGTCTAGTACCATCTATCTGAACATTAAGAATAATTTGGTTAGTCTTGATACTTGTATAAGGAAACTTTAGGAATATCAACAGAATGGGAAAATATTGTACATTAAGTGTACTTTATCATACAAATTGACTAAGGACATTAATAGTTAGATAGAAGAAAAGATGAGTGAATTAGAGGCTTTATCCAACTAGATCCAACATCCATCTTAGAAAGTTGATGATTTTGAAGGATAAGTGGGTAGTATCCAAAATGATATTAGGAAACTAGAACTTTAGAAGGAATGAATTTTGAAGAGAATATTAGATTTCAGAGAGTCTATTGGTCTGAAAGTATCTTTTTTGAGAAACTGTTGGAGGTATCTATCAAGGCCAAGACACATATTCTAACTTTTAATATTCATATCTTAATCTAGTTGAGATTCCATCATAATACACCAAGGAGACATGGACTAAGGTTATGGATAAAATTAAGGCAAAATTTGATGATTGCATGAAGATTCTATCTATTGGAATTATGATATATTTGTCATTAGTTACAATACTTATTCGATTTTGAATGCTTATCGAGCTCATCACTCAGTCTATAGTTCATACTGAGCATTCAATAGTGGTTACCAAGTAGAACAGTTCATACCATGCTGAAAAATGGTCACTGAGCAAATGGGAAGTTCAACAGTGTTTACCAAGTTCTCAATGTTCACTGAGTCATCAGTGTTTACCAAGTGATCAAGGTAAATGAAGGACTTAGTGTTTACCGAGTGATCAAGGTAAATGAAGGACTTAGTGTTTACCAAGTGATCAAGGTAAATGAAGGACTTAGTGTTTACCAAGTGATCAAGGTAAATGAAGGAATCAGTGTTTACCAAGTGAATAAGTTTATCAATGAATTCATTTTTTACCGAGTGACACAATATTCATCGAGTCACCAATGGTTATCGAGTTCCAAACTACTTAGAGTGATTAATATGGACCATGCCTCTACTCTTACCAAGTGCATGATGATGTAGTGTATTGTAGTAGATGTCAAGTATCAGAAGGTCACTGAGTCAGTTTGAGGAACTTGAGTTTTCTACTATCTGGCCGACTCAGTAATATTTTGTTCACTTGTGTTTGGCCGACTTCGCCAATGTAAATATTGGAATGGTATATATGTAATGTATTATATCATTTGTAAAATATGATGAAATGGTGTATCATTATATGATGTTATACTACAATAATTTGAGAAGAGTAAAAGTGTATTAGCAGTAGAATAGAGGAATACAACAAGGTCAACATAGATGCAAAAAATTTATATCTATCACATCAGGTGATCGGTGCATAAAGGATCTTATTAGCAATCAATTGTAACCAGATCCACTACTTCATCCTAATAGGTGAATCAGTTTGTAAATCCTTTAATAGGGTAGCCTTAACAATCTTTTGTAAATCTCCTAACAGAGTGCATACTTCATTGTATGTTTGTAAATCCTCTAACAAGGTGGATCTAGCAATCCTACTTGCTTCTAACAGGGCAGATCACTAGAAGTGATCATTGTAAGCCTTAACAGGCTAACTTTATACTGCAGTATTGAAGTTTTCTAGGCATCATCCCCACCTTAGTTTTACTTTCTAATTGGAAGGTTTTTGGGTCACCAAATCAGTGTGTTCATGTGTTATGAATGTTTTTCTTTTCATGCATACAGTAGACTAGATGGATGAATGGTGAATATGTTATTATGCTGAATTGATTTAAAGTTTTAGAGTTATTGATTCACCCCTCCCTTCTCAGTAACCTTGTTAGTCTTTATTATTTCCAACAATTGGTATCAGAGCATTGTGGTTCTTAGGATAAAGTTTGACAGCTTGAGAAAAGATCAAGGACAATGGAGATATTCAAACTTGACAAATCTATTGAGAATGAAAAGCTAGATCTAGAAATGGCCATGGCTCAACTCAAAGAAGCAAAGGAGCATCTTTCTCAATATCTAAAAAGAAGAAAGGAACTTGCAAGAAAAATGAATGATCATTAGTATGTTGAAGAAAAGATTAAAGACCTTTTACCATCAAGTAGTTCAAATGAAGCTAATGAGGCAAACAATGCAATCAAAGAACTCTTAGAGAAGAATGGATCTCTACAAGAAGAAGTAAGAATGCTAAGAAGAGAACAAGAGATTCAGTCAACAAGGTTTTGTGAAAATTTGAAACAAAGGAACATGATGCAAGATGAGATAGAAGGAAGGAACAATGAAATTCAAAATCAATCCCTTTGGTATGAGGATCTTACAGATCAACTTTCCAATGCAAATGAAGAAATCAGAATTCTCAAAGCAGAAAATGAAAGAATAAGGAATGATCTAAATGTTGAAAGACAAATCAATGAAAGCTTGGAAAATGACTTAAAAGTTGAAATGAAAGTCAATGAAAGGATGGTAAAATCTCAAACAGATGTGGATCAATTGAATTTGAAAAATGACTAGATTCTTCATAGACAAAAAGGTAAAGCAGGCCTTGGATAAAATAAAGAAGGTGAATCTTCCAAACAAGGTGCCCAAAAGAATCAAGGACCTACTTGCAATCACTATGGAAAGATAGATCACAAATCTAACAAATTTTGGAGCAATGGTAAAGAAAAATTCAATGGTAAATGCTACAATTGCAATCAACATGATCACAAAGCCAATAAATGCAAAGAGAAACTAAAATTTGAAGGAAAATGTCACAAATGAAAGAAACAAGGTCACAAGGCATCTGAGTGCAGATCTAAATCATTCAATCTAGTAGAACAAATTGTCAAAGCATTATTTGGTTGGGACTACAATACTTGGTGCATGTGTCACTATTGTGGAAAATATGGACACATTGGAGTAAACTGTACAAAGTATCACCTAAGGAAGAAAGATACTACCATAAGATGTTATAAATGTACCAAAATTGGTCATATATCCAAGAATTGCATGAACATAGGAAGTGTTGAAGATGACAAGAAAGCTAGAGTTGACAAAATTCAAAAATAGATGAGACAACAGTGCATTCCTAAATCTACCAAACTAGAAAGTTCAAATGATGGCAATGTCACTCAAGAAGTGGGTGACTCCACCATTTCTAATTAGACACATCAAGGAAGATTAGGGACTACATCTTCAAGCCATATTCTAAGTAGTTCTAGAATGAAGGAGTGCAAATGACAAATTAGTATTTCAGATACAAGACATAGTTCACTGTGATGCATCTACTGAGCAAGATTGGTCTCAGACTTAACTGAGCTAGGTCAGGAATATAAAAGGTTTTGTTTGTTCACTGAGTTTCAAGATTTACCAAGTAAGTTAGTGACTATCTAAAAAACCCTAGGTCATCTCAGCTACCTTCATACCCAAGCATTAATGGCAAATTTTTCATCAAAAAGGCAGAATTTGATCTTATTTTCACCACGAATTTAGAATATACAGAGCAAAGAGATTTTCAAGAGCATGCAAGTGCGTTCAATAGATTTGAAGTAATTTTCCAATGAAGAATTTATTTTATGAAATCATTCACTCACCGAGAAGCAATGGTATCCACAAGCACCAGCAACAGCAAGGCAAAGAGGGGCCCTGAAATGCTTGTGAAGGGAGTCAAATGGAAAGCACCTAGCTTCAAGCTTGTTCCTACCATAGCTAAATCGCTCAACCTACATGGAAATTGGTACATTAGAAATGGATAGTGCCCTAGCCAAGTTATGTATGGATGGAACCCTCAAACCCGAGCACAAGCATCTAGAAACCAAAGGTTTTACCTATATCCCGCACTTGCCAAGGAACTTTCAAATGAAATGGATAAGATACATTTTAAGTCGTGTGCAGAATGGTCAGTTGTGGTTAGAGAAACCTATCTTAATAATGAAAAAGATGATTCATAAGATCACAGGTTTACCTATGTTGAGCAAATCTAAAACCACTAAAACCCTAAGTTGGGATGAACTTCAAAAGTTAACCCTAGTTGAATGGGATGGCAGAGGACTAAAACTTAACAATGTATCAGATATATAGCTAAGATTTGGAATTCATTTAATTGCATATAATGTTGGCATTATGATACATTTTTTTCATTAGTTACAACACTTATTGGATTCTGAATGCTTACCGAGCTCTCACCGGACATTCCTTTGTAAGCCAAGCTTTACCTAGTTCTCAGTGTTTACCGAGTGATCGAGGTGAACAAAGAAGTCAGTGTTTACCGAGTGATTGAGGTGAACAAAGTTGCTAGTTTTTACCGAGTGTTCGAGGTAAAGAAAGGAATCAGTTTTGACCAAGTGAAGATGTACTTAGTATTGACCAAGAACTTCATGATAACCGAGCTCCTGAGGTTATCAAGGAAATTAATTTTACCAAGCTCAGACGGTTATCAAGGAAACTAACTATCACCAAGTCACAAGGTTCTATCGAGTGTTTCCTTTGATCATCGAGCTACAGTTCAGATAGAAGTGTTCACCGAGTGACATCTCTTCTACCGAGTCTCCAGTGGTTACCAAGTTCAAAACTACTCGAAGTGTTTAGTATGGACCGTGCCTTCACTTCTACCGAGTGCATGACGATGCCGAGTAATGCAGTGGATGCCGAGTATCAGAAGGACACCGAGTCAGTTCAGTGAACCCGAGTTTTTTACCTTGGGGCAACTTTGTATAGAGATTTGCACTTGTTGTTTTTGCCGACCTTGCATGTATTGTTTATTTGGATGGTATATATATGCAATGTATTGTATCATTCAAATGTAATAGAAATGGCAATGGTAATGAATGAAAATGCGAAAGTGTGAAAGAAATACATGCGTGCGAAAGTATGTGTGCTGAGTTGTGAAGGTATTCAGCAAGGTCAAGTTTTGGAGCAGAAAAGTTTTATCTATCACATCAAGGTGAATCAAAGCATAGCGGATCTTATCAGTAATCAGTTTTAATTAGATCCACTATTTCATTCTAACAGGTGAATCAGTTTTTGTAAATCCTTTAACAAGGTAGACTTAACAGTCTTTTGTAAATCTCCTAACAGAGTGCATACTTTATTGTATGTTTGTAAATCCTCTAACAAGGTGGATCTAGCAATCCTTTGTGCTCCTAACATGGCAGATCACCAGAAGTGGCCATTGTAAGCCTTAACCGGCCAACTTCATACTGCAGTAATGAAGCTTTGTGGGTTTCATCCCCACCCCAGTTTTACTTTCTATTTGGAAGGTTTCTGGGTCACCAAATCTGTGTGTTCAAGTGTTGCAAATGATTTTGTTTCATGCTTACAGTAGGTTACTTGGATGAATGGTGAATATATCAGTATGCAGTTTAATTGTTGGAAATATTCAAGATATAAAAGTTACTGATTCACCCCTCCCCTCTCAGTAACTTGTCATATCTTGAATATTTCCAACAATTGGTATCAGAGCAATAAGGTTCTCAAGATAAAAGTTTCACAGCTTGAGCAAAGATCAAGGATAATGGAGATATTCAGACTTGACAAAACTATTGAGAATGAAAAGCTAGATCTGAAAATGGCCATGGCTCAACTCAATGAAGCAAAAGAGCATCTTTCACAATCCTTGAAAAGAAGAAAAGAACTTGCAAGGCAAATGAATGACCATCAGTATGTTGAAGAAAAGATTGAAGATCTCTCACCATCAAGTAGTTCAGATGAAGCTGACAAAGAAATCAAATAACTTTTAGAAAAGAATGGATCTCTGTAGGAAGAATTAAGAAAGCTCAAAAGGGAACAAGAAATCCAGTCCATCAGGCTATGTGAAATCTTGGAGCAAAGGAACAAGGCAGCTGAAGACTTAGAGGTAAGGAATAATCAATCCTCTCAGCTTGAAAATCTTGTAACTCAATTATCTAATGCAAATGAAGAAATTATGAATCTAAGATCTGAGAATGAGAATTTGAGAAATGACTTAATTACTGAAAGGCAAATCAATGCAAGCTTACAAAGTGATCTAATCTCTGAAAAACAAGTCAATGAGAGAATGGTAAAATCTCAAAAGGACATGAATCAATTGAATCTGCAAAATGAAGAAAACTTTCATAAACATAATGGTAAAGTAGGCCTTGGATACAAGTAAGAAGGTGAATCCTCCAAACAGGGTACTCAAAAGAATCAAAGACCTACTTGCAGCCACTATGGTAAGTTAGGTCATACATCTAACAGATTTGGAGCAATGGAAAAGGAAAATTTAATGGAAAGTTCTACAATTGCAATCAGCATGGACACAAAGCCAATGAATGCAAAGAGAAACCAAAATTTTAAGGTAAATGTCACAAATGCCAAAAGAAAGGTCATAAGGCATCACAATGCAAATCCAAATCATTTAATCCAGCTGAACAACTTGTCAAAGCAATATTTGGTTGGGACTACAACACTTGGTGCAGATGTCATTATTGTGGAGAATATGGTCATACTGGCATAAACTGTGCAAGGCATCACCTAAGAAAAAGGGATACCACTATAAGATGTTATACATGTATAGAACTTGGTCATATATCTAAAAATTGCATGAACATAAAGAAATTCGAGGATGAGAAGAAAATCAAAATAGACAATATTCAGAAGCAAATGAAGCAGCAATGGATTCCTAAGTCTACTGAGCCAGATAATTCAAGTGATGGAATGGTCACTCAAGAAGTGAGTGACTCTACCATTTCCAATTAAGACTCATCAAGATAAGACCAGGACTGTATCTACAAAGCAATATCCTAAGCAGTCCTAGAATGAAAATATGATCAAATCAGTATTTCAGATACATCAGGATCATGATCGGTACATGACCTTACCGAGCTCAGTCGGGTGCAATAAGGCTTCTTTCACCAAGTTGCACTTACCGAGCATGGTTGGTTCTTCTCTTACCGAGTTAAGGTCGGTTTAACCTATTTTCTTTTGGTCACCAAGTTGCGAAGTTTAAGCCGAGCTAGTGGATGACAGTCTGTCGATCGCAGCTACCTTCGTACTGAACATTAATGGTGAATTTTTCATCAAAATGGAAGATTTCGACCTCATTTTTCACCGCGAATTCGAGATTTACACAAAAAAAAGGGCTTTCAAGCGAGTTCAAGCGATTTGAAGAGATTTTCTAGCAAAGTATTCTTACGAAACCTTTTCACTCACCGAGCAGAAATGGCATCCACAAGCACCAGCAGCAGCAAGGTGAAGAAGGGTTCCGAAATGCTTGTGAAGGGAACAAAATGGAAGGCACCTACGTTCAAGCTCATTCCTGCCATCGCTGAATCGCTCGATCCCAATGGAGCTCAATCATAGATTCCACCCAAGGTACTCCTTGTGAACGACATTCGCACTCATTTTAAGTGTGCTATTCAAGAAATAGGGACATTGGACATGGATAATGCCCTAGCGGAGTTATGTGTAAATGGTTCTCTCAAAATCGAGCACAAGCATTTGGAAACTAAAGGTTTGACTCACATCACGCATATGCCTAGAAACTTCCAAACCAAATGGATTAGGTATATCTTGAGTCAAGTACATAATGGTCAGTTGTGGTTGGAACAACCCGTTTTGATAACCAAGAAGATGATTCACAAAATCACGGGTCTCCCGATACTTAGCAAAGCCAAAACCACTAAAACCCTAGGACGGGATGAGTTACAGAGGCAAACCCTAGCCGAGTGGGACGGTAGAGGTTTGAAGGTTAACACTGTAATAGATCCGAAACTAAGATTTGGCATACATATTATTGCATATAAGTTATATAGTTCCATTAGGTTAAATAGTGTACCATGTGAAGCTATGGATTTGGCCCTGAAAATTGTAAAGAAGAATCTTGAGTTTGATCTGTCAGAAGTAATGTTGAAGCAGTTAAACAAGAACATGGACAGTATAAGGACATCGAAGAATAACCCCTGTAAATTTGGATCTCTGTTAATATGTTTACTATTTTATGTACAAAAATTCTTTCCATCAAAGGGAACCATAGAATGGAGAAAAGATATCCCAATTTTGTATCAGATTAAAGAGTTTATAGCAGAAATGGGTGAAAATTTTGATAGTATCATGGATAACTATTTTAAAGAATTTAAGGAGAGGATGAATAACTGATTCAGAATTCCTCCTAGGCTTGTTGAAGAATATAAAGATGACGTATGTTTAATGGTTGACTGTGACAAGGTGTACAGACAGGCAGTTAGACCTCGAGTTGCATGGGTGAAACCTCTTCCATATGAGGTAAATATTGATGAAACAAGGGATATCATTGAAGCACTGGTAAATGAGCCAGTAGACCCAAGGCAATGGATTTTTCATACTTATGATAAAGCAAAGGCCAGAATTGAACTGGAAATCAAAATTCCACAGGCCATCATCAAAGGTAAGAGGAAAGTGGCCAAACTGAAAACTGCAATGGGTCCTCTTATGCTCACTGAGGGAAAAGGTGAAGATAAAGAAAGTGAAGAAGAAGAAGAAGGAAAAGAAGAATTAGAAGAAGAGCAACCGACAAAGAAGAAAGGTAAGGTAATCATTACCAAGCCCAAGAAGCAGCCTACTGCAGTATTTACTCGGAGGACAAGAAAAGGTATTCAGGAACCTATATTGGTCAAGCCTACACCTACATTCGAGAAAAGGCTCAAATCATTAGAAGAAGGAGCTGGCATCACAAATTTCAAGGCATTGAAATTTGAGACAAGGACTGATGCAGAGAAAATGCAGATTGAGGAACTGGTACTTAACAAAATGGGAAAATGGAAATACTCCCCGAACCAGATTGCTCCTCATATCTCTAAAGAACTACTGGAGAGAGTATAGTTAAGATGGGAGTTAGCCACCAAGATGGTAAAAGATATATATGAGAAATCTCTGAAGAATCTTCAGCCTAGTCTCACTGGAGCAGAGGTAAAATTTGAATTGAAAACCTATGAAGGTAAAATGATGATCAAATTCCACACTTGTTTGATTTTGATCAAAGATATAGAGCATGTTGTAAATGATGCTACAAAGATGTGGAAAAACATCTATCATCTACATAAGCCTAGTGTAGACCCAGTAGAAATAAAGGATGATGACAGTAGCAGTAGCAGTGATGAATTAGATAGCGCTCCATCCATCACAGTTACACTAGGAGAGTTGCATGCAATGATGGAAGAGAAAGAGGAAGAAGACAAAGAGGAAGAAGCTGAAGAGAAAGATAAGGAGGATGATCTGGTAAAAATTGCAGCAGCAGTTATTGCATCCCTTCCTCACTCCCCAGCTAAACCTGTGACATCATCAAGGTTGGAGTCAGCTTCAGCAGGTTCATCTACACTAGATTTACCATCTACACCTGTCATATCTCAGCTCCAGGTATCATCAGTGGAAGTGACTACCACTTCATCTACCGAGCTGCACCCCTCTTCATCTATCGAGTTGGCCTCCTCGACTCCATCATCATCAGTTGGTATTGCTGTGAGTTCTCCAATTTTGACTACTCCAATTTGTTCTACAATTTTGTCACAATCTACTTCAGGCACAGTGAGCTTAGATACTATATTACCAAGTGTATCACCATTTTTGGCCAGTACTCAAATTTTTGACCCTGTACATACTCCTATTGGCACTCAACCCTCAAGCATCCCAGTTTTTACTGCTAGTCCTTCTATCTCTACTGTTGTGTCTATTCCAAAGGTCAAACCAGTCATCTTAGAAGTCAAACAAAAGCAACCATTAAGACTTATGATCACTGGAAAGGAAATTCCTGAAGACATTGACTTGGACACAGAGATAGTAATTCCAAAGATTGACTTTGATAATGCTACCATTGAAGAAATGAGGTATGCTAGTCAACTTATTGAGAAAAAGGCTACTCAGATGCAGTTAAGATCGGAAAGGGATAAGGAATACAGGATAATTGAGGATGCTCAGAACATAATTACTGAGGCTATAGGTGTTGATGTTGATACTTCTCAACTCATTTTGATTCAATGGGAAGAGGCAGTTAATAAATTCAATGAAGATGCCTCCGGACAAGAAAAGCTGATTGAGCGTGCAGCAAAGAAATTTGATAATAAGGTGTTGGGGCACATTTCCCAGAACATTGCAATAAATCAGGTTGCATTAACCTCAGTTTTGGCTGATATGGAAAATTCTTTTAATAATGTAACATCTCTTTTTGCTAAGCTTTGTGATGTTACCGAGTACACTAAGGGAATAAGAGAGAAATTAAATAAAATTGATGAGGATCTGAAGGTGAGCGCACAGAACTTGAAGCTTGACCCCAGTTCAAGCTCATCTCATCACCTCAGGATCAAATTTTTGTCAAAGAAGTAGGCAGAGCTGTTGAGAGAAGAGGCAAGGATCCGATCTACATTGATAGATATCCAAAACATGATCCTTCCCATCATGGATTCAATGCAGAAGCACATTGCACATTCAAAGACATTAATCCATGATAATAATTTCTCCATTGTAGACCATGTGATTGAACTTTTGGCTAAAGTTCAAGTAGCTCTTTCCACCTGCAAAATTTTGCAAGAGAAGTGGGATAAGACTCTCTAGCTTATTCTTCAGGTACATTCAGAGTTCATCTCTTATTTTGGTGTTTCTATATAAGTATATATATTCTTTTATTCTTTGGCATTATTGTCAAAAAGGGGGAGATTATTGTTGGATATGTATACTATGGGTGAATAAGTGTTTTCGGAGAAATTGTACAAAGGAAGAGATATACAGCTCATGTAAATACTGTATGTACATTCTATGGGGGAGTTATATATAACGAAGCTATGTATATTCAGAATCAGTCATCAGCATGTCAGATAAATTTTGTCTCATAAGTGTTTTTGTCACTAATGCCAAAGGGGGAGATTGTTGGCATTATGATACATTTTTGTCATTAGTTACAACACTTATTGGATTCTGAATGCTTACCGAGCTCTCACCGGACATTCCTTTGCAAGCCAAGCTTTACCTAGTTCTCAGTGTTTACCGAGTGATCGAGGTGAACAAAGCAGCCAGTGTTTACCGAGTGTTCGAGGTAAAGAAAGGAATCAGTTTTGACCGAGTGAAGATGTACTTAGTATTGACCAAGAACTTCATGATAATCGAGCTCCTGAGGTTATCAAGGAAATTAATTTTACCGAGCTCAGACGGTTATCAAGGAAACTAACTATCACCGAGTCAGAAGGTTCTATCAAGTGTTTCCTTTGATCACTGAGCTACAATTCAGATAGAAGTGTTCACCGAGTGACATCTCTTCTACCGAGTCTATAGTGGTTACCGAGTTCAGAACTACTCGAAGTGTTTAGTATGGACCGTGCCTTCACTTCTACGGAGTGCATGATGATGCCGAGTAACGCAGTGGACGCCGAGTATCAGAAGGACACCGAGTCAGTTCAGTGAACTTGAGTTTTTTACCTTGGGTCGACTTTGTATAGAGATTTGCACTTGTTGTTTTGGCCGACCTTGCATGTATTGTTCATTTGGATGGTATATATATGCAATGTATTGTATCATTCAAATGTAATAGAAATGGCAATGGTAATGAATGAAAATGTGAAAGTGTGAAAGAAATACATGCGTGCGAAAGTATGTGTGCTGAGTTGTGAAGGTATTCAGCAAGGTCAAGTTTTGGAGCAGAAAAGTTTTATCTATCACATCAAGGTGAATCAGAGCATAGCGGATCTTATCAGCAATTAGTTGTAATCAGATCCATTGTTTCATTCTAACAGGTGAATCAGTTTTTGTAAATCCTTTAACAAGGTAGACTTAACAGTCTTTTGTAAATCTCCTAACAGAGTGCATACTTTATTGTATGTTTGTAAATCCTCTAACAAGGTGGATCTAGCAATCCTTTGTGCTCCTAACAGGGCAGATCACTAGAAGTGGTCATTGTAAGCCTTAACTGGCCAACTTCATACTGCAGTAACGAAGCTTTGTGGGTTTCATCCCCACCCCAGTTTTACTTTCTATTTGGAAGGTTTTTGGGTCACCAAATATGTGTGTTCAAGTGTTGCAAATGATTTTGTTTCATGCTTACAGTAGGTTACTTGGATGAATGGTGAATATATTAGTATACAATTTTATTGTTTGAAATTTTAAAAGTTATTGATTCACCCCTCCCCTCTCAGTAACTTGTCATATCTTGAATATTTCAAACATATAAGATGTATAGTTCCAGCAGATTGAATAGTGTGCCCTGTGAAGATGTGGACTTAGCATATAAGGTTGTGAAGAAGAATATGGAATTCGACATGGTAGATGTACTGTTGAAACAATTTAAGAAAAATATGGATAGCATAAGGACTTCAAAGAGAAACCATTGCAAATTTGGTTCTTTTTTAGTTTGTTTATTTTTCTATGTACAAAAGTTTTTCCCTTCTAAAGGTACAATTGTATGAAGAAAAGATGTTAAAATTTTGTATCAGATAAATGAGTTTATTACAGAAATGGGTGTAAATTTTGAGAAGGTTATGGATAACTACTTTGAAGATTTCAAAAAGAGGATGAACAACAAGTTTAGAATTCCCCCTAAGCTTGTTGAGGATTATAAAGATGATGTATGTGGGTGATCCCACAATAATGGGTTCCACTTTTTGACCAATTTTGACACTGAAATCAATATTTTTGCAACAAACGTCATGTTCAAGTGACTATATCTCCAAAAATATAAATAATTTCAAGATGACATAAACTAGGTATTTTGATTACTTTGTTCCTACTTTGTAACCATATTTTTTAATCTAAAAAAAAAAATTATTTATGTCAATTTTTTTTATCTCTTCCAAAAAGTGGTACATAATAGAATTCAATATTTTAAAAAGTGATAGTCCGTTTGACACACATAACTTTTTTTCTAGAAATGATAATGGAGTAATTATTTTGGCATTAGATTTGTAACATCAATATCCAGTGTCTACATTTGGTTTGATTTATTTTTGATGAATATTGTATAGTTTATGAAGTTTTGAAGTGACATGAACCATAATTCAGACATATGTTCCGTTTGACACAGATAATTTGAAGTCAATTTATCATAAACCATTTTTTTTTTTGAATAGAAAGGTATCTCAATAAGCCAGTGCCTCCATATTTTTCAAAATTTTTTTGACCTAATTTACTAATTTTCTCGAGGTGTCAAAGTCGATTGATGTTCAATTGGTAATGAACCTATAATGAGTTAAACTCATATTTGAAAGTTTTAATGATTAAATTATGTAATAAAATTATAGTCATTGGAAAGCTTGCTCCGAGTAGCACATTTTGAAATTTTTTATTTTACAGTAGGAGATCATTCTCCTATATTTATGGTAGTCAAAAGAGAAAAAAAAAAAGAAAAAAGAAAAAAAGGTTAAAATTTTTGTGATTTTTCATGTTCGTGCGGACATGGTGTTCGCATGAACATGTTTACCATGTTTGCATGAATGTATGTTCACACGAACATACAAATCATGTTTCTGTGAACATATATATCACATATGTTCGCATGAACATACAAAATATGTTCGCGCGAACATATGGTAAACTCAATTTCTCATTTTGCAATTTTTTTCATTTTTGTTCATCCCACTAAAGTGGAACCCATTATTGTGGGTTCACCCATACTTCATGATTGACTATGACAACGTGTATATACAGGTAGTCATACCCTGAGTGGCATGGGTAAAACCATTGCCTTATGACCTAAATATTGATGAAGCAAGAGATATTATTGAGGCACTGATGAATGAGCCAGCTATTCCCAATATTCTAGCATTTAGTACATATGATGAGGCAAAAGCAAGAATTGAACTTGAAATCAAGCTGCCTCAGGAAATTAACAAAGGAAAGAGGAAAATTTCTAAGTTAAAAATTGGTACTAGCCCTCTTATGCTTACCAAAGGAAAATATGAAGATGTAGAAGAAGAAGAATCTGAAAGAGAGGAATTAGAAAAGGAGGCAGAGCCTGTGAAGAAGAAAGGTAGGGTAATCATTACCAAACCTCAGGTAGTATTTACAAGGAGAACAAGGAAAGGCAATAAGGAAAGTGAAGTTGTGTTTAACAAGCCTCCTCTCACATTTGTAGATAGGCTAAAACAACTCAGGATTGGTGTAGGAATCAGCAACTTTAAAGCCTTAAAATATGAATCGAGGACTCCTGCTGAGTAAAAGGAAATTGAAGATCTGGTAATGGAGAAGTTGGGAACTTGGAAATTCTCCCTAGACCAATTTGTCTCCCAAATTCTTGCAATATTGTTTGATAAAATAAAGGTAAGATGGGATAACACCGAGCAAACTATTAGAGACATTTTTGAACAAAAATTGAGAGAACTGGTACCTAGCCTGACAGATGCAGAAATCAAAAAGGAAATGAAGGATCAGGAAGGAAGAATGAATATGAGTTTCAATACATGTCTCATATTGTTAAACAATATCAAACCAGTTGTTAAGAATGCAACTAATGTTTGGAATGATACTTATAAACTACATAAGCCAATTGATGAACTTGTGGAAATCAAGGATGATGACAGTAATGATGAAGAGGATGTGGATGGTGATAACTCTATCACCATGGATGTAACTGATGAAGATCTCCAAAAATTAATGAATGAGAAGGAAGAAGAAGAAAAGGAGGAAGAAGCAGTTGAGGAGGAGGATGATCCAGTTAAAATTGCAGCAGTTGTCATTGCCTCCCTTCCTCACTCTCGACCTAAAATTGTTAAATCTATGGAGATAGGTACTTCAAGCAAGATTGTGAGCACCATAGAGACATCAATAGCTGAAACTCCTCTAGTCACCTCTCAACTCCAGGTATATAAAATGGAAGTATCAAGTACTTCATCTACCTAGCTGAAGATCAGTTCTTCATCTATCGAGCATCAGGCAATATCTTCAGTCACTAAGTCATCCACTGCAGCAGTCACTACATTAGGTGTATCAATTCCTCCTACAGTATGTACAGTAAGTTTTCTAGTTTTTACTTCAATTTTGTCATCCCCAGCCACATTGGATCTAATTTTTGCTCTAGTTAGCTCTTCTACTACAAATATTCCAATTTGTACATCAGTTTTGGATAGGGGAACATCAATTTTTCCCATAGTTAGCACCTCTATTAGTCTTCCTTTAGTTGGTTCTATTCTAGTTTTGACAGCCAGTCCAACCTCATCAACCATTGTCTCTGTTTTCGAAGGAAAAGATGTTAGCATAGCAGAAAAACCAAAGACTCCATTAAAATTTCTTCTTACAAGACAGACAGTGGATGAGGATGTAGACTTGGATAATGAAATTGTCATTCCCAAGATAGATATAGATATTGCTTCAGTTGATGAACTAAGACTGCTTAGTCAGCATATAGAACTAAAGGCAAAGCAGAAACAACTAAGGAATGAGAGAGATAGAGAGTTTAATATTATTGAAGGAGCGAAGAATATTATGACTAAGGCTATAGGTGTTGATGTTGATACTTCTCAACACATTTTGTTACAATTAGAAGAGGCAGTTGATAAATTCAATGAGGATATCTTTGGTCAAGAAAAGTTGATGGAGAAGGTAGAAAATAAGTTTGATAATAAGGTGCTTGAGCACATTGCTCAGCATATAGCAATAAAATAGGTTGAATTAACCATAGTTTTGGCCAACATTGAAAATTCTTTTAATAATGTAACATCTCCTTTTGCTAAGCTTTGTGATGTTACTGAGTATACTAAGGATATAAGAGAGAAATTGAATAAGATAGATGAGGATCTAAAGGAAAGTGCACAAAAGCTAAAGCTTGACCCCTGTTCAAGCTCATCTCATCACCTTAGGATAAAATTTTTGTTAGAGAAGCAAGGAGAGTTGCTTAGAGAAGAAGGAAGGATTCGTTCTACACTGCTAGATATCCAAAACATGATTCTTCATATCATGGACACAATGCATAAACATATTGTATACTCCAAAACATTGATACCTGACAAAAATTTCTCTATTGCAGACCATGTGATTAGACTTTCTGCAAAAGTTCAAGTAGCTCTATCCACATGCAAAATCTTGCAAGAGAATTGGGATTAGACTCTACAACTCATTCTCAAGGTACATTCTAATTTTATCACATTTTGGTGTCTCTATGTGAATACATTATTTTATTCTTAGGCATTATTGTCAAAAAGGGGGGAGAAAGAGATATTGGTGAGATAAATGTACAAAAAGGGACAAAGAGATATTGTGAATAAAATTCATATAACTCATGTAAATACCTTATGTATATTGTATGGGGGATTTATATGTAAGGAAGCCATGTATATTCAGCAAAGTTAGACGTCAGTATGCCAGATGTTGTATATAAATTTTGGCTCACAAGTGTTTTTGTCACTAATGCCAAAGGGGGAGATTGTTGGAATTATAATATATTTGTCATTAGTTACAAAACTTATTCAATTTTGAATGTTTATCAAGCTCATCACTCATTCTATAGTTCATACCAAGCATTTAGTAGTGGTTACCGAGCATAACAGTTCATACCATGTTGAATAGTGGTCACCGAGCAAATGGGAAGTTCAACAGTGTTTACCAAGTTCTCAGTGTTCACTAACTCATCAGTTGAAATCAGTGTTTATCGAGTGATCAATGTAAATGAAGGACTTAGTGTTTACCGAGTGATCAAGGTAAACAAAGGACTTAGTGTTTACCGAGTGATCAAGGTAAACAAAGGACTTAATGTTTACCAAATGATCAAGGTAAATGAAGGAATTAGTGTTTACCAAGTGAAGAAGGTTATCAATGGATTCAATTTTTACCGAGTGACAATATTCACCGAGTCACCAATGGTTACCAAGTTCCAAACTACTTAGAGTGATTAATATGGACCGTGCCTCTACTCTTACTGAGTGCATGATGATGCAGTGTATTGTAGTGGATGCCGAGTATCAAAAGGTCACTGAGTTAGTTTGAGGAACCCGAGATTTCTACTATCTGGCCGACTTAGTAATGTTTTGTTCACTTGTGTTTGGCCGACCTTGCTAGTGTAAATATTGGAATGGTATATATGTAATGTATTATATCATTTGTTAAATATGATGAAATGGTGTATCAGTGTATGATGTTATATTGCAATATTTTGAGAAGAGTAAAAGTGAATCAGCAATAGAACAGAGGAATACAACAAGGTCAACATAGATGCAAAAAATTTATATCTATCACATTATGTGATCAGTGCATAAAGGATCTTATCATCAATTAGTTGTAACTAGATCCACTGCTTCATCCTAACAGGTGAATCAATTTGTAAATCCTTTAATAGGATAGACTTAATAGTCTTTTGTAAATCTCCTAACAGAGTGCATACTTCATTGTATGTTTGTAAATCCTCTAACAAGGTGGATCTAGCAATCCTACTTGCTCCTAACAAGGCAGATCACCAGAAGTGAACATTGTAAGCCTTAACACACAAACTTTATACTATAGTATTGAAGTTTTGTGGGCATCATCCCCACCCCAATTTTACTTTCTAATTGGAAGGTTTCTGGGTCACCAAATCAGTGTGTTCATGTGTTATGAATGTTTCTCTTTTCATGCATACAGTAGACTAGATGGATGAATGGTGAATATGTTATTATGCTGAATTGATTTAAAGTTTTAGAGTTACTGATTCACCCCTCCCCTCTAAGTAACCTTGTTAGTCTTGATTATTTCCAACATCTATCAGCTTAAGGAAGGAAAACACTTTTAACAGTTCTGGACAACTTTTTTTTTGAAATTTTGATCTTTTCCATTGATTTCAAAAGGGGAGAACTACACATTGAAATTGTTAAGGGTATGTTGGGACTCAAAATTGAAGCCTCGATTTTGAGTACCATTGAAAAATTAAGCCTTATAAGAACTTTTTAATGCAAGTGTACCTAGCTATACTTTTGAGGAGTAAGAGGTGTGAAGTGTTTCTAACACCTTTCATTCAGTACATTTACATATTCCATAATGATAAATTTCTATTTTGAGTCATTTTGTGAAGTCCCATTTTGAGCAATGCCCAATTCTGTAGTTTTGCCAAAGTGTCAAACATCAATAGGATGCCATGTTTGCAATTTAATATCATGTACCTAGTGACATTTCATGACCCACAACTTTTGGAGTGTTTAATATCCATACAAGAGAACCTATGTTTTAGATTTTGAGTCATTTCAAATTTGTTTGACTAGATTTTGAATCCCTCAAGGTTGGTCATTTATTATTGTCATGCTGATGTGAATTGTTTAGAATTTTGGGAGGCCATGTTTGACTTGTTACAACTTTGACCCAATTGATCAAAATGAGAATTTTCATTTTTCATTATGTTCTAAAGGTTAGATACTTACCATGTTTCAATTTTGAGCTTATGAAAAATCCATTTGATTAGTTTTCAAACGTGATTCCAAATGTAATTTATAAATTTTACTAGTGTCAACAAATGTAGATTTGTTGGTACTCTTGTTCATGATGTCATATCTCAAAATTTGTGATAGGTGAGATCAAATGGATTGTACCATTTTGTTCTTCTCCAAAAACACTCCAAGTGTGCCAGTTTGTAAATATTAACGAACGTGTCTACACACTTTCCCGGTAAATTCCATTTGCAAAAACTATTTTTCTACTAGTGCTTTCAGTTTACAAATTCTAAATAGCCTACTTTGACCACTTGCCAAATGCACCCAATTATTCATCATGAGCACAAATTTCAAATTCATTTTTTCCTCATGACAACAACTAGTGCCCCAATTTTTGTTTCCCCAAGTGCCACTTTGTCCAATTTTTGAAGCCAAATCACATGTTTTCTTACGTTCTAACATGTTTTCTTGCAAGCAGTTCTAATAGGGAAACTTTGACAGTCAATATCTTTTGACTAAGAATTTTTCATGAGACAAGATTTAAAAAAGTAGGAGGTATGTGGAGCACAAAATTAGTATGTTCAATTCCAGAGCCTTGTTATCTCTTTGGGTCAATTTTTAATGTCAGCTAACAGACCTTATTAATAGAAAATCACAATTTGTAGATAAGATGTGAAATGAGTTTTAAAATTGTTTCCAGTTGTCAAATTATTTTTGAATTAGTATAAGAAAACCAGTGAATCATTTTCGAATGTCAGTTGTTTGAAAACAAAACAAAAAAATTAGCTAGACCCATTTTGGGCCTGACTAAACTCATCATATTATTAAAGGGGTTGAATATTCCTAGTTAGTAGGATGTCATCTGAATATGCACTTATCACTAAATGTTGTTTACACTAGATGCTTTGGTTTTCTTGAAGGTTTTGAAAGAGATCAAGTTTTCAAGAGGACTTGCCCCTAAAACTTCAACTAAAATATCTCTTTATACAATAAACATATTCCCCTATATTGAAGTTCACAATGGATCATAGGAAGAGAGGTGGCTCTTCTAGAGTACAACCTCCTAAAAATGAAAAGAAACCCAATTAAAAAAATGTTTACAAGGAGACTAGAAGAGAACAATAGGGTGAAGATTTTGCACACTCAGCAAGAAGGGATGTACATTCTAAATCATCAGATAACACTTATGCTACAAAGAAAAATTTCTCTCTAATTAATCTAAACAATGTGACAAGTGGAACTAGTAATTCCCTTGTCTTTGATTCAAATGAGAGGAATGGGCAGAAAAAGATAGAAGGATATTAACATTGTAACACTACCACTAATAAAAATAAATAAATTTGAAACCAATAACAAGTACAAAGAATGCAATATATATATATATATATATATATATATATATATATATATATATATATATATATATATATATATATATATATATATATATATATATATATATATAAAATTAAATCAGCTTAATATGAGTACAAATACAACGATTGAGTCACTCTCAATCCAAAATACTCAAGATGAAATTTGATATCATCCATATATGTTACCAATATGATGCTATTACATATTGAGTTTAGTACAATAATGAAGTACAACATTCTTTTCAATCTCTAATGTCCAACATATGGACCCTACAAGTAATTAAACACTGATTCAAGAAGAAACTTCAATAGTAATCTTTAGCTACTTGCTAATCAACTTGAAGCACTTGAAAAAAATGCAGAAATGCAACACAAAACAAAAGGTGCTCAGTGCACACTAAGTTGAAAAGCGTAATCCACCTGCATACACGTTAGAAAAAACATATACATAACCATAATGCAAATATCTGATTCACTTAGCATAGTGCAGCTTCAAAATTAATATGCAGGAAGTAAACATTTACTTAAGAATGCAAAATTAAACTCGCACTAAGAATAACCTGTAAATGAATCATATATATACTAAGGTGTCATCGTTATGGCACTAAGATTCTGCATCCATGTACAATATACCCATAGTAAACACATAACGATATTCTCTATTATACTTGTTAATGATAGAATAGAGATATGCCCTGTTCTCCTTACTTAACCATATAGGTTTAGGTCATAGGTAAGACCAATTATCTTTTATATGTAATTAACCCACCCAATTTATTTTAAAATTATCACTAAATTAATTAACTGAATAAGATAAATTGATATTTAGCCACCTCGATATATGTTCATTATAGCTATTCTTAGAATACACATCAAACAGATTTTCTAAGAATGCACAAGCAATGAATAACAATTCAGTTTTCTCATGATATCCCATTCTTCATCTTCTAAAAATCTCATCTTTTAATGCCAAATTCAAAAGTAAACTTAGAATATTATAAGAATAGAAGTAAATACTACAATATTACATTCTCATAAATATAACTAAACTGATACATCAGTTTAATAATATTTACTATTCGTAGTACTATGCTACTTATTCCTACTATTATAATAACCTAAACCTATCTTTCAAAATGACCAAGATAATAAAACAATACTCATATGATATTCTTGCTTTAATTGACAAATCATCAAACATATATCATAAAACTGTCTCATACACGAAACAACTTTCCATTTCAATTATGAACTGAAATGCATCTGGATAAATTAAAAGGATTCTATTTCAAACATATTATCTCAAAAAAATCCATAAATTCTATTAACATACTTCATGGTAAAAATTAAACATAATTGAATCCAAGTGCAGCCCAAGCTTTAACAAAAGATCCTTTACAATGCCATTAAAATTCAAGTGACTATTGCAGTTATACTATTGTTTAACAAAAAGCCACCACCCAGTTGTCAGCAACTAAAAATCAATTTAAAATGTGATTCATTAAAATTTCACTGTAACTTCATCATTCCATTAACCAAAATAATTAGGATGAAAATTCCTAAACTATAATGTACAAACTAGTTGTTCATATAATGACTATACTGATATTGAAACAACAACATCTATTTGACAAAAAGTCTGCCCATGATTTTATTTAGTGGTTCAACAGTTGTCTATTTTTTCATTTTCCAACATCTCAAACACAATATAACTTCTAATACCCATGTTTCAAAACATACATAGTGGGTCGAGCTTATATCGCACCCATATTTGTATTTTCATAAAACAAGTATTCGATGTTACACAAAACCCTTAATCCATGCAACTACCCAAAATCGTAAGCACATATTGCTTTCTGATTCAATTGGGTGATACCACATATAATTTCAACAATGATACAAGCATGAACATAATGTTTTACAAAATAACCGAGTCCAAACTAAAACTCGTATCATAATGTAGCTGTGATCTATGTCGCAAGCCAATTACATGACAAAATGTCAACATAATTTATGATTCAAACACACAAGTGATCTCTATTTTCATAAAACTGTATATATATTTAATACCCAATTTAAAACAACATCCAAATCCAAATACAAACACAATGTTTTAAAAAAACATAATACCCATTATCCAAATATGGATACATACAGACCTCGACACAAAATGCCCAACCCTGCATACACCCATACTTGGGTAACGACAAGTGTATTTTAAAACTATAGCTTCTACAATTTCCTTTAAACAAAATTAACACCCAAAAACAGAAAAGGCCTAAGTTAGGAAATTCTCCCTACCTAAAAATCTCAAAAGATGGAAAACTCAAAACGATGACCAGCAGCCAAAATCACTATCTAAACAACCCAAACTACCAGTTGGCCAAACCCCTATAACCTCAAGAGAAACTTCAACTGATAAAAAAAATAAGCAACAATGAGTTTTGAAGAGAAACTCTTCCATGCCTAGGTATCAAAGAAAACCTCTTCACCTGAGTCATAATGCTGAGGCTCTAGCATCGACTCACAAGTGTTTACTAGAATAGAGAAGAACAACCCTAATTTCGGCCAAGACTTGGCAACTCACACAATCCCAAAGAACTGGTCGACCATCACTCCAAGATCATGAAACCTCCATAAAATGCATTAATATCATGGCAATTAACTCAGATCCATAAACATGACCACTTCATTGCCACCACCAAATGGCTGATAAAACACAATGACCTCATATGTAATAATAGGTGCAGAAATATCTTAATATTACAAAGTTCAACTTAAATATCTCACACTTAAATTTAAATAAATATATGTGTGATTACTTCACACCTATATTCATATGAATTTTGTGTGTGAATCTTCAAGATATCAACTTAATATAAATATAAATATATATATATATATATGAATTAATATTCAGACACATAAATATATATATTTACACAAGTCAAGCACAAATAGGTATGAAATACTATGCCAAATAACATATTACTTCAATGATAAAGTCATTCAACTAACATCAAATTAAATTCACTTCCATCCAACTCAAACATTAGTATCAGTTTCGAGTTCGAACATGCACTAAGAATTAATGTAATTAGCTAGTTCAAAATAGTTGAATCCTCATTACAATAAACTGACATAAATAGATAATGATCAGTATAACTATATCATCACAGACCAAAACTCAACTAACAAAATTTAACAAATTGATAAACAAAGTTTGATAATATCATAGCAATGAACTTGAATCATAGCAACAAACTAAAGCAAATGAAGAGAAACAGAAGGAATAAGGTTAGGCATGACATCTTCCCCCACTAGTTCTTGACTTCCTCCTAGAAGTCAGCAAATAAGTACAGATGAGCTGCTCTCATCATTTTAGTGTCTTCCTAGGTAGCATATGTTTCATCATTGGGGTCCCATAGGACCTTTACCTTCTTTATTTCTCTTCCTCTTAAACTCATAGTTTTTCTTTGCATGATCTGCACTGGTTCCAACATGATTTGCCCATCCATAATTTGCAAATGTTTCCAATCAAGCATGTGAGCAATGTCAAGTATGTACTTATGCAAAGCTGAAACATGAAATACATTATGTATGCATGAAAGACTTGGTGGCAAGGCAAGTTTGTAGGCAACAGGTCCAATCCATTTTAGAATTTCAAATAGACCTACAAATTGTGGTGCTAACTTGGATCCCTTTCCATAGCAAATTGGACTTTTACATAGCCTTACTCGGAGGAACACTTTATCACCAACCAAGAATTGACAGTCAATTCTATGCTTATCAACATATTTCTTTTGTCTATCTTGAGTAGTAACAAGATGCTCTCTGATCCTCTTAACCTGCTGCTCCATATCTTGCAACATATCAAGTCCTAAAAGAGTCTTGTCCTCTAAATTATCCCAGCTGAGAGGTGTCCTACAAGGTCTACCATACAATTCCTGAAATGGTGCCATACCTATGGAACTGTGATATCCATTGTTATAAGTGAATTCTACCAAATGTAGATACTCCTCCCATTTATTTTGTCTATCCATGATGTACATCCTAAGCATGTCTTCCAGAATCTAGTTGACACATTCAGTTTGTCCATCTGTCTCTGGGTGATAGGATGAATTGAAATTCAGCTGAGTACCTAATTCTCGCTGCATGAATTTCCAAAGAGAAGATGTAAACACAGGATCCCTATCAAAAATAATCTTTTTAGGAATTCCATGTAACTTAACAATTTGCTTCATATATACTTTGGCAACCATTGCTGAATTATAGGAGATCTAACAGGAATGAAATGAGCAACCTTTGAAAATTGGTCCACTACCACCATGATAGCATCATGCCTACAAGCTATCATAGGCAATCCAATAATAAAATCTATCGAAATGGTATCTCATTTCCATTCTGGAATACTATGTGGCTGCAATAATCTCGTAGGGTGCTGATGTTTAGCCTTTACCTATTGACATTCCAAACAATGAGCCACAAATTTTTTTGTCTCTCTTCATTCTAGGACAATAATAATGCTGCTCAAGGTTAGCATGCATTTTCTTGACACCCAGATGAGCTAAATATGGTGCTTTGTGGGCCTCAACCATAACCAGATTTCTCAAATCACCCAACTTAGGAATGTACACACTTCCTCTATATAGTAGCAAACCTTCAAAATTCACTGAATACCCCTCATAATGTCCTTCCAAGATGCTACCACTATCCATAACAGCCTTAACATCCTGAAACCAATGATCTGCAGAAAGGTTTTGTAAAATCTTATCCTTAAGATCCATTGTTAGGATTAAAGAGAATAATCCATGTCACCTTCTGATAAGTGCATCAGCAACCGCATTCTCCTTCCCTAGCACATTCTTAATCTCAAAATCATATTCACACAGGAACTCCATCCATCTTCACTGCCTAGCATTGAGGTATGTTTGTGTGAAAAGATACTGAAGGCTTCGATGATCCGAATGTAACTCAAATCATTGTCCCAGAAGAAAATGCTGCCACTTGGTCAAAGCATGCATAATTGCAGCAAGTTTGAGATCATGAGTAGGGTAATTCACCTCATGACTCTTTAGCTTTATGGACTTGTAAGCTATAACATGTCTATCCTACATCAACACTGCCCCTATGTCATCCAAATATGCATCAATACAAACTACAAACTCCTTAGTAGAATCTCGGACTGCCAGGATTGGTGCACTGGTCAAACATTCCTTAAGTTTCTGAAATGCTACCTCGTACTCCTCTATTCACACAAATTTCTTCCCTTTTTTCTGAAGAGATGTGATAGGATGGACTATTTGGGAGAAGTTTGACAAAAATCTGTGGTAATAGCTTGCTAAGCCCATGAAACTTTGAACCTCAAACACATTCGTAGGTGCTGGCCAATCAACAATAGCTCAAATTTTGGATGGATCTACAAAAATTCCATCCCCAAAAATGATATGCCCCAAGTAACAAATCTCTGATCTGAAGAATTTGCACTTCTCAGGATTGGCATACAGTCTGTTCCTACGAAGGCATTCCAAAACTTGCTCTAAATGTTTCTTGTGCTCCTTAGCAGAGTTAGAATACACCAAAATATCATCTAGAAAAACCACTACAAACTTGTCTAGGTAAGTCCTAAACACACAATTCATTAGGCTCATGAACACCGAAGGTGTATTTGTTAACCCAAAAGGTACTACTATGAATTTGTAGTGCCCATACCTGGTGCAAAAAGTTGTCTTGAAAATATCAAATTCTTGAATTCTAAGTTAATGATACCCAAATTTCAGATCAATCTTTGAAAAGACTCGAGCACCCTTGACTTGGTCAAACAAGTCATCAATTCTAGGCAAGGGATACTTGTTCTTAATAGTGACCTTGTTTAATTGCCTATAATCTATGCAAAGTCTTAAGGAGTTGTCTTTCTTCTTGACAAAGATTACTGGAGCACCCCAAGGTGATACACTAGGAAAAATCAAACCTTTCTCCAAAAGCTCCTCCAACTAAAATTTAAGTTCAAACAGCTCTTGAGCTGTCATCCTGTATGGAGTCTTGGAAATTGGTTCCGTTTCTGGCACCAAATCAATTTGAAAATCAATTTCTCTTCTTGGTGGTATTCCAGGAATCTCCTCAATAAAAGTATCTAAAAACCTCTGCAAGATTGGACGGTCAAGAGAAGAACCTTTAACAAAAGAATCTTCTATGTCATTTATCAAAATGACAAACAAACTGCAGCCTTTCCGAGCATACCTTGCCAATTGCTTGGCAGAAATTGTCTGCAAAGAGATGGGTCTTCTAATACTAGCAATAACCCTAGCTGATCCAAAATCATCAATGCAATTGATTGACTTATCCTTGGAATCCATAATGGCTAGATGATGTTCTAACCAATCCATTCCCAAAACTATGTCATACAATTTGAAAGGTATAACCCTAAGGTTTGCTGAAGCAGTAAAAGATTTCATTTGAATCTTATAGTTAGGAGCAACAATATCCACATTCACCCTAGAACCTGATGCTAACTCCACTTTCCATCTATTCCTTGCCCTAACCACAGGAATACCACTATTTGCAACTAAAGTAGAAGAAATAAATGAGTCTGTAGCTCTAGATTCAAATAAGATAGATACTTTCATACCTTGAGTATTACCCTAAGCTTCAATAATCGTGTTCTAGTGTTTGCCCTTCTTCTGATCTAGGGTTGCAAAGATATGGTGGTTCCTGGCAAAATCTCCAACTATCACTTTAGACCTAGCTAGCTTAGGTCCAACCTTTAGCTTGTCCCAATTAGCACACTGAGACTAGTAATGACCTAACTGTCCACAATGAAAACACTCAACAGATTTCTTGAATCCCATGTTCTAACCAAAAGGATTCAGAGATGGCTTATTAATCTACACACTCTGAGGTGGTTGAGATGGTCTAGGCTATTCTAAACCCTTGGAGTCCTTATCAAACTTCTTCTTCTTGAATTTCCCTCCTAGAAATCCTAATTTTGCACTACTTTGTGGAGGCTTTTGACTCTTACTGACATTCAGAGTAGGTGGATTCATGTTGGTTTTGTATGAAGCCTCATGATAACCAAACTTCATCTTAATCAGCTTCGCTCGCTCTGAAGTTTCCTACATAGTCAAAGGTTGGAAAGTTCTCACTTCCTCCCCAATCTTGGGCATAAGCCCTTTGATGAAGTGTTGTATCATGGCCTTATCATTTTCAGCCCACCCAAAAAAATTCTTATGCTCGTAGAACCTATATTCATAAGCTTCCACTATAGAGCCAGACTACATAGTTTGAAAGAACTCCTCTGCACAAGCCTACCGCCAATATTTAGACATAAACCTCTCCTTGAATCACTCTACAAAGAGCTCCCAAGTAACTATAGAAATATCAATGCCCAGCTTTTCCAACTCTTGATCCCACCACAAGGAACCAAATCCCCTCAAATGCATAACCGACCATCTTACCTTCACGTTACTCAAGTAACGGTGTAAAACAAAGCATCGTTCAATATTCAATAACCAAGCTTCTGTCGTTGTACCCTATTTTGTACCATAAAATAATGACCCTTTCATCTTGGAAAGATCCTTGTGCTGAGCCCTTTCCACTGGATCTTCTTCTATAGGAAGGTTAATACTTTGCACAAGAGGTCTCCTATCATTTGCTCCCCCACCAAGAATATAGTTTTTAGCCTCAATATTATCGAGACATTCTATAATCCTCTGAAGAACCATAGCTTCATCTGCCTGGTTATTCTGGTTGTTTCCAACCCCAGCATTCTGATCAAACTGATCATTCCAAACAAAATTTTGGTGCGTAGGACCTCTACCATGGCCTCTACCCCTACCTCTGCCTCTGCCTCTGCCAGCAAGGTTATCCTCAGGAATGCCATGTCCTTGAGTTCCTCTAGTGATGGGAGGCATGATAGCAACCTAAAAACAACTAACTGTTAATAACACATCGATGACGTGTTAAACCCTATAACCCAAGAGTCTTGGTTATTTTAACCATGCTCTGATACCAAATGTAACACTACCACTAAAAAAGCAAATAAATTTGAAACCAATAACAAGTACAAAGAATGCAATATATATATTTTTTATTAAATCAACTTAATACGAGTACAAATACAATGATTGAGTCACTCTCAATCCAAATTACTCAAGATGAAATCTGATATCTTCCGTATATGCTACCAATATGATGCTATTACATATTGAGTTTAGTTCAATAATGAAGTACAACATTCTTATTAATCTCTCATGTCCAACATATGAACCCTACAAGTAATTAAACACTGATTCAAGAAGAAACTTCAACAGTAATCTTTAGCTACTTGCTAACCAGCTTGAAGCACTTGAAAAACACACAAAAATGCAACACAACATAAAAGGGGCTTAGTACACACTGAGTTGAAAAGCGTAATCCACTTGCATACACATTAGAACAAACATATACTTAACCATATAGGTTTAAGTCATAGGTAAGACCAATTATCTTTTATATGTAATTAACCCACCCAATTTATTTTAAAATTATCACTGAATTAGTTAACTAAATAGGATAAATCAATATTCAGCCACCTCGATATACATTCATTACAACTATTCTTAAAATACACATCAAACAGATTTTCTAAGAATGCACAAGCAACGAATAACAATTCAATTTTCTCATGATATTCCATTCTTCATCTTTTGAAAATCTCATCTTTTACTACCAAATTCGAAAGTAAACTTAGACTATTATAACAACAGAAGTAAATACTACAATATTACATTCTCGTAAATATAACTAAATTGATACACCAGTTTAATAATATTTACCAGTCGTAGTACTATGCTACCTATTCCTACTATTATAATAAACTAAACTTATCTTTCGAAATGACCAAGATAATAAAACAATGCTCATATGATATTCTTTCTTTAATTTACAAATCATCAAACATATATCATAAAATTGTCTCATACACGAAACAACTTTCCATTTCAGTTATGAATTGAAATGCATCTAGATAAAATAAAAGGATTATATTTCAAACATATTATCTCAAAACAATCCATAAATTCTATTAAGATACTTCATGGAAAAAATTAAACATAATTGAATCCAAGTGCAACCCAAGCTTTAACAAAAGATCCTTTACAATGTCATTAAAATTCAAGTGACTATTGCAGTTATACTACTATTTAAAAAAAAGCCACCACCTAGTTATCAGCAACTAAAAATCAAATTAAAATGCGATTCATTAAAATTTTATTGTAACTTCATCATACCATTAACCAAAATATTTAGGATGAAAATTCCTAAACTATAATGTAAAAACTAGCTCTTCATATAATGACTATACTGATATTGAAACAACAACATCTGTTTGACGAAAAGTCTGCCCATGATTTCATTTAGTGGTTTGACAGTTGTCTAAATTTTCATTTTCCAACATCTCAAACACCATATAACTTCTAATACCCGTGTTTCAAAACATACACAGTGGGTCGAGCTTATATCGCAACTATATTTGTATTTTCATAAAACAAGTATTCGATGTTACACAAACCCTTAGTCCATGCAAATACCCAAAATCATAAGCACATATTGCTTTGTGATTCAATTGGGTGATACCACATATAATTTCAACAATGACACAAGCATGAACATAACTATTTTACAAAATAACTGAGTCCAAACTAAAACCCGTATCATAGTGTAGCTGTGATCTATGTCGCAAGCCAATTACATGACAAAATGTCAACATAATTTATGAAATTGAAACACACAAATGACCTCTATTTTCATAAAACTGTATATATATTTAATACTCAATTTAAAACAAAATCCAAATCCAAATACAAACACAATTTTTAAAAAACACATAATACCCATTATCCAAATATGGATATATACAGACCTCGGCACAAAATGCCCAACCCTCCATACACCCATACTTGGGTATCAACAAGTGTATTTTAAAACTATATCTTCTACAATTTCCTTTAAACAAGATTAACACCTAAAAATGGCAAAGGACTAAGTTAGGAAATGCCCCCTACCTCAAAATCTTAGAAGATGGAAAGCTCAAAACGATGACCAGTAACCAAAATCACTGTCCAAACAACCCAAACTACCAGTTGGCCAAACCCCTGTAACCTTAAGAGAAACTTCAACTGATAACAAAAGATAAGCAACAATGACTTTTGAAGAGAAACTCTTCCATGCCTAGGTATTAAAGAAAACCTCTTCACCCGAGTCATAATGCCGAGACTCTAGCATCAACTCACAAGTGTTTACCAGAATAGAGAAGAATGGCCCTAATTCTGGCCAAGACTTGGCAACTTACACAATGCCCAAAGAACTGGCCGACCATCACTCCAAGATCATAAAACCTCCATAAAATGCATTAATATCATGGCAACTAACTCAAATCCATAAACATAACCACTTCATTGCCACCGCCAAATGGCTAATAAAATACAATGACCTGATATGTAATAATAGCTGCAGTAATATCTTAATATTACAAAATTTAACTTAAATATCTCACACTTAAATTTATATAAATATATGTGTGATTATTTCACACCTATATTCATATGAATTTTGTGTGTGAATCTTCAAGATATCAACTTTATATATATATATATATATATATATATATATATATATATATATATATATATATATATATATATATATATATATATATATATATATATATATATATATATATATATATATATATATATATATATATATATATATATATATATGAATTAATATTCACACACACACACACACACACACACACACACACTCACACACATTTACACAAGTCAAGCACAAATAGGTATGAAATACTATGCCAAATAACATATTACTTCAATGATAAATTCATTCAACTAACATCAAATTAAATTCACTTCCATGCAACTCAAACATTAGTATCAGTTCTGAGTTCAAACATGCACTAAGAATTAACGTAATCTGCCAGTTCAAAACAAATGAATCCTCATTACAATAAACTGACATAAGTAGATAATGATAACTATAATTGTATCAACACAGACCAAAACTCAACTAACTAAATTTAACAAATTGATAAATAAAGTTTGATAATATCATAGCAATGAACTTGAATCACAACAACAAACTTAAGCAAACAAAGAGAAACAAAAGGAATAAGGTCAAGCATGACAGACATTGCTCCTTTAGAAGAAGTTCCCAAGTGCAAGCATAAAGCTCAAAGGGGTAGATCAATGGCATTGAAACAAAAAGAAGCTTGTAGCTACAATTATAGAGAAATCTCAAGCATGAGAGAAGAATCTTGGAACTAATCATGAATCAACAAAGAAATTCTTGTTCCAAGTGACAATGGAAAATTGTATGAAAGTAGATAGTTGGCATGTAATCACGATGATGTAAATTTCAAAAGAAAGAAGGATATCATACCTTTCACGAAGGATTTTGGAATTACTTCACCCTAAGCATGGATCTACAAGTATCATATGTTTTTCACATAGAAAGGAAATTGCATCAAAAAATATTCAAAGAACCAACTTGTGAATCAGGTAACTTATGAGATGATTGCAATGGACTTCCTATACTGATTACCAATGGTCATGGAACACACCTTGCACGAGTCACATGGGATTCATTTTGAATTTCACAAGGGAGCTACAAAGAACACATACCTGAGGATGGATGGAAAGCCCTAGAAGTGCCCTTTTCCAATAGACATTTGGGCTATCTTTAGTCACGAATAAAGTGTTTGAAATACTAGTACATATCTGAGGGGTCTGATAATTAATTGAGTTGCTTGTATCCCCATGCTAGTAGTGATAGGAGAGGAGACACCAACTGTTAAGTGATTGTCATTACTTATTTTCCTCTTCAGAAAAGGGAGGGATGCTATTACCTATGTGCTTCCATGAATTTGTTTAAAGCAACTATAAAGGAGGTAGAGAAAGAACCATAAAACTATTATCCCACATTGCCAAAGTGGGGGTTTCTTTTTCCATCTTTAAATACTAAAGAACTCAATAGGTAAGTGTCTTTAAGACATGAGCCTTTTGAAAGGCAAGCCTACATGGTGGAGTCCACCATGGATAATAGTTGGAGGCAATGTCCACTATATTTTGACTTAGAAGACACTCATCAAAAAGTGGCTGGAATCTAGTGGTCACTATGTTGCCACTAGAAAATGGGAGGTTTTCTGGTAAGCACCATGGCTACCTACTAGAAAATCAAAAATCTAGTAGGAAGTGTGGAGCTAGGTGGTACAGTGACATGGAATCTAGGTAGTATGGCAGTGACATGGTAGGCTGAGGAGGATGAGCCAAAATCTACCAAGTGGCAACATTTGAATGGACAAGGAAGGAGTTTCCCAAAAAATGGAAAAGATCTAGTGTTTGCTATGTCTCCACTAAAAAATGGGAGGTTTTTTGGAAAGTGGCATGGCAACCTCCCAAAAAGTTGAAAAATATGGAAAGATGTTGTGGAGGATGTGGGACCTGCCTGGGTATAGATGGCCTATCATCATATGACATGTGGCATTCTAGGCCAATCAAAATTCAACACATGGCATTGTTTAAGTGGTGGAGGGAGATATCAGCTTTCATTTTAAAATATTAAATATCTTTCTTAGTTTCTAGCCATCCAAATTTATAGTTGAAAATTTTGGTTTTAATGAATGGATTTTCCATAGTTTGAACTATAGAAATAGTTTAAATTTTATCATTTTAATTGCTCTGTCATGGTAGGGAGACAAAAACTTCAAATGGTAGCTAGAGGCAAATTTTTTTCTTGAAATGTGGACTCTAATATATCATTGGAACCAAGGTGACATGAATGATCCAAATATGATATCAAACTATGCACAGTTATTCACCAGTTCACTCTATAAGAAGATTTGTATTTTCTAGGGCATTCTTAGTAGAATAGGTAGATTTTGCCATTGAATATCAAAACCAATTGGAGGGAAAATATTGAAGTTTTCTGAAAATATTGTAGCCTAAATGAATTCTAAAAAGTTTTCTTGGCTTCTACAGGTCATTTTGAACTAATTTTTTTGTCTTTGCCTTGATTCTCGATCTCACATCAAAAGTAGTTATTGTTCGATCAAGTATTAGAGATATTTTTTATTCTTTTGGGAGGTCAAATGATAGAGGATTTGATTTACCAATTGTAAAGAGAGATTAGAGAGATGTTTTGTCATTTCTAAGAGATGTTTTCCAAGTGGACACATGTTAGATGTATAATAGATCTAGAAATTCATTCTTCTATATCATTCTATTTCTTTCTCATTGTAAGGGTTCCAGTTTTTCATTATGAGACCATTGCAATTTGGAAAAAGTGAGGGAAAAGTTAGGAGTTAGAAATTGAAGCATAGATAGCTATGGGATTGATGAAGTCTGAGTGGAAAGATTTGGGATGTGTTTGTTCTAGACCATGAAGCTATGCTTTGGCTATGATACCCCCTTCCCATCCCATCAGTTTCTCATTCTCACTAGTTTCTTTTTTTTATGATAGCAGATGTATATTGTATAGTCTGGTTTATTAGGTATCTTGTGAGTCAATCCCATGCATTTTCATGTATTATTTCAAGGAAATCAATACAAAGAACAACAGGTGTTGAGTTTAATTTTAAATCTTGTCTCCTTTATCAATGATGTAAAATTTTTTATGAGCTTTGAAAAAAGAGTCTAGTTCATTGTTGCAGTCCCTTAAATTGCATGTTGTTTCATTGTTGCTTATAATTTAATGAGTTATGTAAATGCTTTAGGAAAATCAATAGGGTTGCAAGTTTATTGAGGAGGATATCAAATAAGACTAAGATTTAGATTGAGCATTGATATCCAACTTACAAGGTAAATGGATAGATATGGAGTCTTGGCATAGGGTATGTGTCTTAGATATCCAAAATGTATGAGGGAGATTTCTGAATTGCCCAATGGTTAAGGCACTAATTAGCTGCAAGATCATTAACTTGTTGTCTATACTTAGTTTATATCCACTTTCCCCAACCACATAAAATTAAATCAAATTCAAATTATCTTTACATTTTATGTTGAAAAGATAAAATAGAATACCCTCACTCAGCTTATGAATTGTATTGTCTTGCATTTAGCTATTGTAGACCTATGTTATTACATGAGTTAATAGGAGAAATAGGGATTTCATCTACTGATTATAGATTCAAGAATATGTTTAGTACTAGTACGATATAAGTGAATCTAAGTACACCCACCTAGGTTTTGTGGAGCATAAAGTAGAAGAAGTGTCTAGCCTTATAGTTGGCCTAGTGTCTAAAATGGTATGTTGAATATGGGAGTTAGCTACCCCTAAATGTATCTTATTATCATTGAGGTAATTTGGAACTATCTTTCTTTCAATACACCAACAAAATGGTGACTCTACTGAGGAGATAAGATGGTGATACACCTTGTTAAAAGGACAAGAGTCTATGGTGTTAATTGAATATCTTTGTCCTAGATTTCAGTATGGTTTTTCCCATCCAAGTCACCAACAAAATGGAAACTTCGCTGGGGATTATTGAATTTGAAAGAGAGATCCAATACGATTCAAAGAAAGGCATGTGCAAAGTTTGCTATAGTAGTAAGGCTATGAAGTGTTTTTCATATCTTTGTTGAATATTCATGTCTGCCAATGAAGTTTTATCCATTTGCAGTAGTATCTTTGATGTTCACTTTAAATTGTATTGTTAAGATTGTTAATCTTCAATCAATTCAGGAAAAATTTTGTTTTGAAAGTGCTGGTGTAAAATTAGAGTCAAGAATGAATATAAGTTTGTGTTCCATTTTTTAGTTTGTATATCTACAAGAGTGCTTTGATAGTCTGCATTTCTTCTACATATGAAGATCTAGTTCAGATTTGTCAAGTAGAAATTATGTTTTATTTCTCACAAAGTGTGAGTGGCAACTCTCAAATCTCTATACCAATTTGTTCCTAGTTGATTCCATTGCAATATATTGAAGCAATTTCAATTGTATGGGCAGATCATAAACTTTTGATAGTCTCTTGAAAAGGAAGTTTTAAATTCTTGATGAATTTTTAAAGTTATGTTCACAATTTTTTGTTATAAGAAAGTGAAGTGTAAAAAAGTAAATCATAGTAGTGATTGTTTTATTCCTCTTGCAAAGAGGTGGTGGCTCTACAAGGTTTTGATTAGTGGTGTGAAGGAATTCTAGTCTTGCAATTATGCTAAATCAAAAGATTGAATTTTAGCATCAGCACTTGAGGTGTTTTGGTGTTCATGTTTCTCTTTCATGGAAGTCAAGTGTTTAAAAAGGTTGCCTCTATTTTGTGACTTTTAGCACTAGAAGAAAGAGGAAAAAGTTTTATTTTAAAATGGAATCATATCTCAAATCTAAAATTAGTTTACCAAGACATGAAGATTCAATGGAAGATATGGTAGAAATTAAGAAATATCTTTCCAATTAGATTATCAGATTTATAAGAAATGTGGTAGGAAGTTTTCAAGGTCTAGAAGATGATCCAATTTATGAGAAGTTTAAATTAGTAACTATGGAGTTGCATGTGTCTTTAAGACCCAAGGAATCTTCATGGCCTATTTCTTTCCTAGATGTCTTTATGCCTAATTCAATTAACTGGCCATCACATTTGAGGGTACAAAAGATATTTCATGTTGATAGTCTTTTCAAGAAGATTTGAGAATGGTTTAAATAGACAATGTGAATGTGTTGAAAGTAATAGTGAGTCTAGTGAATCTATAGATAATGACAATGTTTCTTTTGATTATGAAGAGATGGATTTTAGCTCTATTGAATTAGATGATTTTAGTTAGTAGGATGAAGATGGTTATGTGACTAAAAATGAATCATGTGATAGTATGCATGAGAGTGTGGAAAGTTTTAATAGAAGTATGGATAATTCTTCTTTTGGTAAAGATGAGAATGATACACCTAGTAAAGAGGCATTGTGCAAAGAAGAGGTAATATGTTGTAGTATGGATTCTAATTTTTTAGATTTTCATATTAATGGTATTGCTGATATAATTTTTTTACATCAGCTAGTTTATGATCAAAACCTAGGAGAAAAAACTTGTGATGATGTCTTGTTGGGTGTTGATGAAATTTCAAAACTTCTAGCTCATGATCTCAAAAGATATGCAAATATTTCTCTAGATTCTCATGCTATCCCTTGTGGTATTTCTTCTTAAGGTGAGGTCATTTCTCCAAGGTTTGATGTTGAGTTTGATATAAATTTAAAATATCCACTATCAAGTTTTGGAGGTGTATGTGATAATAGATCAAGTATCAATAGACATGACGAATTTTCTAATAAGGAGAGTACCAATAGGGAGAAGTTTCATTTTGTTTTAGATTCTTATCATGCTAATTATACTAATTTTTTTTTTGCATATAACAAATAAGAAAAGGCTAGAAGTGATAATTCTGATTTTGAGTTTTCACTATATGTTGATGATAATTGCAAAGTTCATTCTAATGAATTGTTTGATGAAGATTACAATCAGCATGATTTATGTTAGCACTTTCATTATAGTTTTTAAGACTTGGTAACTAATTAATTGTTTTAGTGTGAAGAAGTTTCAACAAAAGGTAAATCTGATTTGATGAGTAACATGGTTGCAAGTAGGCAACAATCAGATTCTACATACTCTTTACATCTAAGTACACAATACTCTTCACATCTAATCACACAAGGTGAGTTGCAAAGTTTTGACATATGTAACTTGTTAAATGAAGTAGAATACCAAAAATTTGTGTTTTTGATTGAATATTTCCATGAGTTAGTTAGTGATGATCATTTTTATTTTGATATCAGTAGTTATGATCACACTAATTCATACTTTCATAGTGAGTAAGATGAAGAAATTATGTCTAGTTTTTATACGCACTATGAAAGTGATGATGACAATTTGTTTTGCCTAACAAAGTGATTGAAAGTGTTGATGTATTGGGTGAAATAAAGGAGAACTAAAATTTTATTTTACCTCAAGAAAATTTCAATGAGAATTAGGTATATGACAAATCTAAGGAGTTTTGAAAAACTTTCTGGAGACCCGGGGCTATTGTTTGTACATAGTAGGAGTAGTTATCTCTTGCTTTCAATAAAGATGTGCAAGAGAAGTTGTTGCTATCGTGTGTGTGGTCTACTTCCTCTAGAGATATGAATCCTTTCCATTCCCACAAGGGACATGAATCCCCAAATAGACCACTATTGGGACTCAAAATTGAAGCCCCCATTTTGAGTACCATTGAAAAATTAAGCCCTATAAGCATGTTTTAATGCAAGTGTACCTAGTTGTACTTTTGAGGCCTAAGAGGTGTGTAATGTTTTCTAAAACCTTTCATTAAATATTTCTATGTGTTCCATGATGATAAATTTCCATTTCAAGTCATTTTATGACGTCTCAATTTGAGCAATGCCTAATTCTGCATTTTTGCCTGAGTGTCAAACAACAACAGGAGGCCATGTTTGCAATTGAATATCTTGCACCCAATAATATTTCATGACTTCTTTCTTTGGGAGTGTTTAGTATCCATATCATAGAACTTACATTTCATATTTTGAGTCATTTAAAATTTGTTTGACTAGGTTTTGAATCCCTCAAAGTTGGTCATTTATTGTTGTCATGCTCATGTGAATTGTTTAGAATTTTGGAAGGCCTTGTTTGACTTGCTGTAACTTTGACCCAATTGATAGAAATGAGAATTTTCCTATTGTATTGCACTCTAAGGGTCAAAGACTTGCTATGTTTCAATTTTGAGCCTATGAAAAATCAATTTGATTAGTTTTTGAATGTGATTCCAAATGTAATTTATAACCTTTTACTGGTGTCAGCAAATGTAGATTTGTTAGTACCCCTGTTCATGATGTCATATCTCAAAATATATGATAGGTGAGATTGAATGAATTCTACCATTGTGTTCTCTAAAAATATTCCAAGTTGGATAGTTTGTAAATCTCAATGAATCTATCTACACACTTTCCCAGGTCAATTCCATTTGCAAAAATTGCTTTCTTGCTAGTGCTTTCAGTTTGGAAATTTTGAATTGCCTACTTTGACCACTAGTAAAATGTACCCAGTTATTTTTCATGAGCCCAAATTATAGATTAATGTTTTCCTCATTAAAATGAACTAATTCCCTAATTTTCATTTCCCCAAGTGTCAGTTTGCCTAGTTTTTGAAGCAAAATCTCAACATCTTTTGTTATTTTCTAACATGTTTTCTTCTAGGGAATTCTAAGAGGGAAACTTTGATAGTCAATATCTTCTGATTGAGAATTCATCATGAGACAAGATTTGATAGAGTAGGAGTATGTGGGTCATAAAATAATTATGTTCAATTTTAGAGCCTAGTTATCTATTTGGGTCATTTTTAAAGGCAGCTAACAGACCCTATTAGTATAAAATCATATTTTGCAGATGAAATGTGTAATGAGTTTTAAAAAAATTTCCAATGTTCAAATCTATTTTGAATCAGTATTGAGAAACCAGTCAATTAGAATGTTAGTTGTTCTAAAACAATTTTTTTTTAGTCGAACCCATTTTGGGCCTGACTAAACTCCTCATATTATTAAAGGGGTTGAATCTTCATTCTTAGAAGGATGTCATTAGAATATGCACTTATCAATAAATGTTTTTTACACTAGATGCTTTGGTTTTCTTTAAGGTTTTGAAAGAGATCAAGTTTTCAAGAGGACTAGCCCTAAAAATTCCACTAAAATATCTCTTTATGCAACAAACATATTCCCCTATATTGAAGTTCACAATGGCTCCTAGGAAGAGAGGTGGCTCTAGTAGAGTACAACCTCCTAAAAATGAAAAGAAACCCAACATGAAAGATGTTTACAAGGAGACTAGAAGAAAACAACATGGAAAATATTTTGCATACTCAAGAAGAAGGGAGGTGCATTCTAAGTCATTAAATAACAATTTTGATGCAAATAAATAATTATCTTTAATTAATCTAAACAACATTGCAGGTGGAAGTAGTCATTCCCTTGTATTTGATTCAAATGACAAGAATGGGTAGAACAATATGGAAGGATATTGACAATCCTTTAGAAGAAGTTCCCAAGGGCAAGTGTATATCTCAAAGGCACAAACTAGTGACATTGAAATGAAAAGAAGCTTGTAGTTGGAATTATAGAGAAACCTTAAGCATGAAAGAAGAATCCTTGAACTAATCATGAATCAGGAATGAAATTCTTGTTCCAAGTGACAAAGGAAAAACCTATGAATCATGATGATGTAAATTCCACAAGAAGGAAGGATATCATACCTTTCATGGAAGATTTTGGAATTACTTCAGCCTAGGCATGGATGCACAAGTATCATATGCTTTTCACATAGAAAGGAAATTACATCTAGAAATATTCAAAAAGCCAACTTATGAATTAGGGAGCTTATGCAATGATTGGCATGGACTTTCTATACTGACTCTCAATGGTCATGGAACACGCCTTACACAATCACATGGGATTTGTTTTGAATTTCACAAAGGGGCTACAAAGCACACATTCCTGAGGATGGATGGAAAGCCTTGGAAGTAGCCTTTTCAAATAGACATTTAGGGGCTATCTTCAATCATGAATAAAGTGTTTGAAATGCCAATACATATTTGAGCGGTATGATAACTAATTGAGCTACCTATATCCCCATCCTGATAGCGATAAGAGAAGAGCCTCCAAGTGTTAAGAGTGATTTTCATTGCTTATTTTCCCCAACAACAAAGGGAGGGACGCTATTACCCATGTCCTTCTATGAATTTTTTTAAAGCAAGTGTGAAGGAGGAAAAGAAAGAATCATACAAGTATTATCCAACATTGCCAAAGTGGGGGTTTTTCCCATCTCTAAATACTAAAGCTGATGGGGACTCAACCCAAGAACAGAATGGAAACAACAGAAAAGGGAAATTATATTAACTGAGAAAATAAGCTAGTACAAATAGTACAGGAAAAATGAACTTCAAAACATGCCCTAAGGGCTTACAATAGCATAAATCTGGAGATAATTTCTCCTTATGGTACCTCCTCTCAAACTCCACTCCAAACTGCCTTTTACAATGCCAGAAATCTCCTTAAATAAACCCCGGAGGGTTAAGGACTAGGAGTACATTCTAGAAAGTGCTAGTAGGCATCCACCAAAAAAATAGAAGGTTCTAGAAGCTGCGTTAGAAGTCGGTGCAAATCTAGAAGAATCCAAAAATGGTAACCAAACTTTAGGGAGGCATAACTTTTGAACCGTAGCTCTGATTGACGAACCGTTTACATTTTTGGAAAGCTCTCAAAGTTCTCTATAGCCCTATGGACCAGCTTTGCTCATTCCCCATTTTTTGACCCTTTTTGAGGTCATTTAATGCCCCAAGCCTGACTTTGAAGCATTCTTAGGAGGTCTCCAAAACTCAAAAAATTGCAATAACTTTCAAACCATGGGGCCTATTGACCTGATTCTTTTTCTGGAATGCTCTAAATCATGATTACATTCATCTGTCCAATTCACACCTTCTAGTTTACCAAAATGATGGCCCAAATACATGCTCCTATTTTTTCAGGATTTTCAAACACACTGATGGTGGAACTGTGAGAGTTGGAACCTTTATTTGACCCAAATGGGTATCCAAAAATGTAAAGACATGAAATAGAAACTAAGTCTAAGTACATAGTTTTTGGTGACACAGGATTGCCCTTATACCTCTGGATGCTCCTGCATTAGACACCCAGGGTAGATTGAAAAGTGACCCTGTCACTTTATAAATGGTAGAGGAAATCCCAAATGGGAAACCTTAGCTGCTGAAATCCAAGTTGAGTCCTTGATCGGCCGTCCTTTCCACTTCACCAAATACTCTTCATACTGCCTATTTCTAGTACTCCTACCCACACGATGATCTAGAATGTCTTCTATCTCCTCCTTCTTAGAAGCAAGAATTGGACATGGCTCTAAAACCAGCTCCTCATCTGCACCATCATCATGATACTCTGTTAAATCTGCAATGTTGAAGATGAGAGAAATGTGAATACCATCTGGCAGCTCCACCTCATATGCATTTCTTGAGTCATGTTTCTTCAAAACTTTGCAGGGGCCAAATTTCTTCATTTTTAGCTTGTTGTAAGTACCAGCTGGAAATGTTTCTTTTTGTAAGTGCACCATGACTAAATCTCCTACTTGGAATTCCTTATGTCTTCTCCTTTGATCAGCCCTAGCTTTATACTCTTGATTCATCTTGGTAATGTGTGCTTGAACCTCCTCATGTAGATGCTTGATATGTTCAGCAAATTCCTCAGCTTCAGCACTTGTCCTCTCCCCTTGCTCTATCTTCCTCAATTCTGGTGCAGTCCTTGGGCTATTCCCATATACAATTTGGAATGGTGATTTTCCAGTACTCCTATTTATAGAGTTATTATAAGCAAACTCTGCCTGTGGTAGAATCAAATCCCATCCCTTGGGCTTATCCCCAACTAAACATCTCAGCAAATTGCCCAGACTCCTGTTTACCACTTCTATTTGGTCGTCAATTTGTGGGTGATGCATGGAACTGAATTTCAAGTCTATTTTCAACTTTTTCCATAATGTCCTCCAAAAATACCCCACAAATTTAGTGTCTCTATCAGAAACTATACTCCTTGGAAGACCATGTAGTCTTACCACCTCTTTAAAAAACAAGTCTACAATATGGACAGTATCATGAGTTTTGTGGCATGGAATGAAATGTGCCATTTTGGAGAAGCTATCAACCACCATGAATACTGAGTCATTACCCCTTTGTGTCCTTGGCAATCCAAGAACAAAATCCATACTTATGTCCTCCCATTGCCTTGATGGAACAGGCAATGGCTAATATAGGCCAGTATTTTGACTAAACCCCTTGGAAACTTGACAAACCTAGCAACTCTGTACAAACTTCTTCACATCCTGTGTAATTTGAGGCCAAAAATAATGTTCTCTAAGAATGGCAATGGTCTTATCTCAACCAAAATGTCTTGCCATCCCTCCACTATGTTTCTCCTTAATCAGATTTTCCCTTATGGAACTCCTTGGAATGCACAATTGACTACCCTTGAACAACATGCCATCCTGAATCAAATAGTCTAACCACTTGGTTCTATCTACAGCAACAGGTTCTTTACAAGCTTTCCATGCTTCAGCAAAATCAGGATCCTCAGGGTACAAATTCTTGAGTTCATCAAACCCAACTATTTCAACCTGCATTACTATAAGCAATGACTATCTCCTACTTAGTGCATCTGCAACCCTGTTAGATTTTCCACTTCTATGCTTCAACACAAATGTATAACTCTATAAGAATTCTACCCACTTCATATGCCTCTAATTCAATTTACCTTGGTTATTTAGGTACTGTAATGCCTGATGATCAGCATACAAAACAAACTCCTTTGGCAATAAATAATGCCTTCATTTCTTTAAGGCCTGAACTATTGCATAGAACTCTTGATCATGCTCAAATACATGCTCCTATTTTTTTGGGATTTTCAAACGCACTAATAGTGGAACTGTGAGAGTTGGAACCTTTATTTGACCCAAATGGGTATCCAAAAATGTAAAGACATGAAACAGAAACTAAGTCTAAGCACATATTTTTGGGTGACACAGGATTACCCTTATACCTCTAGATGCTCCTGCATCAAAAGCACTCAACAAGTAAATGTCTTCAAGACTTGAGCCTTCTAAAAGGAAAGCCTGCATGGTGGGGTCCATCGTGGATGATAGTTGGAGGCAAAGTTTGCTATATTTTGATTTAGGAGACACTCCCCAGAAAGTGGGTAGAATCTATGGTCACTATGTCACCACTGAAAATGGGAATTTTTTCGGCAAGTGCCATGGTGACCACCTAGAAAATAAAAATTTTGGCAGGAAGTGTTGAGCTAAGTGGTGTAGTGATGTGGCAACCAAGTGTTGTGGTAGTGATGTGTCAAGCTAAGTAGGATGAACTTAAATCTACCAAGTGGTAGCATTTGAATGGACAAGGAAGGAGTTTTCCAGAAAATGGTTAGAATCTAGTGGCCAAGGCATTCTTAGCAGAAAGGGAAAATTTTGTCATTGAGTATTAAAATCAATTGGAGGGAAAATATTGAAGTCTTTTGAAGCCTAAATCAATTTTGTAAAGTTTTCTTGGATTCTACAGGTCATTTTTAATTGATTTTTTTCCTTTTCCTTAATTCCAAATATGGCATCAAAAGTAGTTCTTGTTCCATCAAGTATTTGAGATATTTTTATGCTTTTGGGAGGCCAAACAATAGAGGATTTGATTTACCAATTGCAGAGAGAGTTTAGAGAGATGTTTTCTCACTTCTAGAAGATATTTTCCAAGTAGACACATGTCAGATGCACAACATATCCATAAATTCATTCCTCTATATCATTTTCTTTCTTTCTCATTGTAAGGGTTCTAGTTTTCACTATGAGACCATTGTAAGTTGGAAAAAGCGAGGGAAAATTTAGGAGTTGGAAATTGAAGCAAAGATGACTGTGGAATTGATGAAGTCTGAGTGGAAAGATATGGGATGTGCTAGTTCTAGACCATGAAGCTATGCTTTAGCTATGATACCCCCTTCCCATCCCATCAGTTTCTCATTCCCTCTAGTTTCTCTCTAGTATGACAAAAGATGCATATTGTATAGTCTATTTTATTAGGTATCTTGTGAATCAATTTTATTCATTTTTATGTATTATTTCAAGGAAATCAATACAAATAACATCATGTGTTGAGTTTCATTTTAAATCTTGTCTCCTTTATTAGTGATGTGCAATGTTTTATGATCTTTGAACAAAGAGTCTAGATCATAGTTGCAATCCCTTAAGGTTGCATGTTATTTCATTATTACTTATAATTCAATGAGTTATGTAAATGCTTCAAGGAAATCAATAGGGTTGCATGTTTATTGAGGAGGATATCAAGTAAGAATGAGATTTAGATTGAACATTGATATCCAATTTACAAGGTAAATGGATACATTTGGAGTCTTGGCATAGGATATGTGTCTTCGATATCCAAATGGATGAGGGATATTTATGAATTTCCCAATGGATGAGGCACTAATCAGCTGCAAGATCATTAAATTTTTGTCTATACTTGGTTTTCATCCACTTTTCCCACCCACATAAAATCAAATCAAATGCAAATCATCTTTACATTTTATGTTGAAGAGCCAAAACAGAATACCCTCACTCATCTTATGAATTACATTGCCTTGCATTTAACTATTAAAAATCTATGTTATTGTATGAGTTAATAGGATAAATAAGGGTTTCATATGCTAATTATAGATTCAATAATAAGTTTAGCATTGGTACCATATTAGTGAATCTGAGATATACCTACCTAGGTTTTGCAGAGCTTGAAGTAGAAGAAGGGCTCTAGCCTTATAGTTGGCTTGGTCTCTAAAATGGTATGTTGAATATGGGAGTTAGCTACCCCTAGAGGTATCTTGTTCTCGTCATGTTAATTTGGAACCATCTTTATTTCAATACACCAATAGGGTAGAAGTACATTTAAGGAAGATAAATATTGTAAATTATATTGTAAGGGGGAGCATATGTAAAGATGGACAAATATAATAGATGCAATGTTATTATACTATTTATGTAGTTTGTGTTACTTAGCCAATTTTTTGTATTTTGTTGCCATCAATTCCAAAGGTGGGGATTGTTGACAATTGGCTAATGAAGATATGTAATTGTTGTCATTTATGGTAATGCATGATTCACATGCTTATAGTGAACCTTTGAAATAAAGATACTTAGTGTTGGTAATCAAAAAATTGTCTAAGTGTAGAATTTGATATACAATAATGTATTATTTTTTTATAACTTGTTGGTGACATCATATTATGAATAGAAAATTTTGATGGAGATAGTATACATGTTGGTGATGTGTATATAACCTTGGAAGTCAATAGAAACTATATGGAACAAAGATACTCATGTTTGAAGTGAAATAGGACAACAAATTGAAGGAAATGGTTTTTTTTTTTACAAGATAATTACTTTTCCAATCAAAGATGATAGCCTAGATGTTTCCTCTATGTTGGAAAAGTGGAATGTGGTCTTAGTCAACCCAAAAAAAAATTGTGTAAAGTCATGGTATTTATGGAAAGGACATTTTGCAAAAAAAGATATAAGTTGTGCAAATGTTGTGATGTGTGAACTCAGTGTGAAAGTGATATATGCAAAGTTTAGTATAAGCTATTTTGTGATTTGAGATCAAGATAAAGATTAGATATCATTCAATTAAGAAGATTAAAAATCTATACTTCAGAATTTTGATTACTTGTTTTGGCAATGAGTTCTTCATGTAATTAGAAGTGCATGTTCAGTCAGTGAGGTTATCTTGCATTTAATGTACCATAGCTCCTAACAAGGATTCAAAGTCTCCTAATAGGAACTCCTTATACTAAGTTTTCTCATTGACTCCTAATAGTGTTCATCCTCTAGCAAGGAACTTATATATCAATATATTATCTAGTGGTTATCATCCCCACTAAGGTTTTCCCTTGGCTAGGGTTTCTCTAGTTAACAAAATATAGTGTTATAAATTATCTTTGTGCATTGTAATTGTTACTATTTAGAATTACTTTATTGGTTTCTTATGCATGGTTTAAAGTAAGAAATAATATCTAGTTGGAAACTAAAGTTTGTATATTACTAATTCACCCCCTCTCCCCCTCTCAGTAATACCTATTTCTAATAATAAGTTCATTATTCTATTTGTTGATGATTATTCTAGAATTATGAAAGTTATGTTTCTAAAATATAAATCTAATGCTTTCCAAATGTTTAAATGGTGCCTAGCAAGAGTTGAGAAGGAAACAAGTAAGATTCTAAAATATTTGAGATCTAATAGAGGAGGAGAATTTACATCAAATGAGTTTGAGATGTTTTGTAATGACAGAGCAATCAAAAAACAAACATTTTCTCCTAGAACCCCTCCACAAATGGAACTTCTTAAAGGAGGAATAGGTCTGTAATGGATTGTTCTAGGACACTCCTGATGGAGAAAAATATTATTTTGAAATATTGGATAGAAGTTATAAGTACAATTGTCTATACCTTTAACCACATGCAAGTCAAGAAAGGAACTCATTCAATACCTTTTGAACTATGGTATGGATACCCAATGTAAAATATTTTAAGGTATTTGGAGGCAAGTGTTATATTCTCAAAGATTGAAAGAATGGTAAGCTAGATGTAAAAATTGAAGAAGGTATATTCCTTGATTATTCCACAAGAAGTAAATCCTATAAGTGTTTAAATAGTAACACTAACAAACTTGTGGAAAGTGCAAATGTAAAATTTGATGAATATATAGAAGTGTATGAGGGTGAACCTATCATGGATTCAGGAGAATAAAAATCATTTGTATACTTTTATGAAGGTATGCCTGAAGATGAAGATTTTGTACATCAAGTTGCAAACCAACAAAATAATTTAGTGATTTTCGATTCACATACTATGGATGTTGAGTTTCATTTAGGAATTGATCTACATTCAGGTGTTGCATTATAGAATGAAGTAAAGGCACATTCTGATTCAGAGGCTAGTGTAGATGAAAGAGATGTTAAACTACTTGAGAGAGATGTTCATAGTGATTTAGAAGTTGATACACCAAATGAAGAAAAAAGAGCAGAACCATGATTTTTTATGTATGTCAAGAGACATCACCCTGCTACACAAATCCTTGGAGATAAAGATGCTATAACAATGAAAATGAACATGTTGAGTAATGATCCATTTTTTTTGAACATGCAAGAATAAAAAATAGTCGAAGATGCTTTAGAATATGTGGACTGGAGTAAAGCCATGGAAGAAGATATTGAAGAAACAAAGAAAAATAAATCATGGAGTCTAGTTCCTAGATTAGAAGATAAAAATGTGATTGGTACCAAGTTGGTATAAGAAACAAGTTAGATAAAAATGGTGAAGTCACAAGCAATAAAGCAATATTAGTTTTTAAAGAATATGCACAAGAAGAAGGGATATACTATGGAGAAACATTTACCCATATTGCAAGATTGGAAGGAGTAAGAACTCTACTTTCTTACTTTGCATACAATGGTTTCAAAGTTTACCAATGGATGTTAAGTTTCATTTTTTAATGGAATATTAGAGGAAGTGTTTTATATAGAATAGATAGAAGGATTTGTTGATACTAAAAACAAGAACATGGTATGAAGACTACATAAAGCATTATATGATTTGAAGTAAGGACCAAGAGCATGGTATGAGAGACTTCATAATTATCTTGTGAAGATTGGATTTGAGAGGATTGGTGATAAAATGATCTATACTTGAAGATAGAGAAAGGCAAAGGTATTTGAGTTTCTGAAACTTTTGTTGGTAATATCATATCTAGAGGTCAAAATACCTTATGCAAGGCTTTTGCAAATGAAATGAAGCAAGAATTTGAGATGTTTATGTTTGGAGAGATCAATTTTTTTGTGGGTTTGTAACTACATTAGATGAAATTTGGTATATACCTCACTCAATTAAAATATGTTAAGTGGATATTGAAAACTTTAGATTGTAGGATTCCAAGCCAGTAAGTACACCAATGGTAATAGACCATAAATTGTCAAAGAATGATGATTCAACTAAGGTGAATCAAATGTTATATAGATCTATGATTGGAAAATTATAATATGTAGTACATAATAGACCTAATATTTCATTATTAGTTGAGATAGTTGCAAGATTCTTTGCTAATCCTAGAGAGAATAATTTCATGGAAGTTAAGAGAATAATGAGATATCTGAAAGAAACATAAGACTATGGTCTATACTACAAGAAAAATGAGAAATTTGAATTAAGAGCCTACACTGATGTTGATTGGGCTCGACATATTGATGATAGAAAGAGAGGTAGTGGAGGAGCATTTTTCTTAGAAAAAATTCTAGTTATATGGACTAGAAAGAAACAAAACTTCATCTTTCAATCTACTCCTAAAGTTGAATATGTTGTTGCTGCGATAAATTGTACAAATGTTGTATGGATCAAACAACTAAAAGATACGAAGGAAGAAATCATTAAACCTGTGATACTTTATTGTGATAATACAAGTGCTATAAATATATCAAAGAATCCTATAATGCTTACAAAGACTAAACACATTGCAATCAACTATCATTAATTGAGATAGTTATTTCAAGATAAAGAGGTGAAGAGGGAAAATGTTAACTCTAAAGAGAAAATAGTTTATATCTTCACAATAGCATTACACAAGGATACTCATGAGTATTTAAGAGGTAAAATAGGGGTGATACCCCTGTCAAAGGCTATTTAAGTGTCATTGTTAGTACCTGATATGGTCATAGTTTTTAAACTTTCAGTTTCAGAGGTTGAACCTATTTGAACCACTTCAAACTGAAGTTCAAAGTAGTTTAAAGTAGTTTGATAGTTCAATTGACTCATGTTATAGGTTCAATGCAAGTTTTTGGGTTCAAAATGCAGAAGTGTTAATCTAGGAAGGTTCAAAGCTTAGCTCTAGCCCATGATTCATGGTCAAAGTAGAAATTCAGACGTCATAGTGTGAAGATGTTCCTCAACCAAAGAATGAAATAACATCATAGTGACTCTTCAAGTGAGTCAAAGGTTTAGCGAGTTTGATGTTTCAAAGGTTAAATAGTTCAAACTTCAAGTATAGAGTTTTTGAACCACTTCGAACTAAAGTTTGAAGCAGTTCAAAGCGGTTCAAAACAGTTCAATGTGCTCATGCAGGGTTGATGATCTATTTCTGATAGGTTCACATGTATGATTCAGTGGCTTGGTTCAGAAGTTCAAAGTGGTCCAAAGTGATTCAAAGATCAAGTTCAAATGTCAAGTTTGATGGTTCAACAGGTTCGATGGCATGACAGTTCAAAATCACAGTTTTGTATATCGATAAACAACGACTTGTAACTTTTTACCTAGCCATAATTTCACAAATCGCTTTGGTGAGAACATAAATGAATAGTCTAGCACCAACATATTAAAAAGTAAAGAAGATCTAATGATGCAATCACAAGTTCAAAAGAGTTCATCCCGCAGGTTCAAATGAGTTCGAATGGTTCAAACAAGTTCAACGGGTTCAATTATTCTGGCAGTTTTATATACCTCCACTCAATCTTCAATAACTTTTTACTCAGACATAATTTTATCAATAGCTTTAGTCAAGTTATGAGGAATTAGGATCTCTCCAACATATCCAAAAATGAAGGAAATCTAATGGTGGAATAATTAGTTATTGCCCACACATTGAGACCCATTTGACTATCAAAACAAATCCGCCTAGCAATTGATTTTTATTATTATTTTGGACTGATTTATTCATTTCCAGTTGTCCAAATATGCTAAAATGACATTTGATTTATTGAAAAACCTTTAAAAGCTAAATGTCATAAAAATCAAACAAAATCTATCAAGGAAGGTGAAGAGAGCCAATTTCAAGATTCAGTTAGGAAACTAAAAAGCCACAAGAAAGAACAGGTTAAATATGCCAACATCAAAGACAAAAATGGTTCTACTTCTTTCGGTGCTAGAGAGTTTGATGCTGCAGAACAGAAGAGTTGAGCCAAGGGGTTACATAGATCTTTCTCTCCAATACTGCAGACTTGGTGCTACAACAAAGAGGGAAACTTTTCCAGATTATTCCAAGCATTAGGCCATTTTCTTGTGCAGGTCATGGGAAGCAGAGCCAGGGTTTTCTTTCTTTTCTTTCTGAACTGTGTGTCAAGATAGTTGTATTTTGTTTAAAATGCAAAGAAAACCTCATGATTTTATTAATGGTGATTGTAATAATGATGCATTTTATGCTTTCAGAGGAGGGAGACTTGAGAGTTAATTGTTTGTCAAAACTTTGAGTTTGAGCAATCTACTTTCCACTAATTGTGATCTTTGTATCACTTTGGTTTTCTCTGAAATATGCTATTATATCTCCATATGTTCATTTCTACACTTTCTCAAGAAAGTGGATAATATGTTTTTTGATTCCATCTTTTGTAGCATGTCAGGGTGAATGGACTTTGTGTCATTTACCATTTAATTTCTTGTAGTTGTTTAGTTTTTCCTGCACCTATGTTGTATTTATAGGTAGATGTTTGATATCTTTTATGCTTTCTAGTAAAAGAATTCACATTTGATTCATTGAATATTTAACATGGGGAGCTATACCCGATAAAAATTTAGAGGAAGGTTATCAATCCATGATAACCTATCCAACTATTGGTGTTAGTTTGTCCTCTCACTTGGGCATTTAGGGTTAGATTTGCACATGTTTTTTGGGAGGAAAATATGTTCACTAATAGATTTTTGGTGACTCTACTAGGGAGGAAATGAAGATTATTGAGGATTGGGTTCCAAGGAGAAATGAAGATACCTTAGACATCTTCATATTTATCCCACCTTTCAAAGATAATCCTATCAAAGAGCTAACTAAAGAGGTTGCAAAACTAGTAGACTGGCTAAAATCCTTTTACCATGCCATCCTCATAAAGAAGAAACCCCAAGTGCAAGATCTAGAAAAGGAAAGACATGCATGTGAGAAGGAAGAAATAGCTGAAGTGGAAGACAAGCAGGAAGAAGATCCTGGTAAAGAAGGAATAGGAAGCCAACAAGATGATGAAGATCTTGATGCTTTTTAGCCACATGTGATTCCCATCCCCACATCATCTCTAGTAAGTCCCAAAGTTGAGGTAATGACTTTAGATTGCCCATCATCATTTTCACCTGATGAAAAATTTGAGTGTATTCAAAAAGTGGATGATGCTTCTTTTCATTTGGCTTCATTGGCTATGGATAGTTGTATCAAGTCTTTGCCTATGATTTCATGTCATGAGGATAGTTCATCTCTTGATGCCCAAGAAGTGAGTAAAGGATATGATTTCCCTCTTATGTGCCAAAATGAAAATGTGGACAACATTGTAGTGGTAGGGAATCAGTTAAAAGACATAAATGATGGAGTTATGCAGGACAAAAATAGTATATTATGCTTACCCACATAAAATGTGGAAGGTTTCAGCAAGGAACCATGTTCAAATAATGATAGTCCATCAAAATCTTTCCTCATAAATGACTCTTGGCTATCCAAGGAGATTGAAAAAAGGAGGGTTAGTTGTTTCCAAGAGACTACAAAGATACATGATGAAAACCATATCAATTTGGCTGAGGTAAAACATAGTTCCAACCTGGTACCTATGATTTCTGTAACTAATAACGTAGATATTTGCTTTGTTGATCTTAAAGTTGGTCATAATATGTTGATTGATGAGTTGGGAAATAAGCTTCATGCATTCTATGAGAAGTATAGAATAGAAGTTCCCATGCTGGAAAAAGCTTCTCTTTGCTTACAAGTAGACAATAATATCCAATGCCATACACAAATGGTGAGTTTTTATGATAGCATTTCCAGATTTTGTGTGTCTTTTCTTGAAAAGGTTTCATCTTTTTAAAATTCTTAGTCTAAAGTAAAATCCAACTGCATGCATGTGGAGTATCATTTCTTGAATGAAGGAGAATGCTATGATGAGATGTGGCTATTTGGGATAGAATGTTGGATTGCCAAGATTTTGCACACTATAAGCTTGAGTTTTAGCATTAAAGAGATTGCCAAAAGACAGTGGTTTGGAGCTACTTTGTTAAGGCATAGTCTACTGATTCGGAACGGATCCTACTTCTACCAACCGGTAAATGGATTTGCATAGCTTATTCTTTCTTTTGGTTCTTATGGTAGGTTCTCTTCCTACCTTTATAAATATTGTAAATAAGTTTTTGTTGTGTGTAGTGGTAGTTCAGAATAATGTGCAAGCCTTGTGTTTGCTAGTAGTTTAGGTGTTGTTTGTTCTGTTTGTTGGTGTTGTTATGTTCCCCTCCACCCTCTCTGCAAGTAGCTCCTGATCTTCTCTTCTTGTTGACTCTATTTTCCCAACATATAAGGCATTGTTCTTCTCGTAGAGATTGCTGGATTTCTCTACTTTTGCATCAAAATCAGTCCCACGGTTAGAGCCCCTATTAGTACCCGATATGGTCACGGTTTTTAAACTTTCACTTTCAGAGGTTGAACCTCTTTCAACCACTTCAAACTAAAGTTTGAAGTAGTTCAAAGTAGTTTGATAGTTCAATTGACTCATTTTGCAGGTTCAATGCAAGCGAACTTCAGATTTTGGATTCAAAATGTAGAAGTGTTAATCCGGGAAGGTTCAAAGCTTAGCTCCAGCCCATGATTCATGGTCAAAGCAAAAATTTAGATGTCATAGTGTGAAGATGTTCCAAAACCAAAGAATGAAATAACATCATAGTGAATCTTCAAGTGAGTCAAAGGTTCAGTAAGTTTGATGTTTCAAAGGTTCAATAGTTCGAACTTCAAGTACAGAGTTTTTGAACCACTTTGAACTAAAGTTCAAAGCAGTTCAAAGCAGTTCAAAATAGTTCAATGTGCTCATGCAAGTTTGATGATCTATTCTAAGAGGTTCACATGTATGATTTAGTGGCTTGGTTCAGAAGTTCAAAGTGGTCCAAAGTGATTCAAAGATCAAGTTCAAATGTCAAGTTTGATGGTTCAAAAGGTTCGATGGCATGACAGTTCAAAATCATAGTTTTGTATACCAATAAACAACGACTTGTAAATTTTCACCTAGGCATAATTTCACAAATTTCTCTAGTGAGAACATAAACAACTAGTCTAGAACTAGCATATTTGAAAGTGAAGAAGATCTAATAGTGCAATCACAAGTTCAAAAGAGTTCATCCTACAGGTTCAAATGAGTTCGAATGGTTCAAACAAGTTCAATGGGTTCGATTATTCTGGCAGATTTATATACCTCCACTTAGTCTTCAATAACTTTTTACTCAGACATAATTTTCTCAATCGCTTCAATCAAATTATGTGAAATTATGATCTCTCCAACATATCCAAAAATGAAGGAAATCTAATAGTGGAATAATTAGTTATTACCCCCACACTGAGACCCATTTGACTATCAAAACAAATCCACCCAGTAGTTGATTTTTATTATTATTTTGGATTGATTTATTCATTTTCCACTTGTCCAAATATGCTAAAATGACATTTGATTTAGTGAAAAACCTTTAAAAGCTAAATGTCATAAAAATCAAACAAAATCTATCAAGGAAGGTGAAGAGAGCCAATTTCAAGATTCAGTTAGGAAACTGAAAAGCCACAAGAAAGAACAAGTTAAATATGCTAACATCAAAAACAAAAAGGGTTCCACTTCTTTCAGTGCTGGAGACTTTGATGCTGCAAAATAGAAGAGTTGAGCCAGGGGGTCACACAGATCTTTCTCTCCAAGACTACAAACTTAGTGCTACAAAAAAGAGGGAAACATTTCCATATTATTCCAAGCATTAGTCTATTTTCTTGTGCAAGTCATGGGAAGCAGAGCCAAGGTTTTCTTTCTTTTCTTTCTAAACTGTGTGTTAAGAGAGTTGTATTTTTTTTTAAAAGAAAAGAAAACCTCATGATTTTATTAATGGTGATTTTAATAATGATGTGTTTTATGCTTTCAGAGGAGGAAGACTTGAGAGTTAATTGTTTGTCAAAACTTTGAGTTTTAGCAATCTACTTTCCACTAATTGTGATCTTTGTATCACTTTGGTTTTTTCTGAAATATGTTGTTATATCTCCATATGTTCATTTCTACACTTTCTCAAGAAGATGGATACTATGTTTCTTGATTCCATCTTTTGTAGCATGTCAGGGTGAATGGACTTTGTGTCATTTACCATTTAATTTCTTGTAGTTGTTTAGTTTGTCCCGCACCTACGTTGTATTTATAGGTAGACATTTGATATCCTTTTATGCTTTATGGTAAAAGCATTCACATTTGATTCATTGAATATTTCACATGAGGAGCTATACCCGATAAAAATTTAGAGGAAGGTTATCAATCCATGATAACCTATCCAACTATTGGTGTTAGTTTGTCCTCTCACTTGGGCATTCAGGGTCAGATTTGCACATGTTTTCTTGGAGGACAATCTGTTCACTAACAGTCATGACCAAAATTTACAAAGAAAAATACAACTACAAATTTTTAAATTTTTATTTATTTTAAGGAGTCACAAATTGATATATGCATGTTATAACTAGGTTGTTGAATAGTTAGGCATTCATAGTGTAAGTACTTAGTGTATTCGAGTAATGGTTATGTTCATTGGAGTATAGTATGTGTTGATACCTACTACTATAACTTATAGAAGATGATCTCTTTAATCGATGATTAAGTAAAGTGCAATACACTTACAAGTATCATGTTGCATTAATAATTCCCATTCAGCCTTAGACATCACGTCTAATCTTTTGAACATAGTTTCACAATAGAATTTTATTAAGAATGATATTGACAAATAATTGCATATTCATGTTTGGGATTAAACACTATATAACTATTTTTATTATACTATAAACTATATTTGTAACATCCATGAGTAAATTTTACTCATGATGCATGATACTAGTGAACTAGATACCCAAATGGGTATACACAATTGCCCTCATCTCTTCATTTTGTGTATCATGTTTATCTTCATATATCAACTAATTTTCATCCTACATTATATATGTTACATGGAGTATATGTTAAGTATTATGAATGTTTAAAATGTGTGACATTAGTAGGTTCAAAAATAAAATATTTGATCCTATATATTTAATTTTAATAGCTACTTTTCAATTTTCAAATCTAAAATTTTATAAATTACTAATTAATATTGGATGCTTCTACTCCTAACTTATTACACCCTAGTGTGAATTAAATTAAAATTATAACTATTATTTAAACTTTTTATTATGTCATCTTGACCATAAATTCATTACTACTGTACTGACTATTGACTATATCATCTCACTTTATCTATCAACCAATTTATTTATTAAATATTATCACTAACAAGGGATTATTGTTAATAACCCTTAACCTCCACTTTTACTTACATGGAAATCATTCCAAATTAAAAGTTAATTATTTCTTCCAACCCATAAATTATTACTAATCTACAAAGTTCAAAATAAAATTATATTATTATACTAGCTTTTTACTACTTGACTAACATTCACCTATTACTAAGTATAATTTTTAACATCTACTTACTACTAACTTAATACTTTATGATCAAAATACTCAAATTAAATTATATTACTTACTATACCACTAATAAGCATTAGTCTTTACCCCTATTTCTATAACCTAAGCACCTTGCTAATCTATCCATTGACCACTACGTAAAATTTACTTCCCTCATCTTATCTTAATTATGACACAACAACTTGCCTAATCTACTTACTAAATACTTTCATTACAATCCCATTCCAATAATATTGCTTTATCCTTCCCCTAACTCTTTACCTTCAAGGCATGTGGAAACCCTAACCACTCTCGAGTGCACCTTTTATTCGTCCCATCTACTTTGACATCATCCCATCATAAAGGCCATTGTCACTATTGTATGCAAAATGTTGTACATGGAATCTGAGGTGATGGGTATTGGTTGTCCCATTCTTGGTGCCTTTACTATTTCTTAGGGAAATGAGATGGGGAAGTAGAGTGGGACCCTATGAATCCACTTCTCTCCATCCAATTTCTTGCCCCTTCTACCGTTCATGTGAAAAACCTACACACTCTCCTATGATTTACTAGCCAACCTCTCTACCCATAAAGACTCTAGGCATAATTCCCACCAATCATGAGAGGGGGCTCCAAAACCAGGACCTATCATAGGATCAAGAAGGTCAAAACATTTAAAGTGCTCATGTAGGGTGGTGGTGTGAATGGGGAGGGAGGAGCTAGGGTTCACCATCCCTTTCTTAGTCTTTACAAGCCATGTTAAATTGATTTCTTCAAAAGGATTTACCTTTCCTATGTTTAAATAAAACAACAACTTGCACACACATATGTGACCACTTTTAAACTTCGCTGGTTTAATTGGCTAGTCTCCTCTTCCTATCATGTGGTTACTAGGTGTATGCACCAAGAGATTTATTATTGTTATTTTTTATTTCTCATTATAGTTATAGTCAATTTGACTAGTTACTAGTTTAGTGTGTCTATGTGTGTATATATAGCTTTTGGTTGGGAGTATCATTTATTTGTATTTTATATGGAATATTCTAAGAATATTTTCCTTGATCATTATATTGATTTGTAATAAAATTTTGGCTAAGTATTATTCTCTCTTGTTCTCATACAAATTCTAGAGAACAAATACACATTTACAAGTTTGTTTGATAAGCTTGTTTGATCAATAACTTATACTAGTCAACTCTCGCTTACTTAAGTATCATGACAAGGGTGTTAATTATTATACTCTAAGGAATATATGAAATCTCTAGTTCTATTTAACACACTTTAAACCATAGGAAAATAAAATTGAACTTAAAGACTTGTTCCTACAAATCACTTGTTTCAATACATAGATATTATATCTTACATTTGGACAAGATCAATTCTAATAACTACTAGTACAACCTTTAATTTATAATGAAACTTTAAATGAATTTTCTTATCAAACTATTTAAATTATAGAATTTCTTTACATGAGGAACTATAATTGGATTTATTTTCAATCTGTGATCCAAGAATGAAAATGACTCAAAACAATGTGGAACCATTCCTACGACGGTCAAGACCAAGAACTATTATTTGAAATGAATTCTATTATAATCCAACTATATCATTAAGAAAATAATCTCTTCATATAAATATATATGAATTCCCATCTCTAATAATGATCCAATTTACACCTTCACAATCCCTACATTGTAAGTATGAAATAACAATTTAATAATACAAATAAGATGGAGATTTTTCCATCACACCACATTAAAAAATGACATGGGGAAGATTGATTCCTTCAACAACATCACACAATAACATATTCCTTGATTCTTCAACAATGGTGAGTGGAAAACCCTAATTTCTTCATAAGTCCAAAGAAAAAATCCTACAAAACAAATATATAATAACCATGGAGGCTCACCTCTCATCCTAGGTTCTATGAAGCCACCCACCAAGATGGGGAACCAATGCTCAAACAGGTTACACTCAAGCACCAAAAATGAATACAACATATCATTAAAACATGTATAAACTTCCTTCCAAGGATTAACACAATGATTCACCATTAGAATCATGAAAACAATGGGTGAAGGTGGGCTTTCCATAGAGGAGAATGTCATATTCATATACATATATACATTTGCAATTGCAAAATTCCTCTTCAAAGCTATCAAAATACATCCTCCTCATCACATCAATACACTTATATGTCCCATAATACAAATTCCTCTTCAAGGATATCAAACCACATCCTCCTCATCAACTTAATACGTGTATACCTCTCATAATAACAAACAATGCATATGGCTTCAATGGAGCCCATACTACATGAACAACATAACCCTCTCCAAGTGGAAAAATCTCTCAAATTTAATGTTGATTCCAACTCATCCCTTCACCCAAGGTATCTCTTCTCTCCCAAGGGTGAGTGAAGCCTTCACACCCATTAACAATCAATACTCATAAACAAGAACAAAGAAAGAAATCCAAGGAAAGTAAATGCAACATAATCTACAATCACTTCACAAAATACAAAATCTGATTTCACCAACAATAATTAAACACGATTGCAACACCATTATGCAAGTGCAAAAGAAGTTCATGGAATGGTCAACCACCTTGGTCCAAGCTGAAGGAAATGATATTTGATGAAAAGCTCTCTTCTCCTTAGCTTCCACTCCAAACCATAATTGTCTCTAAATTTAGAAAGTGGGTGAACACTCCACTAGTTTTTCAAAGTTCACTAACAATAATATACCACTATCTCTTTTTGGAAAAAACATCAAGCCACTATCTTTTGCAACTTTGTCCCAACCAATTTTGCTATTTTGACCAAGTGGAAAGATGGGGATAGACTCATGGGAGAAATCAATTTTTGAATTGGTGGAAGAATGAATTGGTTAAGGGACCACTAGGCTAGCTAAGAAATAAAATAGTAAAATTTAGGCCCCTAGCATGTTAGTCTTGATGGAACTCAAAATTGCCTTCCTAATTTGAGTACCATTCCAAGCTTTTAAGCCCTATAAAACACTTTTAATGCATGTATACCTAGCTATCCTTTTGAGGCCTAAGAAGTGTTTAATGTTTCTAACACCTTGAATTTAGTAAACCTATGTGTCCCATGAAGATAAACTACCATTCCAAGTCATTCCGTGAAGTTTTGTTTTGAGCAATGTCCAAATCTGCATTTTTCCCAAGTGTTAAAGAGCGATAGGAAGCATGTTTTGCATTTGAATATCTTGTACCTAGTAATGTTTCATGATCTATCACTCTGGGAGTTTTTAGTATCCATAAAAAAGAACCTATGTTTTAGATTTCAAAACATTTAAATATGTTTTGACTAGGTTTTGAATCCCTCAAAGTTGGTTGTTTATTGTTGTCATGTTGATGTAAATTGTTCAAAATTCTGGGAGCCCCTGTTTGACCAGGTATAACTTTGACCCAATTGATCAAAATGAGAAATTTTGTTTTGTATTATATTCTAGGGGTCAGAGACTTGTTATGTTTCTGATTTGATCTTATGACAAATCTTTTTGATCAATTTTCAGATGCGATTCCATATGCAATTTATAGCCTTTTACTGTATCATAAAGTACAGATTGATTAGTACCTATTAGAAATAGATAACACTAGGGGGGTGAATTAGTATTATCAATTTTTTCACCCACAACTTAATATTATTAATTACTTTTCCATATGCATAATAAATTAAACTAATAATCCTAAACAATATCAAAAACCATACATAAAGAGAACTCATAAAACCATATTTTGTTAACTAGGGAAACCTTGGCCAAGGGAAAACCATAGTGGGGATGAAACCCACAAGATGATTCACTATATAAAGAATTTGGTTAAGGATATTGACCCTATTAGGAGTCTATGAATAATGTATAGTGTCTCAAGTCCCTATTAGGATACTAGGCCTTGTTAGAAGCCTCAACACTATTAGGAGTTGGTGGATCATTTACAAATGTGTGCAAGAAGAGCTCACTACACTAACATGAAACTATACAATACTTTTTTCAAGAGAATAGATATACATATAGAACTAGATCACTTGTTGTATGTTGTAATTGTTATGATTGTCAATTCTTCATACAAGCCTTTGGTGGACTATAGACAATCTTCCTTCTTCTTTTTTTCGTTTAATGTAATTAGCAAAGAGTAAATGTGGATATATCAATTCAATTCATATCTCACATTATCATATCATATAATATGATTTTTCACATTCACACCTATATACACAAACAAATTCATTTACTTATATTAACCATATTAATAAATCCTTCCTTAGTTAGCTCACATATCATCCTTAGAGTAAGCTCATAAAGATTTAGTAATCAAAATAATTTTGTAGGTCATACAACTCAATTTGCTAGCATGCTCTATTATGCAAAGTAAAGTATCTACAACAATATTTCCTCCATAACTTGAACTTGGTTGACTATATGAACATGCACATTGGTATGCATCATTAGGATGATGTCATGCATCTATGGCTAACTGTACAAGAGAATATTCCACTATCAATAAATCTCATCATGTTGCTGTAGCATCCAATACTTTGACAATTTTTCTTCACAAATAGATTGCAAAACAAATGTTTCCATAAATGACAACCACATATCTCACCTTATTTGACTAATTGGTCATGTTGCACAGTCTCCCCCTTTGGCATTGATGGCAACATTTTGAAAAAATTGGCTAAGTCCCAAAAATGATGTCATACCAATCAAGGTAAATAACCATACATAACATAGTAGAAATGTTATATTCATGTTTTGAAAAAAAGATTACATCCCTTATCACTCTATTTACAAAGATTTCTTTAACCAAAGCTTACTACTATTTGTCAAAGTATAACTATATAACTTACAATTAAAATTTTCCTTATTTCCCCCCCTTTCACATCAATGACAAAGGTGTCAACAAAAAAGAAAAACTTATCAAAATCTGGAAGAACAATCACTGAAGTTAGTCTTCAACTGCAAAAGATGTTTCTTCCAAATTTCTTTCAGTGCATATGACACACTTATTAGCATACATAAAGCATATGTAGCTAACTTTTCTACATTCAAGTCTTCAGTTCTATCCACTTTTACATTTGTGGTATCTACTTGCATAGATTCACTACCAATCGTAATGTGTGGTGATGCATAGATTCACTTGCCATAGTAGGGCTTGTCTTTTCTGACTACGCACTCTCCTTAGACTCCTTAGGCATAGTAGACATGTATGTGACTATTACCTTTTGAGTTTCCACATCTACCTCTTCATATTTTCCTCCCATAAGAAGCATAGATCTCTTCTTATTCTTTAACAATGGTTCTATTCCTTTTAGAATTTCTTTTATCGCTTCCTCATTATTTAATAGACATAGCTTTTTCACCATATTCACCCTTATTTTTTATCCTCTCCTCCTAAATTACTCTAATTTTTTTGTTTCTTAGCCTATTGTACGAATCTTCAAGTATTTGACCTTTTATGCTATCAAACCTTTTATCTTTTAGAATCATGTTTCTAACTACAAGATTTTCTAGCTATCTCCTATCCATATTATTGTACAAATCATAGCACTTATTCAATTGCACAAAATTATTGTCATTAATAATTTACATGTTAAGATTTTCTACATTAGGTTTCTATGATTTCCTTCATGTTGAAGTCTTTGCTTCTTGATCTAGTGGCTCTACTAGTCTATCACTAGTTTCTTCTTCATATTCTGAGGAACCAATTTGCAAGGTTCTTCTCCTCTTACTTGGTGCACTTGTTGTTTTCTTGACTCTCTTCCTAGGAGGGGTTTTATATTTCTCAAACCTTGTGGACTTGCTGAGTGCTAACACTACCTCTATTTTCTTTGGTTTCCTCAAAGGTTGCTACTATGCAACTACTACACATGACATATGGCACTGCAGGTGCTTACACACTTGTCTATGCAATTGTGACCTCTTTAGTAGGTCCTACCACTATAATAGGTGTAGGGTTCAATAATTTAGTTTGACATCCCTAATTCTTTTAAGATAGAATCAATTACTTTTTCTACCTTTTTCTTGGAGTCTTTGATTAAAAAATTTCTTTTGACTTCTCTCATCTTCTCATTATATGTCCCCCATATAGGGCATCTAGAATAAACTTTAGAGTGTAGAATTATCCATGCATAGCCTTCAATTAGTTTAGCACTCATTTCATAACCCATAGGTTCAATGAATTTTACTTGAGGAACTGCTACCTCCATGCATGTGAAATATATTTCTACCATAAAACGTAGTTCATTCTTATAATTTTCTATCAGTGCAGGAGGCATCCTATATCTTTTCTTCATTTCAGCTTGGAATGATTTCATCATTCTATCAATATCATTATCCCTGTCTAATTTAGATCTGTAAGCATGAGTGATAATTTGCATTGCACACTCATTTCCATCCCAATTTGAAATACTAGGAAACTTATTTGTTATGTAGAAGAATATATAAGGTAGTAGGGATTTAAACCTAAAGACTGAGCTCCTAGAATTCTTCATTTTTGATATGTTATCCAACGACTAAGTTCATATAATGTCACATAGATCAACCTTTTCACCCTTTACTGCTATTATATATGCTGCATGAAGAAATCCTATAGGGATTGAATCTATCCTACATCTATGGTTGAACTTATATCCCAAAATTTTACTGATGAGTCTCACTCCATCATCTTTAATGTTGTCAATATTCATCTTTCTATCATCAAAACTTGTGTTGAGATTTGTTTTAATTATTTTGTGCACATTATTTATGTTGACGGGATTGCATCCTTCATTTCTCAAACCTATGACCATGTGAATTAGGTCATTATCAATGCATATAATTGAATCTTCCAAACATAGAAGGTCATCATGAACTCTACTTAGTATGATTCTTGTCCATTTGTGGTTATAAAGTTTGTGTAGAAGATGTGCTTAACTAGGTTAATTTCTTCTAGGTATGCATATTCTAGTTTTATTGACAAATCATTGTTGCACACTCAATTCCTTATGAATCTTAGTATCTCCTATGCTTTCTATCTTATAGTGAATATAACTTGTTATGTCTTTGACATGAAGAACATTTTCTAGCACTTGCAAAAATGCTCCAATGGGGTCATCAGTAAAGAAACAAATGGGTGTTTCTTGAAGTTATATTTAGGTATATTACTGATATTAAACATTTCTTTTCTTTCTATTACTGAATATATGCTCAAAAAATTCAAAAAATAACTCAATTTCACTATTTAGGGTTTTTAGTATTCATGTGTATCTATAAACTCCATCAGTACTTAAAATCTCTCTCCAGTCTTGCACTTAAGATTTTGCACAAGCAAATGATGTTCATAAATCAATTTGTGTCCTTTAAATCTTGTACAATCTATACTTCACACTAAATGTGTATCTACCACTAGTTTAATATATTGTCTCTATATAACAAAGAGGTTATTTTTCTTACATAACCTTATACTAATCATATTAAGCAATGCACACTTTACTGTAGACTCCTCTCAATGTCCAATATATATTACTAACTGCACAACTTCTGATATTCTATCTAACATTAGTTATTATTAACTGGTGCATTGTTTTTATTGAGAATGCTTAATTTAGGTAGGACGAGTCACAAACAATAAGTGACTTTAGTATCTTATCAGGTATATTAGGGTGTACTACTTCAAAAACTATATGAGAGCTTTCAAATTCTTTTTCCTTTACAAATGTTTCCTTGAATTATTTTTTTTTTCTCCTTCATTTATGTTTTAGACTATCATCATTTCTTCTATTGTTCCTTCTATAATTTTGATTCTTGTTTAGGTTTCTTCTATCCATTCTACATAACTTTTCTATGTGTCCAAAGTTATTACATAACTAACATATAGGTACATTCATTCTTTGTTCATTTTGTTGATTGTCAAGTGCTCTACAATTCCTTGCAATGCATCCAAGATTCTTGCATCTATAACAAACAATTTGTCTTCTTTCTCCACTTTCATTACTATGAGATCTTCTTCTATTGCTTGCATGGTTAGTGTTCCTAAACATTCTACAATTTGCTTTATCATTTTCAAATTTAGGTTTCTTACAATATACTACATAATGTCCATATCCATACAAATTATGATAATAAAAATTTGAAATAGGTTTAAAAGACTTACCTTTGCAATCATCTCTAGTATGTTTAGGTTTATTATACCTAGCATGAAATTCCTTTCTTCTATTATCCTCATCTTGATCTAATTCTTTAAATTTCTTAGAGTGAGTAAAATTCTCTTTGTCTTTAGATGTATTATCTATTTTTCTTATGTTTAGATCATTTTTGACTTCAAGAGTATCAGGTTCTTTTCTCTCAATAGATTTCTTGGTGGATTGTCCAAGGAAGAAACCAAGTCCAGTCTTATCATAACTAGGTCTTTGTACAAATATTTTTTCTTCAATATTATTGCTCTTAGTATATAATTTCTCAAGTTGTTCTTTGTTTTGGACCAATTCAACTTTCACAATAGTGTTGTATTTCTCAAATTTTGCATGCTTCAACTTGATAGATTCTAATTCAGATGCTATTTTTCTTATCTAGGATCTTAGATTTGTTGGATACAATTGTCCAACTATGTGTTATCTTTGATGTCACATAAATTTCATATCAGTTATTTGTCAGCATCTACTCAGCTCAGTTGGTCTACAAGATGATTTTCAGTGTCTATCGAGCATTCCTAGACATTACTCTGCATAGACAATATCTACTAAGCTCACTCGGGCGTTAAAGGAAAATGTAACAAAAAGTAGTGTCAACCAAGCTTTCATAGTTAATGCAGGAAAGTTAGTATTATTGAGTTGACTTAGTCACCAAAGGATTTTGTAGGGTTTTTAGTGTTAAACAAGCTTCTAAGGTTAACATAGGAAATTTGTTTAGGATCAGTTTTTACCGAGCATGGTTGGCCAATGAAGGATTTTATTAATTTGTGAATTAAAGCTTAAATATTTTAAGTATTAATTCTAGCCAACTATGGTAATGACTATTGGTGATTCTAATTTTTGAATGAGTCAACTTGATAATCTGAATGGTATATAGGAATGGTCAAGTTGAGAATTCTAAGTGTGTGAAAGAAAATGAATAAATGAGTGAGCATACAAGTTGATTGTTTAAGAAGGAAAGTGTGAAGAAAACTTTGAAGGATGGTTAGATATCCTTGAGATGTAGAAAAGCTATATTCAATCAAAAAGGATCTAGTGGAGTAGAACAAAGATCTATAATCAAAAAATTTAGTTGCAACTCATTCAGGTCATTTCATTGTTACTTTCTAATTATTGTAGCAGTGATTCCAAAATCTCTTAACATAGTTGGTTTAACAGCCATTTGTAAATCCTCTAACAAGGTAACAATTCTATTGAATATTTCTAAAGACCTCTAACAAGGCCACTCCTAATAGGATGATTAAATCCTCTAATAGGGTCACACCTAAAAGTGTGTTTTGTAACCTTTAACATGGTTGCTCCTAATAGGGCTCACTTCAAAAGACTAAAAATCAATAGCTAGTTACATTGGTGCTTTTTTCCATATTAGGTTTCCACATTAAATCTGGTCTCTCATGTGTTCATGCTATTTTTTTATGCTTTCAATTTATTTCTATGCATGTTTAAGATCAGTGAAAGTTAACATACACTGCATTATTGAGTTACAACATTTTATGTATGTTTACTGAGCGATAGTAGAAAATAGTTTTATCATACATCTAAGGGATCTGTGGATTTTTTTTTCTTGTAACTAATTCACCCCCCTCTCAGTTACTCCATCTATATTTCCAACAATTGGTATCAAAGCTTTTGGTGCTTGCAAGAAAGGTTTTAAGAACCTAAGCTAAAGATCAAGATGTCTTACAAGAGAGAAATTTCAAGGCTTAACAAAGATAACTTTTCAGCATGGCAGGGACTTATGAGACTTTATCTAGCTCCCATTGGTGATTCAAGATGCAAATATCTTGATGAAGAATATGTAGCTCCTACTGGCACATTATCTATTAGAGACATTGCATAGAAGAACAATCGTAACACCATGATGATAGACATTGCATCAACCCTCAGCTATGAAGAATTTGATGAGATCAAAGATTGCAAAAATGCTCATGAAATGTGGATCAAGCTAAAGGAAATTTGTGGAGGTGATGGAAATGTGAGGAGAGCCAAGGCAGAAAGCCTAAGAGGACAATTTGATTAGATGAAAATCAGAGAGGATGAAAACATTGCAAAATATGTTGAAAGGATCAAAGCAAGTGTTAGTGCAATTAGAGCTTCTAGAGGAGAAATCAAAGAAGAAATAGTTATAAGTAAAGTTCTCAAAAAATTACTTCATATTTATACAATTAGAGTAGCTGCTATTCAAGAAAGAAGATATGAAGAAAATCATAAAATAACTTTGGATGCCATAGTGGGAAGATTAACAGCTTTTGAGCTAGACAATTATAACAATTACATTCCAGCTTCCAAGAATATTGAATCTGCATTTGAAGCCAAAATTTCACTTAAGGAGAAAGGCAAGAAAATTAGGAACATTCAGTCAGAAAGTGAATAAGAATGATAGTGATCTTGAAGTTGTTGAAGCATTACTTGCAAGGAAATATTCTAGAGGCAGAGGAAAATACAAAGGTATAGTTCCCTTAATCTATTTTTCATGTGAAGAAATAGGACATATTGAAAATATGTCTAAGACAAGGAACAAAAGGATGAGAAGAAAGGTCACAAGTGAAATGGCAAGAAGGATTTCAAAAATCACAAATCATTCAAGGACAAAAGTAAAAAAACATGTTTTATGGCTAAAGACTCTAAGGATTCAAATAGTAGCAAAGATGAAATTGTTTATATTACTATGAAAGATGAATTTGATAATGATGAAGAATACTATGAGATGGAACTTATCTCTCATGTGAAAAAAAATGATACATGGATCATTGATAGTGGATGTTCACTATTGGGACTCAAAATTGAAGCCCCAATTTTGAGTACCATTGAAAAAATTAAGCCCTATAAATGCTTTTTGATGCACATGTACCTAGCTATCCATTTGAGGCCCACGAGGTGTTTAATTTTTCTAACACCATGCATTTAGTATGCCTATGTGTTTCATCAAGTTAAATTTTCATTCTGAGCCATTTCGTGAAGTTCAGTTTTGAGCATTTGTCAAATCTACATTTTTTCCCAAGTTTCAAACAGTGACAAGAGGCTATGTTTGCAATTGAATATCTCACACCCATAAATGATTCATGACTCACCACTTTGGGAGTGTCTATTTTCCATACTAGAGATCCTATGTTTTATATTTTGATTCCATTTGACTACGTTTTGAATCCCTCAAAGTTGGTCTTTTAATGTTGTCATGGTGATGCAAATTGTTCAAAATTCTAGAAACCCTTGTTTGACGTGTTATAATTTTGACTGAGTTCACCAAAATGATGAAATTCATGTTGTGTTTCATTTTAGAGGTTAGAGATATCTTATGTTTCAAGTTTGTTCTTATGACAAATCCATTTAATCAGTTTTCAAATACGTTTCCAAATGTAATTTCTGACATTTTACTGGTGTCAACAAGTGCATATTTGTCAGAACCCCTATTTATGATGTTACAACTTGAGATCCATGATAGGTGAGATCAAATGGATTGTACCACTATGTTGTCCTCTAAAAAATACTTCGAGTGTGCCAAGTTTCAAATCTTGACGAATCCGTCTGCATACTTTCCTAGGTCAATTCCATTTGCAAAAAAATAATTTTCTACCATTGTCCAATCTACAAAATTTTAATAGCTCACTTTGACCACTTTCCATTTGCATCATGTTATTTTTCATGAGCCCTAATCATAGATTTATACTCTTCTCATGATAGTGAACCAATGCCCTAGTTTTTGTGCCCTCAAGTGTTAGTTTGCCTAGTTTTTGAAGCCAAATTTGAACGCAAATTATGTGTTTCTAACATGTTTACTTGTAGGTAATTTTTAGACGACAACTTCAATAGTTAATATCTTTTGATCCTAAATTCATCATGGGATGAGATTCGACAGGGTAATAGTATTCAGAACAAAGAATCAATGTGTGTGAGTTTAGAGCTCTGTCAAAGGTTTGGGTCAGTTTTTAAAGCCAGTCAAAGGAACCTCTAGCATTAGATTGGTAGTTTGTAGACTAATGGTAAAATGAGCTTTAATTTTTGGTTCAGTGATCAAACTTGATTCTAATTAGTTTGAGATGGTCAATGGATCAATCTGGCAGTTCATTTGTTTGAAAATGATTTTTTTTTAGCCAGACCCACTTTGGGGCTTGACTAATTGCACCAGGCTACCTATTGAATCGAAGCTTACAATTACTTGAAAGAAGATCAAAGAAATTTTTTTAAAAGGGAGTTTTATTGGTCTTTGGGTGGGATACTCAGAGTTGTACTAATATATTACAAGTGGCTTACAAAATATGAATTCTAGTGAGAGATTGTTTGCAAATATTTAGGTAATAGCTCCAACCTTTGCTTATGACGATGAGTCCTTTCTAAAGATATGTTCAACACACATTGGAAGATGCATTTTGTATTGTTCTTCAACTACCAGAACAATGAATTAGAAAATAAATATGTGTAGGAATTTATGATATGTGACAATGATAAAGACTTAAGCTAGCCAATATTTGAAGCTTTTCAAATAAATACATTATAATATGCATCTTTTTTTGTCCACCTCCCATGGAAAGAGGCTACCAATGCTAAAGAAGGAAGGTCAATGGAAGAAGAAATGCAAAAGAGATCTATGCCTAAAAGAGGCAGATCATGTTGAAACTTTTACAGGAGAAATATTCATGGAGCACTCCAAAGATTGTGAATGAACGATGCCAAAGCAACAGTCAACACCAAAAAATAGCGGAAGGTGTATGTAGTACATTCAAGGAGTTTTCTAATGCAAATAGAAAAGGAGACTTCCAAAAAAGTGATCCCTGGAGGGTTTCATATTAATGCTTGTTTTGGGCAATTTGACCACCATTTGATTAGTTGGCTACACTATATGCTACCTATAAAGAGACTTGCTAAGACACAAATCTTAGGGAATTCTGTGAGGTGCCAAGCTAGAAAGTAGTTGGTAGTGTATGGAAAGGAGGCATCTTCAAGAAACCCACACTAAAGAAGGTCACAGATTTCATGCATAGAGAGTAGACCACATCCTTTCAATTTGGTCGATATTAGTGAGAAGGAGCTTCATGTCATAAAGAAGACCCTACACATGTAAGGTAAAAACACATTCAAAGAGTTCCCCATGCATAGTTTGAAGATGACATGATGAAAGGAGCCTCATGCCAGTAGCCATTAAAATGAGTGGTAAGGAAACATCATGAAATTTAAGGAGGCAATCAATGCAAAAGAACATAGAAGGAGACATTTAAGCCAAGAAAGAAAGCCATGGCAAGGAAGGAGTAAAAAATAGAGCAAAGGTATAGCAAAACATTAAGAGGACTTTAGTCCCACATAGCCTGAGTAGGGGAACTTTTTGTTGTTTAAATGAAATTCCATGCATGCACTGCAATGTCTTAAAGACATGGCCCATTTTGGAAGCACAAGCGTGTGTGGGGCTTGGGGCTATGGTTGACTGGTTGGACACTATCAAAGACAAATGTGTGAAATTTGATGATGTGGTAAGATGCACCTAGATGCTAACATGTGTCTTGATCCTACAACCAGTGCATGCTGGCAAAAAAAAGTTGCTCGATCATTAAGAAATGTGAGTAAGCAAGAAAGTGACAAGTTGCAGTAGGCCCTAGTCAGTGATGACATGGAAATCAACAATATATTTAGACTGGAGGCTTAAGATTGCACCATGTGGGTTAGGAGATCCTCACAAGATGGAAGTGCTCAATGGTTAAGAAATGCAGGAATACGAGCAAGCACCATGTGGTGGTGGGCCTGACTGGCAGTGGACCATGTAGATGTAGGTTTCAGACCAATAATAGAGTGCCACATGGTGATGATGTGGTAGGTAATGTGACATTCTAAATGATGCGGTTGTCTGAGAGGCAATCAGATATTGCCACATAGCAGTTGATCTAACCTACTTTGATCCTAAAATTGAAGGAACAAAGAAAAATTAAAATATTTTTTAAATGTCAAATTTAAAATATTTTCTTGAACATGTCACGTATAGAAATTTTAAATACAAAGAGGTACATTTTCTAAAGTTCAAACTTTAGAATATTTAAATTTTTTAATTTCAAGTTTAGTTAGAGAGCCATAGAGGGGGTAGATTTTTGAAATCAACTTTCAAGGGTCTTCTAAGAGGCAAATATAGTCATATTATATATTGTCAGAATCGAGAGAAGAAGAGCTTTCCACTTTTGGAGTTTGTTTTTGCATACAAAGTAGTCTATTTGAGCTATAGGAGGTTTTGTCTTAGACTCCTAATTTACAACTATATTCTAGTGTCAAAGTTCAAAACTAATTTCTAGCAGGAAAATGACCTAAATGTGGGTAAAAGATAGTGAAAATGCAATTGGGGTCAAATTTGATCACTTATAAGTTAGTTAAATGGGGATTTCATCAACATTTCATGAGGATTTTTAGATATTTTGATATCACAAAAGTTTTCATCATTGAGTAGGGATATTTTACAAGTTTTTTACAAAGTAATGGTGAAAACAAAATTAGATCAAAATGGTAGAAAGATGAAAGAGGTTTTCAATAGCAGAAGATAGAATTTTAAGTGGACACATGTTATTCTAAGATTAGATCTAGGAATTCATATTTTTCTATATCTTTCTTTCTTTCATCCATTGACAATGGGTGCAATCTTGATTTTTCTTAGATCTATGAAACCATGGTTCTACTTTTTGGGAAGAAAAATTTTCATTGCTGTGATACCATTAGAGGTTCCATTTTTTCACTGTGAGACCATTGGTTCTAGTATTTTGATATGTTCTCATTTCTGTGACACCATATTGTTTAGCATAGTTCTCTTATATGAACATCAATAGTGCAAATTATAGAATAAGTTTAGATCTATTAGGCATTTTATCTTTTGATTTCATGCATTTGAGTGTATTGTTTCAAGGAAATGAATACAAATGAGCAAGAAATCCATTAGTCTCATTCTAATTTTCATCTCTTGTCTTAGCAAGCTATAGTCTTATGTAGTCTAGGATAAAGAACTAAGATTCATTTGCATCCCCTTAATGTTGTATGTCTAGTATGTTTTGTTGTTGGAACAAAGGGCCAAGTATGCTTGATGTGTTTAACAAGGTTGCTAATTATTTGAGAAGGATATTTCATGAGAATAAGGTCTTAATGAATATCAATGTCTAATTCACAAAGTGATAGGATAGATATGATGTCTTTCTATATTAATTATGTCAATCATATCATAGATGCATGCATTTGATTCATGAAATTTCCCAATGGTTAAGGAACTGATCAATTACATGATCACTTGTTTATACTGCTGCATATTTGGGGTTTTGTTGAATTCAACATTATTAATCAAATACTTTTCCCCCTTTCATGTTGAAAAGCCAAAAAGTCTAACCCTCACTCAAATTGTGAATTTCACAGACTTTCAATTCACTACTATAGATCTATGTTATTGCATGATTCTTTAGGAGAAATATAGGTTTTATCTACTTTGTTAGATTCAAGAATATGTTTTGCATTGGTACCATATCAATTGAACTAAGGTCCACCCACCTAGGTTTTGTAAAGCCTGAAGTAGAAGAAGGGTTAAGCCTTATAGTTGGCCCAATGTCTAAAATGATATGTTGAAGATGGGATTTATCTACCCCTAGATGTGTCATATTCTCATCAAGGTAATTTGAAACCCATAACATTTCAAAACACCAACATTCACATCATATGATTGGTGACAAGAAAAAGTTTGGACACTTTGAAGACTGTGATGGTGGTAGTGTAAGGTTTGGAAACAATGAACCTTGTTGTATAAAAGGAAGATGCAAAATATCATTAACCAAAGAAATTGTATGTGATAATTCATATTGGGTTGACAGACTAAAACATAACTTGTTGAGTATAGCACAACTAATCAACATTGGATTCAAGTTAGAATTTATGCATGGCAAAGCAAGACTACTGGATGACAAAGGAAAACTGATTGGATCAGGTAAATAAACAAAAGGTAACCTATTTTATCTTGATCTTGGTCACTACTCATGTTTTATTGCTCAAGTTGAAGAAAGGTTATTATGGCATAGAAGGTTGTGTCATGTAAATTTTGATAACATGGTGAAAATAAGAAAATTTAGGAAAGTAAGAGGCATTCCAAATTTGAAGAAATCTGATGTTGGTCTATGCAAGAGTTATTAGATTGGTAAGATGGGAAAGACTAGCTTTAAAATTAAAAGCTATTAGTCTAAAGATATTTTGAAAATTTTTTATATTGACTGATGTGGACCTATTGGAGTAGAAATTTATACTAGAGAAAAATTATTTATTCTTTTTGTTGATGACTACTCTAGAATGATGACTATTATGTATCAAAGAGAGAAGTCAAAAGAATTCGAGAAATTCAAATGGTATTTAGCAAGATTGGAAAAGGAAATAGGGAAAAGATTGAAATGCTTAAGATCAGATAGTGGTGGTGAATTCATTTCTAATGAATTCAATAACTTTTGCATTGAAAGAGGAATTGAAAGACATGTATCAACTCTTGGAACTCCCAAGAAAAATGGAATAGTTGAAAGAAGGAACAAATCTATCATCAATTGTGCAACAACTCTAATTATTGAAAAGAATGTTCCTATCAAATGCTATAAGGAAGCTATTAGCACTACAATTTATACCTTAAACTGAGTACAGTTGAAGAAAAACTCATTCAAAATCCCTTATGACTTATGGTATGGCTATAAACCTAATGTAAGTTACCTAAAAGTATTTGGAAGTAAAAGTTACATCTTGAAAGAACCTAGAAAAGGAAAATTTGATGCTAAAGGTGATGAAGGAATATTCTTAAGATATTCTTGCAAAAGTAAAGCATATAGATGTTTGAATTTGTCTACTCACAAAGTTATAGAAAATGCACATGTGAAAGTTGATGAGTTTACAAAAAAGACAGAAGAATAAAACAAAAAGGAACCTAAAGATTACATGAGATTTTCTTTCATTGATAAATTGCTCGACACATCTATCAATAAGAAGACTGCATCTACCAAGTCCACCATAGCTATCAAGTTGCAAGAAGTTCAAACTGAGTCTTAACTGGAGCTACATAGTCAATGCCTATTGAGTCTGAGAAACTAGAACATGAAGTTGAAATTTAAGAGGATGATAATAACATTCATTCAAGAGGCAAGGAACCTATATTGGTGAAGTATGTTAGGAGGCATCATGCTCTAGATCAGATTATTGGAGACAAATCAGAAGGTACCATGACAAGAAGTAAGCTCAAAGGTACATGTTTACTTCCTAATTTTGAACCTAGAAATGTCAAAGATGCATTGGAAAATGAAAGTTGAATTGAAGCTATGAATGAAGAGATAGAACAAATAGAGAAGAACAAAACTTAGACTCTTGTACCTAGACCTAAAGATAGAAATGTAATTTGAACAAAATGGGTATTCAGGAATAAGTTGAATGAAGATGGATAGGTATCATAGAATAAAGCTAGATTGGTATGTAAAGGATATTCTCAAGAAGAAGGCATAGATTATGGTGAGACTTTTGCTCTTGTTGCAAGATTGGAAGGTGTTAGGACCTTACTTGCATATGTAGCACATAAAGAATTTAAGGTATATTAGATGGATGTCAAATCTACATTTCTTAATGGTATTCTTGATGAAGAAGTCTACATTGAGAAGCCTAAAGGCTTTATTGATCTAGACAAGAAGGATATGGTTTGTAAGTTACACAAAGCATTATATGGTCTAAAACAAGCCCCTAGAGTATGTTATGAAAGATTGCATAACTACCTTATTCAAATTGGTTTTCAAAGAACTAATGATAACAATAGTTTGTACATCAAACAAGGACCAGATAACAAGATTAGTTTGGCAGAATTTTTTGTGGATGACACTTTATTTATAAGGAATGATGATCAATGTAAAGAATTTTTAGAGAAAATAAACAAAGAATTTGGACTGGCTATCTTTGGAGAGATTAAGTTCTTTGTTGATCTTCAGATTTAGTAGAGTAAGAATGATATCTACATCACTCAGTCTAAGTATATCAAGGAGATACTACATAAATTTGGTATGGAATATTCTAAACTAGTTGGAACTCCCATGTGTACAGGACTAAAGCTTTAAAAAGATGATGAATCAAAAGAGGTAGATCAAACCTTATATAGATCAATGATTGGAAAATTGTAGTATGTTGTTCATGCAAGACCTGATATTGCTTTAGTAGTTGGTATAGTAGCAAAATTCTCAACAAATCCTAGAGAAAATCATATGATGGCAGTCAAAAGAATCTTGAGATATTTGAAAGGAACTGAAGATTATGGATTGTGGTATAAACTTGGAGGAAACCTGGATTTAAAAGTGCTTATTGGTGTTGATTGGGCAGGAAACATTGATGATAGAAAGAGTACAAGTGGTGGTGCATTCTTTCTTAGCAAAAGGTTGGTATCTTGGACAAGTAAAAAAAAAAACTACACATCCCAATCCACAAAAGAAGTAGAGTATGTTGTAGCAGTAGTAAATTTTTCTAATATTGTTTGGTTTAAATAGTTGTTGGAAGGCATGAATGTTGAGATCAAAGAACTAGTTGTCATGTTTTGTGATAATACAAGTGCAATTATCATTTTAAAGAATCTAGTGATGCATTCCAACACTAAGCATATTTCTATAAAATATCATTTTGTTAAAGAATTAGTGTAGGATAAAGAAATCAAATTGGAATATGTCCATACAAAAGAATATATTGCTAACATATTCACTAAGCCACTACCTAAGGATGCATTCTTGTATCTAAGAGGTATGTTAGGGGTCATTCCCCTATCTGAAGCTCACTAAAATATTTTTTTAGTGATGCATCAATAGGAACCAAGTTGAAGATCTATTAGTTGATGCAACATAGTCAAGGAAATATTGCATATGAATTAGTACTCAAGGCACATTGATATCATTTGGTATGTGTTGTCTTTGACATGTGTTGTCAAAGAGGTAGAGTTTGAAGATGAAGGTAAGAGGGAGAGTTTACTGAAATTTATTTGAAGATGAAGGTAAGACGGAGAGTTTACTAAAATTTATTTGAGGGAGAATTTGTTGTTTGAAGCTATGTAATTCCTTCACAGAGGGAGATTACTACAGATAAGAAAAGATTGAGGTGTAAAATCTAAGAGGGAGAAAACTTTCTATCAGAGAAAGTCTTGTTTTCAAATTTCATTATGCTATGACATGTTGTGTTGCCATCAATGTCAAAGAGGGAGATTTTTGTATACAATTGTCCAATTGTGTGTTGTCTTTGATGTCAAACAAATGTCATATTAATTATCTGTTAGTGTCTACCAAGCTCAGTTGGTCTAAAATTTGTTTGAAGATGAAGGTAAGAGGGAGAGTTTACTGAAATTTATTTGAGGGAGAGTTTGTTTTTTGAAGCTATGTAATTCCTTCACAGAGGGAGATTACTACAAATAAGAAAAGAACGAGGTGTAAAATCTAAGAGGGAGAAAAATTTCTATTAGAGAAAGTCTTGTTTTCAAATTTCATTATCCTATGACATGTTGTGTTGCCATCAATGTCAAAGAGGGAGATTGTTGTATACAATTGTCCAATTGTGTGTTGTATTTGATGTCAAAAAAATGTCATATTAATTATCTATCAGTGTCTACCAAGCTCAGTTGGTCTACAAGATGATTTTTAGTGTCTACTGAGCATTCCTAGACATTACTCTGATTAGACAGTATCTACAATGCTCACTTGGGCATCAAAGTAAAATGTAACATAAAGTAGTGTTAATTGAGCTTTCATGGTTAATGAAGGACAGTTAGTATTTATTGAATTCACTTGGTCACCAAAGGATTTTATAGGGTTTATAGTGTTAACTAAGCTTATAATGGTTAACACAGAAAACCTTTTTAGGATCAGTGTTTACCGAGTAGGGTCAACCAATGAAGGATTTTATTAATTTGTGAATTAAAGATTAATTGTTTTAAGTATTAATTCCAACAGACTATGGTAATGATTATTAGTGATTGTAACTTGTGAATGAGTCAATTTGATAATCTAAATGGTATATATGAAAGTTCAAGTTGAGAATTCTAAGTGTGTGGAAGAAAATGAATGAATGAGTGAGAATGCAAGTTGATTGTTTAAGAAGGCAAGTGTGAAGTGAACTTTGAAGGATGGCTAGATATCCTTGAGGAGAAGAAAAGCTATATTCAATCAGAAAGGATCTAGTGGAGTACAATAGAGATCTATAATTAGCAAATTCAGTTGGATCTCATTTAGGTTATTTTATTATTACTTTCTAATCACTGTAGCATTGATTCCAAAATCTTTTAACAGAGTTGGTTTAACAACTATTTGTAAATTTTCTAACAAGGTGATAGTTCTATTGAATTTTTCTAAAGACCTCTAACAAGGCCACTTGAAATAGGATGATTAAATTCTCTAATAGGGTCACACCTAATAATGTATCTTGTAACCTTTAACAGGGTTGGTTCCTAACATGGCTCACTTTAGAAGAGTGAAAATCAGTAGCTAGTTACATTGGTGGTTTTTCCCATATTGGGTTTCCATGTTAAATCTAGTGTCTCATTTGTTCATGATATTCCTTTATGCTTGCAAGTTATTTCTATGCATGTTTAAGATTAGTAAAAGTTAACATACATGGCATTTACCGAGTTACAACATTTTATGCATGTTTATCGAGTGATAGTAGAAAATTGTTTTGTTAGACATCTAAAGGATCTTTGGATATGTTTTTATTGTAACTGATTCACCCCCCTCTTAGTTATTCCATCTATATTTCCAACAAGATCTACATTTTCAGCTTTTATTTTAAAGTCATTCTTTCCTCCATTTTTGTTAAGACTTAGCTTGAGTTCAACTATTTTTAACTCACGTTTTAAGATCTCATTTTTTTTTTCTTTAGATCTACAATATCATCATCACTGGTTTTCTCACTTGGTCCTTTTTTTTTAGGTTAAATATCTTGTCCTTTAGTTCACCAATATAAGATTTTACATCTTTATATTTGTATTTTAAGCCATCTCTTTCATCAATAAGGAGATCAATTTTTCCAAGAGCTTCTTCAAGATTCTTCTTCAACCGTTCCATATCCATAGTGATCTTATTCAAGTTGTTAAGCCTCTTTTGAATAACTAGGCTCTAATACCAATTGTTAGAAATTAACAATACTTTGGGGGGGGGGGTAGGAGTGAATTGGTATTATCAATCTTTTTACACACAACTAAATATTATTAATTATTTTTCCATATGCATAAGAAATTAAACTAATAATGCTAAAAAAATATAAACAACCATACATAAAGAGAGCTCGTAACACCATATTTTGTTAACTAGGGAAACCCTAGCCAAGGAAAAACTGCAGTGGGGATGAAACCCACAAGATGATTTGCTATATAAAAAATCTAGTTAAGGATATTGACCGTGTTAGAAGTCTATGAAGAATGTATAGTGTCTCAAGTCCTTGTTAGGAAACTAGGCCATATTAGAAGCCTAAACTCTATTAGGAGTTTCTTCAAACCTATTAGGAGTTGGCATATCATATAGAAATGTGTGCAAGAAGAGCCCACTTCACTAACATGCAACTATACAATAATTTCTTCAAGAGAATAGATATACATACAAAATTGGATCACTTATTATACTTTGTAATTCTTCTAATTGTCAGTTCCTCATACAAGCCTTTGGTGGACTGTAGGCAATCTTCCTTCCTATTTGTTTAATGTCATAAGAAAAGAGTAGCTACACGTTTATCAATTTGCATAATATCTTGCATTATCATTTCACATAACATGATTTTTCACATTCACACCTATCTATGCAAATGAAGTCCTTACTTATATAAAAAATATTAATAAATCCTTCCTTAGTCAGCTTGCATATCATCCTTAGAGTCAGCTCATAAAGATTTAGTAATCAAAATAAATCTATAGGTTGTACAACTCAATTTACTGACATGCTCTATTCTACAGATTGAAGTATCTACAACAATATTTCCTCCATATCTTGAACTTGGTTGATTGTATGAACATGCATATTGGTATGCATCATCAAGATGACATCATGCATCTATGGTTAATTGTAAAGAGAATATTCCAAGGGAATATTATGCTATCAATAAACCTCATCATGTTGCTGTAACATTTTCCAATACTTAGACATTTTTTCTTCACAAATAAACTACAAAATAAATATTGTCATAAATGACAACCACATATCTCACCTTATTTGACTGATTGATCATATTACCAATAGTACCCCTATTTAGGATGTCATAACTATAAATCCATGATAGGTAAGATCAAATGGATTATATTATTGTTTTCTACTCTAAAAATTCTTTAAGTTTTCAAGTCTCGACCAATCTATCTACACACTTTCCCTTGTCCATTCTATTTGCAAAAATCACTTTTTTGCCATTGTTTCCAGTCCTATAGATCTAAGTATCCCACTTTGACCTCTTGCCAAATGTGCCTAGTTATTTGTCATGAGCCCAGATCCCATATTTATACTATCCTAATGACAGTAAACCAATGCCCTAGTTTTCATTCCCCCAAGTGTGAGTTTGACAAATTTTTGAAGCCAAAACTGAATGTGATTTCTAATTTTTGACATGTTTTCTTGCAAAAAGTTCTAAGAAGGAAACATTAATGGCCAATTTATTTTTATCCCAAAGTTTTCATGGTACAATATGAGGAAGGATGAGAGTATGTGGGAAAAGGAATCAATATGTCTAATTTCAAGGCTTAGTCAGGTGTTTTGGTTAGTTTTTAAGGCCAGTCAAAAGACCTTTTGGTACAAAATTGGTTGTTTGTATAAAGCAGTGAAACAAGTTTTAGAATGTGCAATTAATGATCCATTTTGTTTTCAATTAATAAAATAAATTTAGGAAGATCAGTTTGATAGATCAAGCATTTTAGTTCAAATTTTTTTTAGTCGGACCCACTTTGGGTTTTGACTAATTATGTCTAATTGTAGGGATATAAATTGGGGAGTAGAAGATGGTTAAAAGTGAAACTTGAAATGGGCGTAAGAAATATTAAAATTCTAGCTCTTGTGATAGTTTCCATCTAAAAATTTGTCTCATAAGAGGATGTCCTTCAAGCTCTTCATGTATGAAGATGGGGCTCACATCATGTAGGTCATTGTGCACCAAACTATTAATGATTGACTAAAGTAGGATCTAGTAAAGTTTAGGCTTGTAGTAAAGAATGATTACTACTTTCAGATGTATTATGATGCTATGCTTGTATGGATATTTATGGGAAAGATTGAAGGTATGAGAGGAGAACAGAAGTATTATTCTATTCAATCATATGCAAAATATATCAAATACTTTCAAGCATAACTAGATTCAGTAATTTTGAAATATATTCTCAAGATTAATTAATATAATCCTCTCAATCAATCCTCTCATATGGTTTGAGCTGTGCATTAATATTTTGTTGAAGGCAATTCAAGCAAATAAATACTCTTCAAAATAACCCTCAAAGGACTCTCCTCTCTCAGGGATCTCCTCATTCAAGTGAATTCCAAAACTAAATGAATCTAACATTTCCTCAAGTCTTGAAGGGAAGAATATACATCTTGATGGATCTAAGGAGGAACAAACTCACACAATCTAGACTACCTTGAATGAGACCTTTCAATGGGTGTTGCACCCCACTTCTAATTGTGGAGGTCTTAATGTAATTTTAAAAGGTGATGTGGGAGGTCTAAAAGTGTGGTATAAGAATAATTTAGTGGCAATGGAGTCATGAGTTTTCTTAGTGCAACCATGAGGTAGGAGTATAGAGCTGTATAGTAAAGGTAGGGAGGTAGCTTTTGGTTTGAAGGAAGCCGATGAAAGAGTGAAGTCACTACTTAAACTTTCGCAATATTGCACTTGGATATTGAAGACACTAATAGCAATATTGCTGGGATAGAGAAATCATGTAGAAAGATAAAGGGAAGTATAAACATAAAGAGAGAAGATGCCTCCACTGGAAAGAAGACACTCAAATATACTACCAAGGAACTCCCATATCCTTCTCACTTAAAATGTTTTATGATTGATCACAAGAACATATTTTTTTCTCAGGTCAAGGTTCTAACTTCCATGTTTCTAGTAGAAAAAGCATTGAACCAAGGCCACATCTTGTAGAGTAATGTGCAATGTGTAGTGTACTTGATATCTCTAAAAACATGGTAAATGGCTTGGTTCATTCCTCCTAGAGTTGCTAATTTCAGTCCCTACATTTATCACTCTAGAAAATGGGTCATGGTTGCTTCTTATGACTCCACAAGAGAATATGAGGTGAAAAATGTTCAAGATCTTTAGAATGATCTTTATGTTTTCAATATAGAGGATCATCTTCATTAAAAGGGATGAATATGAGTCATGGAGTATCTAAAGCCACAAGTTCAATGGGTTTTCAGCTCTAGATACATCAACAACATGAGCGCCAGTTGTGAACACGGGTGTTATTAGGAATATGATATTCTACAAAGTTTGAAATTCATAGGTGGAGCACTCATCAACCTCTCTTGTAATGCTCTTGTAGCTGCAATTATTTCCTTGATTATGAGTATTCATTATGGGGAAACCCATAATAAAATGAAAGAAAGCGTAAGTCATCTTATCCCACATTGATCTTGTAGGGGGAGACATAAGTGTCTAAATACCATATCAGCAATAGAGCTGATGTCTAAAAGACAAGAACTTTTAAAGTGCAAGGCTCATGAGAGAGCACTCACTGTGGATGACCTCCCTAGCTGGCATGAAGACCATTGAATTTTGAACTAAATCATCAAAGATGACTACTGATGCACACTCACTAGTGAGAAATGCAAAGTTTGAAAGGAGGTCCTAACCATGTGAAAATGAGAATTTCATGATTTCTCTAGAGTTAACTATAGTTAATCTAATTAAGCTCCTAAGGTGAATAGGATTTGGCCAATAGGATGCTGCCACATGGCACCTAGTTGGTCAATAGGGGTTGACCTATATGTAAAAAGGTGAAAAGTTTTGAAAATTAAAAAATTGACTTTTATTAACCTTTATTTGCAAATTTGAAAGTTGAAAGCCTCATGTGAAAAATTTAAATGAATTTCACATTTTCTATAGTTTGAACTATATAATCTTTTAAATTTTTCATTTAAATACTCTAAACTTGAAAGAGCAGCCTCATTTTCAAACGCATGCTAGAGGGGCAATTTTTATCAAAAATATGTAGTGCATTATACTGGTGGAATTGGGAGAAGACAAGCTATGTAGATATGGGATCAGAAAATGCATAAGTATTTAGCGATATAATCTATAAGTAGATTTGTGTTTTTTAGGGCATTCTCAATAGAATCAACATAAATCATCATTAAGCAACAAAAATAGCTAGCAAGTAGTCACTAAAGTTAGTTGCTACTAGATTTAGAGTAAAAATGATTCTAAGAATTTTCTTTTGCCTCTAGAAGTTATTTGACCAATGTTTTTCCCTTGCTTTGATCTCAGTTCTAGCATTAAAATTAGTTACACTTTTCAATCATTCTAAAGATATTTTCAAGGCATTTTTCAACCAGCAATGAAAAGATCTGATATGCAGTTAAAGAGAGAGAGTAGAGAGATGCTTTACATTTGTAGATGGAGGTTTTCCAAATGGACAAATGAAAACATTTGATCTGATTCAAGATTTCTTCTTTTCTATTTAGTCTCTTATTTCTTCTTTCTCAAGGGTTGGTAGTTTTCACCATGAGACCATGGGGTTGGTTCTAATTTATGTATGAGACCACATTGCTGGATCTAGAACTGTGATTCCACCATATTTATTCAACATATTTTTCTCTCTTGTATGAATGATAGTAGTTAAGATAATATAGATAGGCTTGATCTATTTAGTAGTTTTATGGATTGTTTACATGCATCTGAATGTATAGTTTCAAAGAAATGAATACAAATGAGCAAGAATCTTCTTAGTTTCATTTTGATTCTCATCCCTTATCTCTACAATCTACAATGTTATATGGTTTAGTAACAAAGAATTCCAACCCATTTGCATCCCCTTAATGTTGTATATCTGATATATTTTTTTATTGGAACAAAGGGCCAAGTAAATGCTTGATGTATTTGATAGGGTTGTTGGTTATTTGAGAAAGATTTTTCATGAGAATGAGGTCTTTATGAACACCAATTTCTAATTCACAAAGTGATAAGTTAGATACAATATCTTGATGTGTGGAATATGTCAATGATATCATACATGTATGTGTGTGATTTGTGGAAATGACCAATACATAAGGCATTAATTAGCCACAGGATCAACTTGTTCTTATTACTGCATACATGGGGATTTGTTGAAATCAAATTTATAATTATTCATTTCCCTTTCCATTTAAGAGATAAAATGTGATGCCCTCACTTAGCTTATCAATTACTTAGGCCATGTTATTATCTATTTCACATCTAGGATCTTTACATAATTGTTAGAAAATTAAGGGTTTTATCTTCTTTGTAGGTTCAAGTGTATATTTTAGCATGGGTACCATATAAGTGAATCTAATTTCCACTTGCCTAGGTTGTGTAGAGCTTGAAGTAGAACAAGGGTCTAGCCATATAATTGGCCTAGTGTTTGAAAGGGTGTGTTGAAGATTGGAAGTATCTACCCCTCTAAGATGTATCTTTTTCTCATTAGGGTAGTTTGAAACCGTAATGTTTCAAAACAACAAGAATGATAACATATGGGTAGCTTATTTTCACAAAAATGGCACTTTGGGACCACATATTGACCCCATAAAATCCTTGTCAAGTTTGAATTAAAAATTCCCCTTTATGGTTACACATCCTATCCTTTCTCCAAGTGGATTTTATTAAATCTTTTTAAGGGAATTTAGTTTAATGTTAAGTGTTTCCATGACCAAAACCCTAGGTAACATGTCATCAACACATAAACAATTACAAATGTGAAGTGACATATTAAAAAACATTACACATCATAATGACATGTCCATACTTACTCATGAGTTTAAATTTATTATACACATGCAAACCCACATTTACAAAATAAATATATTACAATGAAGCTTTTGAATCTTCCAAAGATTCACCTTGACTAAACTGCATCTACATAAGTTTGGACGTTGTTTCCCTAATAAAATTCTATGGCTCAATTCCCTACACATTGAACTCGAACATTAGTAGCCCAATGAAAATCATATAAAATGCATGTGTAAAGTTACATAAAAAATTTCATATTGAATAATTCACATTAACATAATCAGATTTTATTTTCTACTCAACTTTTATTTTCTAATCATTTTCATATAAAGCATTTAAAAAACTAAAATATTAGAATCTACATATCAACATTAACATCTAATCAAATGATCCAACTAACATTTTGAACCACACTATAATCCATTTCCTATGATGAAATGTTGAATCTACATTGTTAGTTCCAAATACATATTAGGTCACAATCTCCTAAATGTAAACATTACAACTAGTATCCTTTCATTCAATTAAATATAGTTTGATTACTAGCAATATCCCAATATCATTATTAGATAATACATTATAAGGTTTATCAATTATGTCAGGTAATTAGGATGTTGACATACTCATATAGTTTTCAAAATCAGTCATAGAATAAATCCATTACATTTTATTGGGCCATTAAATCTGTCCTCGTGAATGTCAAAATATCTACCTAATTGACTTATTACATTACATCATACTAAGTCCTATTGTCTAGATGCTTAACAAATTTGATAGCAATTTTCATCTATGGCTATTGGTAGTATTCAAAAGAGTGGGCATTGATTCATCTTTCCATAATAACCATCTAACTCAAATACCCTAAAAGGCCATAACATATCATGAATCCATCGATATAGTTTTTAAGTTATGACATCTCAAGTCTTTATTCCAATGGGTCTCATCTTGTCAACCTGATGTAATTCCTAATATGATACTTCACATAGAAATGACTAAAATGCATATCACTCTCAATAAGATCTTAGGTTCATTAAGGAAAATGCCAATCATGTCATACTTAGATCCCATAATCTTCTTACCATCGCTTAATCTTAAGGTGTATGTTAATAGTATATAATTCAAATTCTATACACAAGAAACAAAACATGACACCTCATCTTGTTACACTTCCTATCTCTAACCATATTTGGGTTATTAAGATTCATAATAGGGTACTAGAGAAGGGTCCTTACACTAAAAAGTAGGAGGAGTGCCCTACATCAAACAAGTTGCTTGACATATGTTACATATTGATGCAGTGGATCCTTAGTTTAGGAGCTACCTAAAATAATCAAAGAGATTGAGCCACAAATTAGTCACAAGTTAGGTGACCAAGGGAGAAACTAAAAATGTCCATATTTGCATATAAAGATGACAAGTCTTTGACATTGTTGTAAAAGAGGAAGAGTGCAAGGAAACTTTTTACAAAACATATAACCATTTCCACATAGCCCATAATATATCTAAAATAAATATAGAATTAAAATCCACATGAAAGAGAATAGACAACCTACCGACAAAAATTGTGACATGAGATATACCTTGGGAAACCCTAATTGAGGGAAAAAAAAGCCCAGCCTCCAAAAGTATCCATCACCATGGATTATTCAGCAAAATGCCATTGCAATACAATCATGGAAGCTTTCAAAGCTATAGCCACAACCAAGAATTCTATGTGAAAAAGCATGAATCCACACATCCGATGCCATGCTTCCAACCTTCACAAATGTTCCCTTGGCTAACTTGTCAAGCTTTGTCCTACTTGACTCTTTCCCTTTTTTCCTTCTTCTCTCAACTACACTTGTGGCTTCTTATATAGTAGCAAGTACCAAAAAACTATCAAGTGGTATTACATAAACCATGTGCTACCTAACTCATTGACCTCTCATTTAATATTGGAATTTTTTTTCTTTTTCTCCAATATTAAACAATTGTATGAAATATTATCACAATATTACAATACAACTCATCAAGTATATCTCATGGGAATTTTTATATGTTGCATGTCCATCTAGGTGCAACATTACATAATAAAATAAAATAATATAATATAATAATATTATGCAATGTGTGCAACACCCATTATCTCAACAATCTCCCACTTGTTGTTTACATTGCATAGGGTCAATCTATGGCCAAATAAATAAAAAATCTCTTTTAGAATATGCACCATCATGGATCAAAGTACACCATTGTACTCCATCTTGGTACCCACAGAAAAATAAAAGTATCTAGTTTCTCAAACATGAATGATATTACATCCTATTATGCCACTACTACTAGACATACATAGATGCCGCCAAAAGAGAAAGCCACCCAACCTATTACATTAGAAGATCATAAAATCTTGTACCAACTGAAATGAAAAGCACAAAAACCTAATCCAAAAGTAATTATATGTATATGTAGTTATCAAAATATCCATATTTGAAATAGCACCAACAAAAAGTGCCAAACCCCTCCAACTATCCATACCTCTAAATGTATACCAAGTGAATCTCACATCATCAAAATGCCTAATCTATAACTTGAAAACACAATCCTCAAGAGTAATATCTACCACATTTATACCAAGAAGCTCCCACTACAAAAGATAACGTCAAATCTATAACCAATCCACTAACAACATCTCAAATAAGTGAATCCATGTAGTCTCAAGGACATCCAAAATACATAAACCAATGACTTGCAAGAACAACTCCCATAACAAGTCTCCACCACTCTCCCAAGTTCTCCACAACTAATAGAGGAAAGAGACAAAGTAATAACCATGTCATCTCTCACATTACATATATGAGCACAAACCAGTGATCACAATCTCTAACCAATCTCAAATCTAATGTAAGTAAAATTGAACATCCTAGAAGATAACCAAGACCAAAGAGAAACCATGCAAATCATAACCTATACCATGTCCTTCTACACACACCTCTAGATGTAAATTGTACAAGTATGATCTCCTCCATAAAAACCCAATAAGAAACCACAACAAAACCCAAACTATACCATATAACTAATCATGGATGTAAGCTTCTCACAAGAAGATCAAATTCATAAACCATTCCTAATCCAAGGAATATGCCCAATATAATACCATCTCCAAAACTCAACCAGCATAACAACATATGAAAATAGAGATAACCAATGTTAAACCATATCTTAAATGAACTCTCTAGAACTAACTCTTTTACCATAGCTCAAGATCCATGTCCATGAAAGATAAGCATAAACATAATGCACCTAAGAGAAACATTGGGCTATTCCTCTCAAGTAACAAAACCACTGAGTAGACCAAGAGAGGGGAATATGAATTCTTATCAAGATATCCAAGTCTCCAACCAAGACTCATATAAGAAAAATCTCCTCTCAAGTAAATATTAGGTGAACTCCCCTAAGACTTCCTACTGAAACCATCACCCATCCCAAAAAATACTTCTCTAATCTAAGAGAAATAAGCATCACCATCATCTCTAATTATCAATGAGCACCTATAACCAATAAGTCCATGAAAACTCCAAATGAAACATAGCAATATCATGAATTATCCAACTTATTATTAATGTACTCAATACCAAGAAACTAAACCAAGATCATTGTCAAAGTTTCAACTATGGCCTCAAGAACATAAACATGACAACATGATCTAACCATCTCAATCAAAGAGATAAAATTCTCCATATGAACATATTATAACATATCAAAAATCTAAATGTATATCAAGAGTATACCATGACATAACAATGAAACCATCCCCACACCAAGGAAAACATGTTAAATGAAAGCATAAACCATATCTTTACAAAGAACCTCATTACTCCTCAAGATGCAACCATCTCCACACATGATGAAAACAAACCATCTCCACATACCATGAAGAACCATTTGGACACACCATGAAGATAACCAAGAACCCCATGAGTCCTCAAGATCTAACCATATTCACACACCATGAAAATAACAAGTGCACTATGCAAATGTCAAAGATGCTTCTACAACAATAGGATCTAAGACAAACCTCCAACATGTACAAACACTCAATAAATATATCAATGCCAAAAACTCACACTCAACCATGGTACTAATTCACATATGGAATCATAAAATCCATTTCCAATATGAAGATCCTTCAGATCTACACTCACAAAATCAAAGTGTCATTGCTAAGTAAAACCAAGATCTCCAAACAAGGAAATAACCTTGCACTATCACCTCATCACTATTAAAAGCTCCCACTAAACCATGTATCCAAGACATCCATGAAATCATGATGAAAAATCATCCTCTAATAATGAGAATTAACTAGTGCATCAAACTATCAAAGAAATCAAAGTGCACATCATGAGCTCCTCAACAGAAACCAAATAATCATGGTCCTTAACCAAAAAGATATACCACTATAACCAAATCAGAAATCCAAACTAATGAACATAGAGGATGAACCTGTATATCAAGTCATGTCATGCCAATATTCATGGGACCATATCACATCCATAAATTGAGAAACAAACTCTCAAAGTCTCCAACATGTTAGCATAATGTAGTCAACCACAATCCTCTGCCATGATTTTACTTAGTAACAACATCTCATCCCTTCTACATGAAGAAAAAAATTAGAAAATCATGTGACTGAGGCATAGAAAACCCTAATCCAAGCCAAAAATTTGAGTATGCATCAATAATTAAAGATCAATGGGAAAAGAAAACTCATATCCAAGCTATAAATGCAACATGTAAGTATAGACTACTTAGAACACTGCACAACTTATAGACCCAACAAGTCAACATACATATCCAAATGAAATATTGATAACCATATATCATGAGATCAATATGAACTATGAACTAAGTATACAATGACATCAAATCTTAAATCTTCAAACATACAATGTCATAAACTCACATTATTAGCATACTCAATTTATACAATAAACTATTCAAATTAATATACCACCAAATAAATCATGCCAAACTTGCACGAAATCAAAACTAATGTGTAGAGCTGTCCAAGATCTTTCCATTGACTACTTGAAGTCAAAAATCTAACTTTGTATGCCCAAGTTATGCCCTAATCTGTGCTCAAAATAAATAACATCTTTCTTTTGGGCTCCAAAAACCTAACAAAATTTCAAAATCACAGAATGAAACCTACACCAAGTTTTAGTGCTCTGAATTAGCTTTCTAATGCCTATAAAAAATCTAAAATCTAATATCCTAAGAGAAAGGTATGATCGTTTTACTAAGATAGTCTTTTTACCATTTTATTTGTAATTTTTTTTTGGTAAGAAAAAATTTGAGAGGATTAAATTTGATGGTCGTCACAAGCTAAAACTAAAGAACCCTTTCATTTCCTCTAAACATGGTAAAACTAGGGCATATCATATATCAAAATTTATGGAAACATTGATATGGATCCAATGGTGACATCTATTTTAATCCAAGAGGTCATTTTTGCAAGCTTCCTCAAAAAAACCCTAATTTAAATGAAACATTTGAAAAAAATCCTTTTGTCCAACAATTTCACATGCCCAAAATCTACCAACATCCATCATAACAACAAATCCAAAACTGTCAGATCCATGATAAAAAACTCATATATCTTGTTCTTTCTTTTGTCATGCCCAAATTTCGAGGCAAAAACACACACAATTTTTTTTCTTTTTTGAGATAAATTAATAATTATTATAATACTCACATTTGATAAGTTTTGTGATCTCAGTTTAAGTATAGGTTCTCTATGTTATGTCTTAAATTCAAAATCCTGAGGACGAATAATATAATAAATATGCTAAGCATTTTAAATTTATAATAATTACTAACTAAAATTAAGGAAAGACATAAAAACTTATTTACTCATCCAAACTCTTAACTATAATAAAAACTTAACTAAATATACTAAATCAAATAAATAAACACTAACTAAATCTAACTTTAGTTACCATCTAAATACATTCAAAGTAAAAAAAATCAAATCTAAATTAACGATTACATCCATAATATCTAAAATTGAACGAATCGAAATCAAACTAACTTTCATTATAAAACTTTACTAACCTAAATTAGATTTACTAATTACATTTCAAAATTGGAAACCTTCCAAATCAAATATCAATTTAACTAGCATAATCCTAAATTATGTACTATCAACAATTTTAGTAATACCAATTTACCTCTATACTTTTTTAAATTATGACTAATTGAATTCTTATTATAATCATTAACTTAACTAACACTATACTTCTACTAAACAAAATTAACTGACTATTACATAAAACTATCTAACTACCCTTTAGGTTTAAACTAAATAATATTAAAAGCAACCTAAAATAACATAATATAAAAAAAACTACTTACACTTATAATTACAAAACTATATTAAATTGACAACTAACTAAAACTAAAAAAAAACACAATTAAAATAACATAAATCAATCCTAACACTAATACTAACAACTAATATAATTAAAATGACTAACTACAATTATCTTAATTTAAACATTTACTAATCACAAAATAAAATAAATTACATTTTAAACTAACATAAATATGTATATGAAACTTAAACAAAAGACTTTACATAAATTATGACTAACTAAAAAAAGGTTAAGAAATTACATTATTTAAATCAAACTATCTCAAAACTTTAAAACAACAACACATGCTAAACTAAATAATAAATAACAATTTTAATAAACTAAACTAATTTACCACTAACTAAGTTAAACTAACTACTAACACTAACACCTATACTAACTATCATATCTAACTCTATTACTAACTTTATCCCTACTAACACCTACACTAACCTATACTCACCCTATTTGACTTTCCAAACACTCAAGGCAGCCTCTCAAGAGGTGGCATGCTGCCGAAGTTAGACATATGCTGCCCAAGGCAGCACTTTCCTGCAAGGTATGCCCACTACCTCAAGTCAAGGAAAATAAAAAAAAGAAAGGAACAATAAAGGTTAACAAACATTACCCAAACAAAATTTAGCAACCCCATTCATGGCACAAGTATCTACGTACCCCTCCAAGATCCCCTCACGTGATCCAAGGTTTGCACATAGCTGACAACATGAATGACACAGAAGCCTATGTGAGAATGAGTTGCTTTTAAAGCCAATCCATAGGGCTTGTCAAATCGCTAGGGTGCAGGGAGTAGGATAGAAGTAAGTGTAAAAAGTTTTCTAGGTAAAAAAAAACAAGAGTCATGATTTAAACTAATGTAGATAGTGTTTAAGGATATTATTTACTTGCTAATAAATCAATTTAATATTAATTAGATTAATAAATCAACTTGTTTTATTTTTATTTTTAAAGAATCCATTTAGGAATATGCTCTTTTTTAATTAAGAAAATGAGTATTTTCTCCATACAATTTACAACATCCTATAGGTGGGTGATTTCAAATTTTGTTCTCCTTTTTTTTTGAGAAACATAATATATTCATAGCAACTATATTTCAACAGTAGGAGTAAGAATTTTCTTATAAATTCTTGGTTAATAATTTCCATGAACCTTAAATGCTATGCATATCAATGAGGCCATAATACATAGTAAAATCATCTACATATTCATTTAACTATCTATTATAGTTGATGGAGCAAATAATTGAATAACATAGTAACTATACTAATTTAGGACAATTGATAAAATAATTAGATCAGAATGATAATGTTCTATTCATTTGAAGGGAGTATCAAAACACACAAAGTTCTTGCAAATTTTACTTTCGACACAACCAACCATGAACTAAATCATTTCAAACTCAATGGAGATTACAATATATTTACATGGATTAACAACATCTCTCTCTATGGCCCATAAGAATGGAAACAACACCACATTTACACATTGAATCCTACATAATTGAACATCCTCATTTCATATTGTCTTTGATATACATTCATATGATGAAATAAAATACAAAAACTCCAAGAGAAGCAAAAATTACTCAATCACTTATTTTATAAACAACCTAATTCAAGGGCTCAGCCGGGAAAGAATCAGGAAGAAAACTCAGCTTCGTTGCCAATCCAACAAAGTTTCGAATACAACTTACATAGGATTTAAATCCTAAATCACAACAATTTTAATTGGATTTTCTTCATGACCCTCATCAAGGGATTCATAACAATTTCTGCATCATATTTCTAGTACCTTGGAGGGAATAGAATCTGATCGGGTGACAACCAAGCATACCCAAGAGACAATCAAACATACATATTCATACATGGTTTACACAAAGGGATTCACAATGAATCAACACTAGGGAAAGGTGGATTCTTCCAACCAGGAGAAGTCAAGCACAACACCAACAGATGCCCAATCGGGGCTATATACCAAGAACTTTCATTCTTCCATTTCAACATACCATAATCATACAAGGTTTGTGCTGAAAGGTAGGGGCCCATAACACCCTACCCTTTCTCCCTCTTCTCATCCTAAGAAGAGACTCTACACTGGTTGGAGTCCAACTAAACAGACCTTTCCCAAAATTGGTCACTTCTGCCCTCTCCAAGGGTGAGTAATACCAAAACACCCATGCAAGAAAAATCTCAAAATTGCAAGCATGAACATGAAAGCAAAATCATCCAAAAATAACATGGTTTTCAAAGCTTCCCAACATACCCACAAAAATACAAACATTGAAACAACAACAAGGTAGCATAAGCATGAAACAAGAATGAAATCTGAACAAGGGAGATGACAATTCCTACCTACACAAAGAAGTAATGTCAATGAACAAATTTGAGTAGAGTTTCCCTTTCCTTGCTTCAACCTTCAAGAACTCCTCTCTAAATGTAGAGATTGGGTAACCACCTCAACTAGTCCAATGAAGGCCTCTAAATAATCCTCCAACTCAACCACCCAAAAGGAGCAATAACTACTTCCACCCACTTAGCAATTCTAGAAACTCCTAACTCAACCTACACTATGGTTAAACCCTAAGTGGAAATGAGGTGAGGTAACTCATGGTAACCACTTGCAATTTTCGCACAAAGGTAAAATGAGACTTTTTGAGTGACCTCCAAAGTCAACAAAAGGGGCTTAGCGGTTGGAAAAGACCCCTAACCCATACCCATACCCCTTGGGTATAATTATTTTATGTTTTAAAGCCTTAGGAATGGGTTTAGAGCCAAACAAAAGCTAAGAATTAATTAGGACCAACTAACAACTCTAAATTGCAAATTAAGCACTAATCTAGATTAAGGGAAGACTAACCTCGATTAATAACCAAATTAGCAAAGGACACTTAACTAAAACCGACTTAAGTCCAAAGGTTACACAGCTAACCCTAAAAGCATGAAGAAGAACATAAACAATTCACGAGTGTCAAGCGACACTAAAAGAACATAGTTACGAACATTGACATTAACTAATCACAGAAAGGATACATACATACATCTCATAATACAATACTTGAATTACGAACAACAAGGTTTCCAAAATTAACAAATAGAGATTAGTTTTGTTCCTCTATCAATTTCCTCAGCTAAAATATTTGCACACTCATTGCACACATTAGTAGCTCCGAAAATCACATGTACATATATACGTATCAAAAATTTACATCAATTGAAACATACATAAATTAGGGTTTCTTGCATCCTACTTATATCCTTAATCATAAAGATTCCAAAATCAATGTGTTAATCCTACATTTTACTTAATTCATCACATACATATACATAAAGCATTAAATGGTGGACATCAAATATCTAAAAATAACATCACACAACATGAAATAATATGATATGTAACAAAAAGATAAAGTAACAACTAAGGCTACGAAGAGTCAGGGCGATGCCTCACATCTTTTATCCTTTCATGCATTTCCATAGATTCAATCTAGGGTTACAATAATAAAACCATAGCTCTGATATTGGTAGTACAAAAAATTGCAACAAAGAACATAACCATTTCCATAAAACCCATAATAAATTTGAAATAAATATAGAATTAAAATCAACATTCAATAGAATATACAAAATACCACCAAAAATTGTGACACAAGATATACCCTAGTAAAGCCTCATTGAGGGAAAAAACTCAGCCTCCAAAATCATCTGTCACCATGTATTATTTAGAAAAACACCATTGCAATATAATTATGGAAGCCTTCAAATCCATAGCCACCACCAAGAAATCTATGTGGACAAGCATGAATCCACACATTACATGCCATGCTTTCAACTTTTACAAATGTTCCCTTGGCTAACTTGCTAAGCCTTGTCTTGCTTGGCTCTTTCCCTTTTTTCCTTCTTCTCTAGTGTAGTGGCACCCACAAAATAATTAATTTGCCATCATTATGCATTGATATTATGCACAAATGTAAGCATGAAATACAATATGGGTGAAGGACTCCAAAAGGGTTAATATCTTATCATTTAGGTACAAGTTTGAAGCAATGGGTAATGAAGCAATAAAACCAGTGTAAAACATGTAACTAAAATAGGCAAGAACCATTAAGATAGTCTTTAAAAGACATCTCATGATGTAAATAGAAGGGAGGAGAATTGAAAGTGTGAAAAAGAGAATAGGTTTGAAGAAGAGAGTGACTTGAGAAGAAATCTTCATGGCTCTGTGGTGGCAGCCAGAGAGCCATACTTTGTAGTATGTCATTAGCATATAATGGTGTGTGTTTTTTTGTTTTAATAATGTTTCAGTCTTCTCTTTATCAATCTTTTGTACTCTGAAGCATTCAGTTATAGTTCATTGGTTCATTGATAGAAAGAACATTATAATAGTTTGGTTCGGGTTCCAAGTTAAGGATAATTAGTTTCATATTGCCATTATTTTATTGTCATTATTATGGTTTCTCCACATCATTCTCTCATACCAAAAATCACTCTTGTGGTTTTTTATATAGTAGAAAGTCCCACAAAACCACCAAGTGGTATTATATTAACCATGTACTAAAACCATGTGCTACCTAACCAATTTAACCCACATTTAATATTGAAAATTTTCTTTTTCTTCCCCAATATTAGATAATTACATGAAATATTATCACAATTTTACAATACAACTTATCAAGTATATCCCATGAAAATCTTTACCTATAGCATGTCTATCTAGGTGCAATATTATATAATAAAATAAAATAATACAATGTAATAATACTATGTAATGTGTGTAACACCCATTATCTTAGTAAAGGGTGTACAAAAAGGAGAAAGACATAAAGAGGGAGAAATATTGATCCTCCTGACTACTAGAGGACAAAGAAACATAAAGGGAGATAGAAGATAAAGATAGAAGAAACATGGAATATCTATTCAGATCGAGAAAGTGTACCTATTGATTACGTCTACGTGGTAAATAGGGAGTTAATGGAAAAAGGAGATATAAGAAGTGAAAAAAGAGGTAGTCATAAGGGGACTAGAAAAAAATTTTGTGACCTATTTTGAACATAAAAGTTGTCAATAGAGGGAGAGATTTCAATACACAGAATTATTTTATTTTTGGTGTTTTATTGGTTGTAATGATTAAGTTTGGCCAGTTTGGTTTCTCATCAATGCCAAACAGGGAGATTTTTGAAAATAGATGGATACAAGTATGAATATGTATTTTAATCATTATTTTGTCATTGATTTCAAACCTTCTACTTGTTGGTAAGACAATTTCTTATATGATTTGAGTACTATTATTTGTTTGATTGATGAAGATGATTTGGTAAAATGAGGTAATAATAGCACTTAGAGGAAAGGTTGAGTTATGCTATGGAAAAGGAGTACAAGAATCAGTTAAGACACTGATGTTATAGTGCATTGATAATGTACTTAAGGTTGCAAAGGATGGTTACATTGCTTAAGTTCAAAAGAATAAGTTAAACAAATTATGTCTACCAAGATTAACAATCTGCACTATAGGTGTCAAGAAAAGTTAGTGTAATCCAAGTATAAAAAAAATTTGAAGTCAAGTAGAGTCAATTTCAATATAACTCAAGTAAAGTTTAGTTGATAGTGAGACCAATAAACTTTAGTTCATGCCAAGTATTTTGATAGTGGATGTTGAGCAATGCAATATGTGTCAAACATCAAAAGCTTGTTAATGTTGAGTGTTAGCATTATGAGAAATATTAGGAACTTGAGGAATCTAAGTTGACAACTTTTATCTCTTTAGGTGTATGAACCATGTGGAAGATAAGCTTGATGAGTTGGTGGCATAGAATTCAAGATAAACCATTTTGAGGAAAATTCAAAGAGAATTGAAGGAAATATTTCTAGAAGGGGATGAAATGAAAAGAAAGGTATATTCATTGAATCTTATCTAATCCAACCTAATCCTAAAATGGGTAATGGAGAATGAATGACAAAAGATTTTAATTCTCTATTTATAGAGATGTTTGGTCAGAAGCTAATACAATAGAAATCCAGATATATGCCAAAATGAGGTGATCAAGAAACCAACAAACAAACAACAACATAAAATGAACAAGAGGAAATCAATTTAGATCAAGAGAGACAATATTTCATATATTTGAATCAAGAAGTTTTCATCTAACATGCCTGACTGTATGGCCTTTTGGGTTACAACCATTAAAAAGAATAATATATCTAAAGAAGAATAGATATCTAGACTCAAATACAAACTTCTATGTCCAAGCTACTCCATGGTAAGACTCCACACTTTTAAAATTATCTACATCTCCATGCTTTACAATAATCCATCATTGAATAATCCCTAAGACTCTACCGAAGATCCCTTTAAATACTTACACAACCACAAGTCAGCCTATTACAAATTGCTAACTAAATAAACCATTACATTAAATCCATAACCAAGCCACAAGTCAACTCTCAACAAATATTAAATACCCATCAAAAATTAAATGTGTACTAGGTTGGCCCAAATTGGAACTAGATAAAGAAAATAAATACCAACACTCAAAATATATAGGATCACTCAACACCAGTAGGAAAACTTGGCACATTAAAGGAACATTTGGCCAATATTGGCTATCTTAGCACACATTGCAACTTAGCAAATAATACAACTTAGCAAACATTGCATGATCAGATAACACTTTAAGTTACCAAATCGACACTTGAAGGATCACTTGGTTGATGCCAGTAGAATAAATAGGATAACATGCTAACTAGTATGTTGACATGATGATAGAAAACTTCAACTTAGAAATGAATAAAAATGTATTGGCACTGTAAAATTGTTGTAACTCGGTAGAAACCAACAAAATTAGTAGGATAATGTGATGGCTAGGATGCTCCTACATCAGACTACCAAGGTAAATAGAAAAGAACTTAGATGTTCTTGTATCAAACTCCCAAGGTAAATAGAAAAATGTGTTCCACATTTTTCTACTAAAATAAAATTCTTCACTCAGCTTCATCTTCACAAAAAGGTTCCACTCTATCAATGAAAAGAGATCAAATATGAAAATCAACCATCTGTGCTTCATCCATTCAAAAATTGAAATCTCATCCAAAAAATTAACATATAGACTGAATTGAAAATCACAATTCTTTATCTACAACTTATCATCACCATCATCCATAACAAAACCCTCATACATGAAAACTAGATCATCAACAACATCCAAATCATAAACCTAATCACCAAAAACATATGGACTTAGATCCATAATAGCAACAAAATACATGTCCATAATAGAAAAAATATGTATATTCATTTGTCTAGAAACATATAGATCAACAACATCATGGAAATTCATATTAGTAACAACATTTGCATCCTTCAACATCTCAGCAACAACAGATAAGTTCAGATCCATATCAGTAACACCAATGTCATGTAAATCCACATCAATTATAACACCTCTAAAACCCTCAACCATATTAACCAAAAGTAAATCCATCTTCTTACTAGAAGTAACATCCAGATCAATAGGATGAACATATAACTATAGATCAGCAACATCAGCAACATATACATCCTCCATCACATCCATTTCAACATTAATATCTATTAGAAATAAGGATTACTGAGAGGAGGTGAATCAATAATCTAAAAAATTTACTCGCCAAGTGAATCTTATTACTCAATTTAAACCATGCATAACCAAGCAATAAAGTAATGCTAAACAATAACAATAACAATGCACAAAGATACCTCATAACACCATTTATTGTTAACTAGGGAAACCCTAGCCAAGGGAAAACCTGGGTGGGGATGAAACCACTAGATAATGTATGGATATATAAGTTCCTTATTAATAGATGGGCCCTATTAAAAATCAATGAGAAAATTTAGTATAAGTAGTCTATATTGGGAAACTTTGAATCCCTATGAGGAGATTCCAACCCTGTTAGGAGTTTTAGTACAATGTATGCAAGAAGAGCCCACTGCCCAAACATGTAATTTCAACTACAAGAAGAGCTCACTACTCAAACAAGTAATTCAATTTTATTTGTCTTCCTTGTCTCATCTATGATCTTTAGCTAGATCTTAGATCACCAAATAACTCTTACAAAACTTCACATATACTACTTTCACAAAAATTCGCTTAACTTCACAAGCACATACAAGCACTCCACTTCCTCATAATATCAAGATAGCACACTTCTTATTGCAAGAAATATTTTTCATAAATACCATGCCTTTACATAAATTACTAATGGGTCAGCTAAGACCATAATTCACTTTTCCAAGGTAAATTAAACATCTAGGATGTTGGCCCTAATTGGACAAGTAATTGTTTTGTAAAGAAAACAATTATTTCCTTCATTTTTGTTGTCTTACATCATCAAAACATGATTATCTCTATTCTATATAGTTGGTAAAAACTTTTGATGTTATACTAATTATCACCAACATGTATTCTATCTCTATGTAACTTCACCTATCATAATATGACATTTGCAACATGTGTTGTAAACCAAATTCTATACCTAGACAATTTTCTAATTACCAACTACTAAGTATCTTTATTTTTGAGGTTTCTTGTTAACATGTACATCATGTATTGTCATTAATGACAAAAATTACATATCACAAATATCCAATTGTCAACAATGACCCCATTTGGCATTGATGGCAACAAAATACAAAAAAATTGGCTAAGTGACAAAACTTAAGTTATCAAAATAAACATTAACATTACATCTATGTTCCTCCTTACAAAATAATTCATACTACACATATATCTCTCCCAACAATCTCATATATACAATTTTCACATCTCTCTACTTTACTATATAAATTTTCTAGTTTCCAATTTTCTTCTACTATTACTCCCCCTTTAACATCAATGAAAAAGGTCAAAATGTCAAGATGCTAACTAAAACTATCAAAACTATTGTCCTTGCCTTATTCTAAAAAATCTTCACACAATCATCAAAAATGGTCTTCAAGCTATCCATATCTTTGTTCCATGTCTCTTTGGTAGACACTGCTAATGATAGAATTGCACATAGCACATATGATGTAATCTCAACTGCATTGATATCTAAATACAAAAAGTTTTTAAATGAGTCCTTGGCCTTGACACATTCTTCTAGCTGCTTCTCAACAAAAGATAACTTCCAACCAATAGGCTCTCTAAAATTATATGTTCTCTTCAAAATCTATTCTTTCCAAATTTCTAAATTCCTGATGTCACTATGAAAACTGGTGACTTGACTCTCAAAATCATCAACTTTGCTAGAAAGGTGCAGGATCTAGCTAGATGAAGCTTCAAGATCACATATCTTTGCCTCTATCTGACTGTCCAAATCCTTAGTCATTTTGTATGATAAGGTACACTTAACATACAAAGCTTTCAATTCCTACTAACATTTATGAAGTTCTTTTATGCATGTGTCAAGATTGACTAAGTCTTCTTGATATTCTAAAAGATGGTGCTAAAAAAGTTAGCATCATGGGAAATGTGAGCTCTCCTTTGAATGACTTTAACATTGCCAATCAAATTAAACTTGCAATTCAAATAATTCTCTACATCTTCCACATAGACTATGTTATTCAGAGTGATAGACAACGTAGAGTTAGGGTTTCTATCACTAGGTTTTACTTAAACTATCTTAAACTTAGGTCTATCCTCATTCTCAAGACTATGAACAACTAACATATCCATGATTCTTTATCAACAAAATCTTTTACATAATAAATTTTGTAGAAAAATGATAAAATACCTCTTTTCAAAAATAGGGTTTGCTTTGAAATCGCTCAAACAAGTCACTTCAGGATGCTCTTCACTTTGAATATGTTTAAAAAAAAGTAAAATAAATCCTATACTCTATTTATCCCTCAACTTGAACTTGCATTAATTTCATATTTTTGCAAATATGAAAAATTAGTTACTTGCATTCTGCATATAGTTAATTGCTCAAGATCATTTATCTGATCTTTGGATGTCACCCAAGGTTTACTATATCCTCCTTCCATTATGAAAAATATCCTCAAGACTTTGCATCATGAAATTCTCTGCAAAATTTACTTTTCATCTTCTATTATAGAATTAATCTTTACTATAGTACTAGTAAGCTTGAATTTCATCATAACTTCTTTATATGAGATCCAAATCACAAGCAGGCTTTGGTACCATCTAAACATAATTGGCACACCTATTCCCAACTTCGCTACCTCTAATTCTATCTTTGAATGAAGTTCTTGACTACTAATATTGTGAACAAGCTTAGTTCAACTTAATTGAATCAAACTCAACAACTGGCTTCGATCTTTCTATCTCATCATATAAATTCTCTTTTGAAATATTTGTTCCTTTCACGAATGCTTAATTAAGTTCTTCTTGAAGTTGACTCACAGTGTTTATTTGTTCTTCATTGTCTTTGCTAGTTTTGAATTTTCTTTCATGGTTCCTTCTATCATTTATTCTGTTCCTAAAGTTTCTTTCATTATTTCTTCTCTCTCTAAATTTTTTATCCATTTTGTAGTACTTTTCTATGTGTCTAAAATTGTTGCATAACTGACATATAGGTGCTCTGCTTCTAGGATTCTACTAGCCATCAAGTGCATGAAAATTTTGAGCAATATGTCCCAATTTGTTACACTTATAAAAGATGATTTTTCTTCCATCTTCATAGGATCTTCCTTCTCTCAATGCCCTTTCATTAGATCTTCTTCTATCTACAGGGTTAGTATGTCTAGATATTCTACTATTTCAACTATCATTATCATACATGGTTTCCTACAATCAATTGCATTATGACTCATACCATGAAAATTATGAAAATAAAAGTCCTTAACATGATTAAATGAATTATTTTTAAAATGGATTTTCATATGACCTATTTCATTACATAAGAAAAACTTACCTTTAAATTCATACATAGTTTCATTAGGAGTTTCGACTCACTTTGGCTCATCGAAGATTTTAGATTCCTTGTTTTTCTCAACTTCTTTAAGTTTCTCAAAAGATTGACTTGATTCAATCTTGTCATCATATTAGTATTTTTGTTTCGGATATGATCTAGACATGTCAATTAGATAGCCAAGACTAGTCTTGTCATAAGAAGCTCTCTGTATAGGCATTGAATCATCAAGCTTTTCTCTGCTAGAATAAAGTTTCTCAAGCTATGTTTTACATTGTGTCAATTCACCTTTCACAATAATATTATACCTAAGGATTTCTTCATGATCTTATTTCAATATTTCAAGTTCAAATGTTTTCTTTGCCAAACTTTCTCTTAGATCTACATTTTTAGTCTTCAAATCAAATTCAATTTTGCTAGGATCATTTCTTAGAGTCAACTTTAGATTTGTAATTTTTAATTCATGCTTCAAGATCTTGTACTCTATCTTCAACTTTGAATAGTCATCATCACTAGTTCCAGACTCGGTAGATTTAGCCTTGGATTCTAGATGTTCAATATTTTCCTTCAACTAAACAATATATACTTTGGAGTCTTCATATCTATCCTTGAACTTATCTTTTTCTTTAGTAAGGAGATCAATTTGTTCAAGAGCTTCTTCAAGTTTTTTCATTAATGGTTCCATATCCATAGGGATCTTACTTAAGCTATGTGTTAGTAAACAATGTTTCCCACATATATTCATATGTAAAAATAGAGAAAAATCATGTAAACTAACAAATGAATTCCTATAGAAGAGATTAAGGAATTCTCTTCTTGATATTTCTTCACTGAAAATAGGCATAGCTACCTTTATTGCAATGAGATTTTCTGATCTAAAAACTCAACAGAAAGACCTCTTAGGAAAACAATTTGCTGAAAATGTTGAATCAACTTATTTTATCTCATCAATATAAAATAAACTTTAATTGAAAAGAACCACTCGATTTTAATTATCAAGATGATCCACATCTTTGAAAATTAAAACTATCGAGTAGGAAAATTGATAAAACTAACTTCTCACAGCATCCAAGTCTAAATTGGCAATTTCAAAATAGATAACATACACAACCAAAAGCTTAAATAGTATATTTAGAAACACTGATTTAAATAGGAAAACACTAGTATCCACTTACAAAGCTTTTAAACATAAATCAAACCGTAGAGTTTCATTGTATCTGTAGAAATCCTGAAATGCTACTTCTAACTTGGAAAATCATAAAAAAAAAAATAGTTTTGTCTATCGATCTGCTAGAGAATTCTAACCCCTTCAACATACTAATTATTACATATATATAGGCATGGGGCTGGACCATTGCCAAAATTACCCCGCTAGGAGTTAATTGTTTTTTTGCCAAAGTAACTGATAACTAAAATGTAAGAAACATGAAACTGAAAAGAAAAAGTAACTAAATGATTAAGTGTAACCACCTCTCTTGATCAGATAGCACTATCCCCTGTTGCCATGCCTTTCACCATCTTCCATGTTTCGTAGGTAGTTAAAAAGGTCAAGATAATAGATTGATGTAGGCAGACCTTTGCTTCCAGATTTCTTTCATCTTCTTTAGTTTGGCAACCTTTTCCTTGAGCATTTCCAAATGTTTTAGATTAATGATTAACATAGCCTCTATATGTGCCATGTTGGAAAATTCTTGCTTATTTGGTGCCCTTTTTTCTTGCCACTCCTGAAACTTCTTCTGAACCTCTTTGATTATTTCATATGATTAGGCAATGGAGTCATCTTCTTTTCACATGAACTGTTTGGTAAACAACTTAAGATCATTTTGGATGATCTGGTGTATGACCCTAAGCTCTTGAAATGCTTCTTTAATTTCAATTACTCCTTGTGTGAGTGCCTCATTTCTCCATTCAATGCAATCTTTGATGACATACAAGGACTTTTCATCTAGACTAGCTACAGGACATTCGACTTGGAATTTTTGTAGACCAAGCTCTTGCACGTCTTCCAACCATATCACCACTTTTGCCTAGTTGTTCTTTTCTTTTTCATATCCTTCATTACTTGATTCCACCTTTTTGGTAATGTTTGATATCTCCTTTGAAGCATGGTCCAAGTGACTTATGTGCTTTATGGTATCATGTAGTACATCTTGAACCCATTCACCTGCTACTTTAGCTACTACTTACACTTATGCAGATTCTCCAATGATTGTTGATTGGTTGTAGAGGATACATCTATAATGGGTGACATTTCAAGGATTGGCTTTGCTTTAGGGTGCAAGATAGCATTAATATACTGCACCATATTTTTAATCATTTCCTTGATTTCTTGCTTATCTTGCCCATCCTTCCATACTCTGTTCACGATCTTTTTATTAGAAACTTCAAAGAATTCCATATCTACTTTGTGGTTCCCTTTTCCCAAATCAACCTTGGTTATTTGGAAGTCTTGTCACACTACAAAATCACGAGAGCTTCCATCTGGTGCTATAGCTATCACTACTGCCCATCAACCTAAAGTTTTGTCAAAATTGATTCTTGCTTCAGTCCTTGCTTTTTTCACTTTAGGTGCTTTACCAAGGCACTTACTAACCAGATCATCAATCGGCATAGATATTGGCACTATGCTCCTTTTCTTCTCCATCAATGTCTCCAGCCATTTAGGCATAGCTTTATCTTTCACAGTAGTAGGGGAACACTTAACTAAGGAGAGATTACTTTCCTGATTCTAGGTAGCCATTTTCAAATTCTGGGATTCAGATACATTATTTTCCATAGGTAAGTCTTCTGCTATCTCCAAGTCCATTGTTATGGTGTTCTTGCTTTTGATGGCTGATGCTTTCTTCGTGCTTGAGTGGGTTACTCTCCTTCCTTTTGGAGTTTCTTCTTGAACTTGAAGTTGAAGTGTTTCAAGAATTGCTTCAACTTCAACTTTAGCTAGACTTGCAAAACAATCAAGAATACCTTGATTAGTTTTCTTCCTAGCAATCCTTTTATCTTTTCTTTTTGAAAATTTCCCAGAAAGATCTGGAGTAGCCATGGCCTTTAACTTTATCCACTTGGAAATTCTAGCTATTACATCTTTAGTATAGGAATAGACATCATTTTCCTCCTTTTCCCAATCAATTTCAGGAATAGGCATGCATTAAATCTAGTCAATGTAAAACTGATCAACCACTTCTTTAGAATCATCATCTTTTATTCCATAAGTATCCAAGTCCACATTAAACATAGTGATCTACTTAATGGTCAAGCAAGACCAAAGTCTTTTCCTTACCTTAAATTCATTAAGGCAGTTTGCCCAAAAATCCTCTAATTGTGGGGAGTGAACCAGGGATACCGCATTCTTAACATGGTTTTTGACAAAGCTAGTGTAGTGAAAATCTAACCGAGAAATGAAAGGTTTAAAACATAAGTGGGTTAATGATTTTGCTGACAATATGGCTTCTTTTAGATTAGGGCATCTATAGTGTCCAATCTCAATTGGGAAGAATGTCGAAGATGATCTTTTAAAAATCTGAAAAGACTCAATCACAAAAACAAATTGCCTACACATCTCAGACAACACTATAGAATCTGAACAATAACATGGTAGCTTTAAAGGTTCATCAAAAAAACCACACACTCTGATATATGTAAATTTGGTAAATTGAATGAAATAGCAACCATAGATTTGCACAACTTGCATAGATTCTTCTATCATCCTATCATTCTCCCGGCCTCAAAGCTGAAATACCAATTTCCCTAGAAAGACATCATCGACCCTCTTGAACTCTTTGCATACTGTAGCTTCTTGAAGATCGCCATAATATTGGTAAATGGGTATGTCATTAACCCAAGGTGCATGTGGAAGATAGTCCCATTCTTTCGATGCAGCTAGGATGTAAATTAGATAAGAAGACAAGAAAAATGGGCCACAGTTGTTAACAACCATTAAACCCCTATGTAGGTTTTCTACTATGAGATCATACCAATCAATGAATTTAACCCCTTCAATGATCTTCTATATGAAAAAGTACATCCAAGATTCCTAGTGGAATGCATGCTCATTTCCTTTGATCCTATTCAGTAGAAGAACCATGTCTCTAATTTCTTTTATAAAATGCTCAATAGTCAATGGCTTAGGCAGTCTAGAACCTCCCTCTATTGGTTTCAAGAGCCAAGACTGAGCTATCTTGTTATCATAGTTGTTTTTATCTTTTGCGTATAGGTGCTTAGCTTCTTCAAATGTCCATGGCTCATAAGGTTCCTTGTGGGGAATCCTAAAGGATGAATGGACACTGGTTCTATTGATTCTAACAATCACTTCCTCTGAGGCTTTTTTGATACATCCAAAAATAGTGTCATAATGGCTTGCACATTCAAGGACAAGTTCTAGATATGTGATAGCAGCGAGAAAAGTGAAGGCTTCTAATAATCCACTATCGACTAACCTCTGATAAATGGGGCTTGATTGGGTATTCTTGGCCTATTAAATTAACTTAGATAAACTTTTATTTACAATGAATGTGTCATGAATTTCAGGCAGGGAACTGAGCAAAGAAGGTTTCTCTAGCTTAGGCAATTTTGGGCACAAAAGCGTAATGACTGCTAGTAAAGATAGGCTTTACAATATATGACTTGAAATAAAACAAAGAAAACACAATTTGAAATGCAAAGGGGTATGACGATGTACTTACAGTTTAATAGAGACAAAGCCTGCTACTTGCCATTCTTACCTGATAATACTAGGAATATCTTCAAAGAAAATGGAATGAGCAAAAAAGGGCTAAAATGAATGCATTTAAGGAATGATTTGTGTGGAAGATCACAAGAATAGATTTAGCAAGTAAGTGCACTAATTACCCACTCATGCGGCATGGTTTTGAAAAGATGTTGTGTGTGCTTTGTTTTAAATACTATATCAAATCCACACATATGTTTCTGTGTTAGGTGATCATGACATGGAAATTTTATCCCTCAACCAAATCTTGCCATAGCCAAACACGTAGTGCCTTAAATCCTTTCAATCATAACTTTGCATGTTTAGGAAATGTTGCACTGGGACCGACCATGATTTGGTTTGAAGATTTAAAACCTATAGACAACTTTCGTTAGTGTGCAACATTGACACTGAAGTTGAAGTTGAAGAATTGGGTGACCGGGTTTCAACTTTGACTTCAACTTAAACTATGACCAACTTGAGGAAAGAGATTGGACTTGACATATAAAGACTAAGGCAAACCCAAACTTGAAGTTGAGGTAAACTAAAACTTCAAGTTCAACTTTGAGCCAAGAATAACTTGGGACTAAAAACATATTAAAGTGCAAGAGAAATTATAAGCACTAACATTGTGAAGCCTCTCTAAAGAAACTATGATCTTATACCAATTGTTAGAAATAACAATTACTAGGAGGGAGGGTGAATTAGTAATCTACAAGCTTTAGTCACAAACTAAATACTATTACTTACTTTAAACCATGCATAACCAAGAAATAAAGTGATGCTAAATAGTAACAATAGAAATTCACAAAGATAACTCATAACACCATATTTTGTTAACTAGGGGAACCCTAGCCAAGGGAAAACCCCAGTGGGGATGATACCCACTAGATAATATACTGATATATAAGTTCCTTGTTAGAGGATGGACCAAAATTCAGTATAAGTAGTCCCTATTAGGAGACTTTGATTCCCTATTAGGAGATTCCAACCCTATTAGGAGTTGTAGTACAATGTATGCAAGAAGAGCCCACTATCCCAAACATGCAATTTCAACTACAAGAAGAGCTCACTTCTCAAATAAGTAATTTACTATTATTTTTCTTCCTTGTTTGATCTTTTATCTTTAGCTTGATCTCGAGTCACCAAATAGTTGTTGGAATATTCAAATAGTTAGAATGCTTCTGAGAAGGGGGGGTGGGGTGAATCAGAAGTATTGGACTTTAACCATTAGAACTTTTAACTGAAAGTAGATTGTATGCATATAAACATATCAGAAAACCATGAAAAACAAACATATACCACCACATAACACTTGAGATTTTGGTAACCCAAAAACCCTCCAGGAACAAGAATGTAAAATTGGGGTCGGAATGATACCCTCAAAATTACTATAGCAATAATGTTTGACCACTTTTGATGGTCTGCCTTGTTAAAGGCCTGCCCTATTAAAGGCTTTACACTATGTCAATAGTGACCTAGTTAAAGAATCTAAAACACTTTACATGAATTCTTACCCTGTTAAAGGATTTAATCACCTATTTAAAGGATCTAGAAAATAGTTTTTAAGCTAACCTATCAACATAGGATTTTATTTCTAATACAATTTCTAGAAATTATTAGGTATAATAAACCTAATAGCTTACAATCCTTGATTGCTGAATTCAGCCACTTGATCTACTTTCTCTAATCTTGATCTATGAAATCTGATATCTGTTCGTATTCCTCGCTTAGTTCTGATCAACTAAATATCTATTTGCTATTGTTTTCCTCTAAGTCTTTTTACTCTTTTACTCTGAACTCCACTATATTTTCTCCATACACTTCTTCATCCATCTCATATACAATGAGATTTCATCTTCCTTATAAAGACATTCAAAGACTTAGGGTTATTTATGGATTTATGATCCATATTGAATCTATGTTTCCCACTCATTCCTTGCACTTTTATTATTGTTTGCATGCCTTCTCCATTTTTCTTATTGGTTGCATGTAGATTGCATAGGAAATATAAAAGATTCGATCTTATCTGTCTGATACTTCTCACTTTGAGCTGGATCTTTAGGTAGTTGCATGCTTGAAATCTTCAAATTCCTTTCCAGGCTCATTATTCTTTGGCTTGTCTCCCGTGTGAAGTATGAAAAGTCACACATCTTTTTGTACAATGAGAATATATTCTCAAATACCTTTTTCACTTTGTCAAGCATCTTTCCTAATTCAACCTGGGAAAGTGCAATTTCATTAGATATTTTCTCATTTACTTTCCCTTGGAATTTCCTTTCAGACCATTCCATAAGTTTTACATTTATTTCTTGGTCTTCATTTGTCACCTGGCCAACAATATCTAATAATTGTTCCATTATATGCTTTGACTCATCTGGTGACTACAAACTAGAGGCATCCATAAAGATGTCCTTGATATCATGTAATGTTTGCTTTTGTTTATACTCCTTCTTGAGTATCTCCTACCTCTTTCTTCTATTCAATGCTTCCTCCACCTCATTGATTTGATCAATGCCTATTATTTTTGAGTCATAACTTGGTACATGACTATCTCCTCATCTAATTCAGGGTCTCCATAGTGAAGCACCCTTGCAACTTTTTTAGTACTTGATCTCGGTGCTGAAATTTGCAGTGGCATTGCATCATTTCTTGGTTGTTTTGAAGGAGTTCCCAAGGTAGGAAAATTTATCAATGTTTGTATTGCCTCCTACTCTTTAGCGGTTTCCTTTTCTTTATCCCCCTTTTTTATACTACCTTGATCAATTATATAGAAATTTTAGGAAGTGCATCTTTTGTTTGTGTTGTAGGATCAGATGTAATAGTCTGTCCTATTTATTCTACTTCTTTGTCTCTTGCTGCACTCAGCTTCTATACTATGGTGTCAACTATTCCTGATGAAACAACTATTTGCATTTGAAGTTAACCACCAGTACTTATAGAGATGATGGAAGGTGGTTCTTGTGGATTCACCTTATCTCTAACTATGTCTTCTACTAACTTTTGTAATTCATCCACACTGACCAATACTAGATCTGCACATAATTTTTCTTGTTGTGTGGATTGTTCAAGGATTCTTTTGAGATCCTTTGTAGTTAAAGGATTGATGTTCTGAGCAGAAGTGTCAGGAACATCCTGTATCATTACAGTGTCTGCAGGTGTGATGGGTACATGAGGAGGGCTAGAAGGTGGCAATTGTGTGTCTTTCACACTCTGGTCTTGTTGCTACTCCTGCTCAGCTGTTTCTATTTCATCTTGTTTTTGTGTCTCCTCCTCCTCACCTTTTTCTTTCTCCTCTTCATCTTTCTTTTCTTCTACCTTCTTCTCTTCTTCTTTTCTTGTATCCTTTCCTTCTTCCTCCTTCTCTTTTGTATTCTTAACTTCTTCCTCCTCTTTCTCACTAGGCTCTTCATGTTCTATATTTTGTCCCTCAAGGGGATCTTCTTCTCCATCCTTGACAGCAGTCAATCCATATATTAACTTCCATATTTTTGTTGACTTACTGACAACATCTTCAATCTTGTTTCATAAGATATCAAAGGCTCTATACTTTGGTATGAAATTGCCACTATATTTATTATTAGCCTTTGTTATTCGACCTCTTGTTAGGTTAGGCATCACCTGTGCTAAGGTAGATTCTCTTATCTCCTTTTCAATTTTTAGACAATAATGCCATTTGTTTTCAATTTTCTCATATAATTCTCTAGGCATGGTATTGTCTAGTTCTAGAGGTGTAGACTTGAATTCAGGGATCATGGCATATATTGATTCCTCTATTTTGTTTTTCTCTTCTTTACTTAGCTTATTGAAATCAATGCTTTTCAAATCAGTAAAATCGACATTCTTAATATTTTCACAAATTTTATCTAAGGCTGATTTGGGAGGATGACTTACCACTTTGAATTGGCTGATATCTTCTAACTTTGTTCTCTCCTCCTCATCAGAATTCGGTTGTGCAACATATTTTTTTATTTTTCTTGGCACTTCACTAGTTTGTTCAATAGCCTTCTTCTTCTCTTTGATTTGATCCTTGGATTTTTGTGAAGATGCCCTTGTGGTAGCCCTTGTGACTAGTATCTATGACTCAGCTTGAGTTGGCTTAGCACCCTTCTTTGTTTTGGGCTAGATTGGAGGCTATATAGTTGCCTTTCTTTTCGTTGGCTAGGCTTGGGTTGGTGCTTCCTTGGCTTCTTCTTCCTCAACACCTTCCTCCTTATCTTCACCTAGGCCTTGAGTCAATTCCATTTGGACTTGTTCTTTTTCATCCTCATCATCATCATCATCATTATCATCTTCTTCTTTAGCTTCAACCTCAATACCTTCACCAAATTTCTTCTTAATTTTGTCTACCAATTTATCTTTCTTCTTCATTGTAGAGGCAGTCTTTAACTCTATTACAACTTTGGATTTAACAACATCATATGTGCCAAAAGGCTTGGTAGACTTATCTATTTCTTCTACAAGCAATGCAGTGATTGCTACTGATGCTTCATCCACATCTAGTTTCCTTAGCTATCTCACCCTTGGAACTAATTCTTGGATATAGGTTAAATCAATATCAACCAAGAAGCATATATCATTAATATGTTTTTCCACTAAGCAAACTGGTATTCTTACCCTTTTCTTCATGGAGTTCTTGAAATCCTCAAAATAGCTTTTCATATGGGCTTCAAAGTTTTCACCTATCTAATCAATAAACTCATTAATTTGTCTAATTATAGTTTTGTTAGATTCCAGTTTACCTTTCCTATAGAAGGAAACTCTTCCATTATATAGAAGAATATACACATAAGAAATAAACCAAATTTACATTGAGCACCTTTTGTTCTCCTTATTGTTCCTAGGTTATCATTTCTCTATTGTAGCAAAAATTCTGACAGATCATATGTGTGATCTCTCTTTACCAGTTTGTAGGCCACATCAACTGCTATGCATGGCACACTGTTCAATCTACTAGACTGATAGAATTTGTTGGATATTATCCTCACAACAAAATCTAGAAGGGGATCAGTGATGGTATCAATAGTCATACCTCTCTTATTCCATTTTGCTCCTATATTCTTTTCAATGATTTCTTTGGAATCACTGCGCAAGGTCTTAGTCTAATCTAGGGTTGGAAAACTAGTAACCCTATCTACTATCCTTTTTGTACTCTTTACTAGACCTTTTTCTAGCCAAAATAATCCATCATGAATTCTTCTTAAAATAATTTGTATCCATTCAATTTTGAATCCTATGAGGTAAACTAGGGCATTGGTCAAACCCTTCCTTTCAACTATCTGGTATTCATCCTTCACAATCTTGTTCTTGCATAATCTGTCATAGGTTTGGAATATTTTAAGATCACCTATGGTGCCAAATTTTCATTTTTAACACTTTCGTACATCCTGCACCATGACTACTTTAGTTGGAACAATGGATAATGCACCAGCAGGGTTGTTTTTGTAGGTAACTTTTGGAATTAGCCTTAAATTAGGTTGTTTAACCTTGTTATTGACCAGGTAAACCTCATGACCTTCTTTTCCCTTGGGGTTCTTAGAACTAGAAGCCATTTGTGCAAACTAGGGTTTCTTTTATAAAGAAATATGCAACTATGTAGCTTGGCACAAATGAAAATACCTCAAGATTAATGAAATGACATTGTAAGAGGTTGGAATCTTCTTAGAACACTGGATTCTTTGCTATGAAGTTGCTCTGCTCTCTTTCTCTTCTTTGCTTCTCATTCACAATGAAGAAGAATGATTAAAATCATGATATTATACCCTATTTCCATTACATTAAATGCTCAACTGCCTACTCAGCTTCTGAAAGATTTTTAACATCACTTGGCTTGCACTACATTTCCACTTCACTCAACTTCCATTGGAGTTATTTAACTCAGCATCAGTTATCAACTCGATCATTGTTACGAACTCGACACCCACTAGAGCTTTACTCGACCTCTAAGGACAACTCGACAATTTTGCAAGAATCTTTATATTATGACTTGGCATCTCTTCTTATGCTGATTTCTCTTTGTAATACTTCTTTGTCTTGGGACTGATGTATGATATAACTTTGTATATCAGTCTCATACACTTCTCATGCTTAGTTTGATGAAGTGTGATCACTTGAACCATTAGGTGAAGTGATCCCTTCACTTAATGTTCTTCACTCATCTTTCTTTTTCCAAGCCTTATTCATTTTCCCTCTTATATTTTTGACATCAATCTTTTCTTTTCCTTTGTTGGATTCAATTTTTGTTGCTTTTGACCTTATAGGACAGTTCCTGCTAATATGACTAGTTTTCAAGTAGTTGAAACAAGTGGTTTGACTTAGCCACCTGCTATAATTCTCTCTAAAGTGTGTTCTTATACAATTTTTAGGGATATGTTCATATTCTTGACAATAATGATAGCTATACTTGGTGTTGTAATCCCAACAGTAGTGATTTCCATTAACTTTTTTATTTTCTAGTTAATTTGATATCCACATAGGCTTTGATTTGCATTAAAATGCTCTATGTCCATGCTTCTTACAATTATGAAAATGTCCATCAAATCTTTGTGTCCTTGTGACTTTAGTCCTGTAATCTTGTGTCATATGTCCTTACATGTTACACTTGTGACAGTAACCCTATCTTTTGGATGTATTTAGTTGATTGAATCTTCTACTCATGCACACATTAGTAGTATGCTCCCTTTTATTATAGTAATGACAAGTGGGTTTAGAATCCTTACCTTTGTCACTCCTTTGTTCAACACTCTTTGATGATTCTCCAACTTCAGTGCTGTTGTATCCATGTCCTAATGTATCATGGGCTAATCTTGGGAATTTCAACAACTATTCAAAGTACTTGATGGCTTCTCCTGACCTATTGAGATTCTCTGCTATCTCTTGTTCTATGTTCAATTGATTCTACAGTTGTTCATTCTGCATCCTCAAAGTGGACATCTCAATATCTTTCATATTGAGTTCATGATGAAGGTTCATCATTTGGGCAAGTGTATCCATCTGCATGTTTGAGATCCTTGTTAATTCAGTACATTTTTCTTCTTGTCTATTTGAAAGATTCCTTTTTTCATCTTCCATCATGACTCTATCCTCAATTGCTCTTTTCTTTTGTTCATTGATTTCACATAACATTATGGGCTATGATTCATGTTCCGTCTTGATAGATCTTATCTCTTCTACTTGAACTTGTTTTTCTCCATCAGTTCTGCTATTGCTACATGAAACTCTTTAGTGTCTCCATTAGTAAACACTTGTTTGGTATCAATATCCCTATAGTTTATATCATTTTCAGCTATGGCTATCTCCTTTCTTCTTTTCAAGGATTTTCTCAATTCCTCGCTAGCTTCCTCTACCTTGTGTAGAGCAAGATGCACATCTATCACTTGGTTTTCAATGATCTTCCAAAGTTTGAAAACTTCCATCTTTAGATATTTTCCTCCAAGCTATTAGGCTTCTTCTTGAGAGAACATAGCTCTGATACCAATTATTGGAGTATTATTGAAGTATTGGACTTTAACCATTAGAAATTTTAACTGAAAGTAGATTGCATGCATATAAACATATCAAACATGAAATGTCCCCTTTTTTGATTTGATATGGTATTTCACACCTCTAATCAGATTTTCAAAATCAAACAACTGCTATCACAAAGATCCACCCAATTTCTCAAGAAACCCCAAATCGGGTATGCCGAAAATAGTGCCAAAAAGCTTCACAGCTTCACCTATTATTAATAAATCTGAAAGTGAAAATTTTTATAGAAAGTTCAGCATCATAACAGCCTACAAAATGATGTTTCTAGATCTATATAGCCTTTACACAACAGCTCACAAATGTAGGACAAAAACTATGCTCATCGGGCTCCCAAAATTAACACAAAATGCCTAGAAACACCACAAAAATACTAATAAACTATCTTAGAAGTTTAATCATGTCCCAATACATATATTCAGATCTATTTTAACAGCTTAAAGTCTGAAATATAGCAGAAACCAAAACTGATATGAAATGCTCAACTGAAAACACCAAACTCATGCAAAAAACACACCCAAAAACCCACAAATCTACACTGTTCATCACAAAGGCAAACTCTGTATGAGCATGCACATGGAATGGCTTCAAACTCCTATCATTAGCCTTCCTAGAAACCTACAAACTCTCGTTCTTGGGTCTCCCTGGAAACCTGCAAACTCCCGTTCTTGGGTCTCCTTCTCCACAGGTTTGGCAGCCTCTGAAGAATAACAAAGAATGAACAAAAATCAAGTCTGGAATCCCCCCCAAAATGCCTCCAAACCTCTTTAAAAAGGGCATAACTGTAACTCACGTCCAAGAGAGGTTAATGAAACATATTTTAATAATAATTATCATTTATTAGTCCAACGGTTTCCAAAGATTAACTCCCTTTTTCCGAAACTTCACTTTCTTGGGCCTGCCTGTCTTAGCAAAGATTATTATTTTTTAATTATTTGAAAAGGGGACATGAAAAGTCCTCCCCTCCCAAAAATTTCTTGTCCTCAAGCAATGGCTGAACAATAAACCAATCAATCCTCCTGGATCCCAAATGTAGTCATGAACTATACTACTACCAATTAACACAGACTCCTGCAAGATCCTCTGCAATATGACCAAGAGGAATCCATAATCAAACTGGCAATTATAGCTCAGCCAAACTCCAAAATCACCATTACCATAGTCAAAAACCCATGAGACACAAACTCTTAGAATATCAAAACCCAAGTAAAGTGGACTACCAACATAGTAAATACCATCAATGCATTCCACTGGCCTATATGGAATTTACAATCCAACTTTGCAACAATGGTGAATGCTCTCAAATGAAACTATACCAAGTATGGAGAATCCACACACTGTACAACTCCTGCAGTCAACACAACTCTATAGATCATTGGGCACTATCTCATAACCATAACTCTCATGCACCCCTGATGGTGAAAATACATCACAAGATAAACAACAAGAAATGGAACCCAAACCAAATTTTCCTACCATCAACTCCTCAGCATAAGGATCAATTGTTAACTGATGTACATACCCTGCAATATGATGTTGATTAAAAAAACCAACCTCAGTCAACAGCTCACCATGAACAAGTGATACAACCCACTGTGACTGATCACTAGCTAAGTCAGGAGATGTCATAGCCAAAGGAGTAGAATCAATAACAACACTTGCTGAAGCATCACTCCAAAACTCCTGCTCTAAGTCATTATTATCAAGCTATCAACGACAAAACCTGTTGCCATGTCGTGCCCATCACAACTCTCATCTCGAGGCATCAAACTATTCCATAACTGATGATAAGCACTAGGAACCAAAGTACATCTCTGTATCATAATCTCATCAACATGGTCATTAAAGGTAAATTGATGAGCGTACCTCACAGTGTAATGCCGATAGAATGTGCCAATCTCAGTCAGTGGCTCAGATTGTAATCTAGATGAGACTAACTACAATTGATCATCAACCATGTTGGAACTGACTACTACCTCCAAAGATATCACCAAGGGAGTAGTATTACTAGTAGGAACCATGCCAACTGTCGACTCACCAACATCACACATGACCTTTGATACATCTCTAGTCTTTGTGCCTTCAGTACTAGAAGCCATCACCCTGTCAGGCATACAATAATCTGCTACAATACCCAAATCAACTAAACCTGACTCTAGTGGGAATGAACCTGATATGGTAATGTTAGTATCAAGGATGGATGCATCCCCATCTCCACTGTCTCTGACAATCTCAGCCATGGACATCCTTGAATCACCAAACACCATAGCTTGTGACTGTATAGAATCAGATAAAGATTGTAGTCGCTCTAACTCCATGGTCACCTTAGCCAAATGAAACTATGACTCCTTGAAAGCCAACTGTGTACTCTCAAGAATCTCAGAAGTCACCTCAAGCTGCTCAATAAGCTCACTCTCCTCATCTTCCTTGGCCAACAATGCATCATATGTTGTACTACCCCACTCCATAAGATAATCTCTGTCAGCTACCAACTGCATATAATTCTGTCTCAAAATCCGAATAGCCTCCCATAAAGAGTGGATCTCTATCAAGAAAAGATAACTTCCTTCCTGCTCATCACTAGTAGGAGAACCCCATCCATAAACTGCTAATAACTGACGAGCAGCATCAAAATGTTGGCAAGTGATAGCAATGTCTCGGTCACTAACTCTCAACTGATTAGACACATGATGGCATTGGCTTGACTGTCTCCTACAAACCTCCTTTGATGCACTGTCTAAAGGAGTATCCTCAAAATTATTAGTCTCTAGAGTATTACCATCCATGTCCTGTGAATCAACTCTAAAGCTCATATCAACATACAGAGTATCAAAAACTGTAGCACTGCTGTCCAACTCCTCTGTACCCAAAGAAACTAAGTCTTCAAAATTGCCCACTACATCCTCCTGGATGTCATCAATGCCAATATGATCGTGGGACTCATCTGTACACACTGCCAAATATGAAATATCATCAACACATTCCAGTAAGTATGGTCGACTGGATATATGAACAAAGCCCAACACCGGTGTATAAAAACTAATACCAACATCAGACAAGATACTAGCACAAGAAAAGACAACACCGTGTAATCTTCTAATCAAATCCATGATAGCACCCAAACAAACACTGCTACTAAAAAGTGTTAAAGATCTCTAGTCAACTGAATCCCAAGCACCAATATAACAATCTCGAGTCCATATCCGTAAACTAGAATCAACTGGTAACTCAAGAAAACTCCTCAACTGATTAATATGACCAATACCAACTAACTCCACATACCTTTCATGATGAGGTAATGAAGTCACAATACTATCTTCACTCACCTTCAGCTGGCGGGATAAATCATGTGAAGTACTACCTGCCTCAACCTCATGTGATGAAGCATCTAACTGCGCCTGGTACTCTTTCTCAGCAAAGTCATGAATGCTTAATGTCTGATCATCTCTACCAGGTATCTCACCATCCTACACAACAACATCCTCATAATCATCATCTGAACCCACTACACTGTAGTCACTGCCTGTTGTAACTATACCATCCTGAATACCTGTGGCATCACCCTTTGACAACATGTAAACAATTGTCTCAATTTGAGTATCAAGTTGACTGTTACTATCAATATGTGTAATATCCTTTCCCAACACCTCCTATGGCAAAGTAGAATCTAAGACCTCTACCTGGCTATCAGCTAGTTTCTCAAACTCCTCATGCAAGTTCTTGGGAATTGTATCATCTGTCCTGTGAGAAAATCTGCCAAATAGAAATCCAATCAACTTATCCACCTTAGCTGGGTCAGATAACATGTCATTCATTATACGGTGGTGCTCAACCAACTATTTAGACATGTCATGGCTTATTTTCATAAGTTTATCTCGAATGTCTAAATAACCATCCTTTCTACTATTTTGACTCTAGCTATCAATTGTCCAAGATCGTTCCCTCTGAGACTCTGTACTATACCTGTCCATTCTGGATAAAGTAGAGTGTAACCCCAATAGGATATAACTTCTTCAAACACTAAGAACTAACATGAAAATGATTAGAAGTAGCATGCAACCATAGATTTTGACATGCAAATTATTAGAAGCAACATGCAACCACCAAATTATGACATGCAAGATCTGGGTAGTTGTCAAAACTGACATGCAAAATCTGGGTAGTTGTCAAAACTGACATTCAAACTTCTACAACCACCAAATTCACCAAGAACTAACATGCAAATGATTAGAAGTAGCATGAAACCATAGATTTGGACATGCAACTGATTAGAAGCAACATGCAACCACCAAATTATGACATGCAAGATCTGGGTAGTTGTCAAAACTGACATGCAAGATCTGGGTACTTGTAAAAACTGAAATGCAAACTTCTACAACCACCAAATTCACCAAGAACTAACATGAAAATAATTAGAAGTAGAATTCAACCATAAATTTTGACATGCAGCTGATTAGAATCAACATAAAATCATAAATTATGACATGCAATATTTGGGTAGTTCTCAAAACTGAAATGCAAGATCTGGGTAGTTGTCAAAACTGACCTGCAAACTTCTACAAACCCTCAAGCTGGCAAGATCATGGCTCTGATACCACTGAAATGTCCCCTTTTCTGATTTTATATGGTATTTCACACCTCTAATCAGATTTTCAAAATCAAACAACTGATATCACAAAGATCCACCCAATTTCTCAAGAAACCCCAAATCGGGTATGCCGAAAATAGTGCCAAAAAGCTTCACAGCTTCACCTGTTATTAATAAATCTGAAAGTGGAAATTTTTACAGAAATTTCAGCAGCATAACAGCCTACAAAATGACATTTCTAGATCTATATAGCCTTTACACAACAACTCACAAATGTAGGACGAAAACTATGCTCATCGGGCTCCCGAAATTAACACAAAATGCCCGGAAACACCACAAAAACACTAATAAACTATCTCAGAAGTTTAATCACATCCATATATTTAGCTCTATTTTAACAGCTTAAAGTCTGAAATACAGCAGAAACAAAAAATGATATGAAATGCTCAACTGAAAACACCAAACTCATGCAAAAAATACACCAAAAAACCCACAAATCTACACTGTTCAACACAAAGGCAAACTCTGTATGAGCATGCACATGGAATGGCTTCAAACTCCCATCCTTAGCCTTCCTGGAAACCTGCAAACTCCCATTCTTGGGTCTTCTTGGAAACTTGCAAACTCCCGTTCTTGTGTCTCCTTGGAAACCTGCAAACTCCCGTTCTTGGGTCTCCTTCTCCACAGGTTTGGCAGCCTCTGAAGAATAACAAAGAATGATCGAAAATCAAGTCTGGAATCCCCCCCAAAATGCCTCCAAACCTCTTTAAAAAGGGCATAACTGTAACTCATTTCCAAGAGAGGTTAATGAAACATATTTTAATAATAATTATCATTTATTAGTGCAATGGTTTCCAAAGATTAACTCCCTTTTTCTGAAACTTCACTTTCTTGGGCCTGCCTGTCTTAGCAAAGATTATTATTTTTTAATTATTTGAAAAGGGGACATGACAAAACAACCATGAAAAACAAACATGTACCACCACATAAACATTAAGATTTTGGTAACCCATAAACCCTCCAAGAATAAGAAGGTGAAATTGGGGTGGGGATGATACCCACAAAATTACTGTAGCAATAATGTTTGACCACTTTTGATGGTCTGCCCTATTAAAGGCTTTACACTATGTCAATAGTGACTTAGTTAAAGGATTTAAAACACTTCACATAAAGTGTTACCCTATTAAAGGATTTAATCACCTGTTTAAAGGATCTATAAAATAGTTGTTAAGCTAACCTATCAACATAGGATTTTATTTCTACTACAATTTCTAGAAAGTGTTAGGTATAATAAACTTGATAGCTTACAATCCTTGATTGCTAAATTCAGGCACTTGATCTACTTTCTCTAATCTTGATTCTATGAAATCTGATATCTATTCATATTTCTTGCTTAGTTATGATCAACTAAATATCTATTTGCTATTGTTTTCCTCTATGTCTTTTTACTCTTTTACTCCAAACTCCACTATATTTTCTCCATACACTTCTTCATCTATCTCATATAGAATAATATTTTTTCTTCCTTATAAAGACATTCAAAGACTTAGGGTTAGATATGGATCTATGATCCATATTGAATCTATGTTTCCCACTCATTCCTTGCACTTTTATTATTGGTTGCATGCGTTCTCCATTTTTCTTATTGGTTGCATGTAGATTGCATAGGAAATATAAAAGATTTGATATTATCTATCTAGTCCTTCAAGATTCATTATATGTCAGCCATAAAATGTTTTACATATGAGTTTGTGCCTTTTCAAACTCATATACACATTCTCTGTTACTCACCACTTATTGATTCCTAATGCTCGACACATATAAGAAATTGGCTTACTCGATTGTTGTAGTGATTCTATCCTGCTTGGCATCATCTATGACTCAGCTCCCAAAAATTACTCAGCACCTGAAGTCACTTGGCACTTGATCTGCACTCGGCACCTAAAGGCTGCTCGACACCTGAAGATCACTTGACACCTGTTGGATTTTCTAACTTGGCATACATAGTGTAGTTAGCTTCAATGTAGAAGGTGGTTAAGTGTGTTGGCACTCAAATGTCAAAACCATTCTGAGACTAACAATAGCTCTTACAAAACTTCACATATACTACTTTGACAAAAGTTTACATAACTTCACAAGCACATACAAGAACATCACTTCCTCATAATATCAAGATAGTAGACATCTTATTGCAAGAAGGATTTTGCATAAATACCATGCCTTTACATAAATTACTCTTGTGTTGGCTAAGACCAAAAATCACTTTTCCAAGTTAAAGGAAACATCTAGGGTGTTGGCCCTAATTGACAAGTAATTATTTTGCAAATAAAATAAATCTTTCCTTCAATTCAGTTGTCTTGCATCATCAAAACATGATTGTCTCTGTTCTATACAGTCCGTACAAACCTCCATGGTTATACACATCATCACCAACATGGATACTATCTCCACGTAAATTTTCTTGTCATAATATGACTTTTGTAGCATGTATTATAAATCAAATTCTATACTTAGACAATTTTTTTAATACCAACTACTAAGTATCTTTATTTCTAAGGTTTCTTGTTAACATGTACATCATATGTTTCCATTAATGACAATAATTACATATCAAAATTAGCCAATTGTCAATAGTATCATCCTAAACAATAACAATATATAATTATTTACCAACATAAGTGAAACTCTCCTCTTTAGCAATCTCATTGTGCACAACAAGATGCTCTATAATTTCCATGTCAGATCTATACATCTGCTCATGAAAACTAAAAGATACTTCACCAACTTTAGAAAAATCATCATGAAATTCCACAATATGTCTTCTTATCTTCATAATCTCTTTAACTAGCCAACAAACCATCTTTCTAATCCTCAGATGCCAACTCAAATCAAACTCTTCCAAATCATCAATTCATTCATGTAAATCATCCCAAAAAGAATCATAATCATTGTTCTCAACATCATCAAGATGTCTTCCATGATCTTGCACTAACTCAATAGCTTCTACACTTGCTACAAGTTTCCTTAGGATCTTAAATAATTTTGGTTAAGTAATTATCCTTTCATGAATCATCTTTTAATAAACAATGATCAAATAGAAAGTCCTCTACAAGTGCAAGTCAAATCCATAGATCTGCAACCCTACACCAAATCACCAAGTAGCTAGGACTTTTGAAATCAAAACCATTCTATGGTAAAAAATTTCCCAACCAAGGTACTACTACAAACTACCTCACACTTTGATGATCTTCTTTCATGCTTAGGAACAACCTATGACACTAATTGATGCAATGTGAATCCAGATGTACCCCAAAATGAGGTGATCTAGAAACCAAAAAACAAATATATAGTGCAAAATGAACAAGAGGAACAAGATTCAGATCTACAGAGACAATATTTCATATATTTGAATCAAGAAGTTTACATCTATTATGCCCTATTGTTTGACCTTCTTGGTTATGGCCATTACAAAGAAGAATACTTCTAAATAAGAACATATCTACGGACTCAAATGCAGACTTTTATCTCTAAGATACTCAATGTTGAGACTCCACACTTCCAAATTCTCTACATCTCCATGATTAATTAATAATCTATCATTGAATAATTCCTAAGACTCTACCCAAGATCCCTTTAAATACATATACAATGACAATTGGGTCTATTACAAATTCCCAAATAAATAAACCTTTACATTAAATGCATAACCAAGCGACAAGTTGGTTGTCAATAAATATTAAATACCCATCATAAAATGAAATACATGCTAGGTTGGACAAAAATAGAACTAGATAGAGAAAACAAATACTAGAACTTAGCACCAATAGGAACACTCAACACATGAAGGAACACTCAACCAATACTGGGTAACTCAACACACATTGCAACTTAGGAAACACTGCAACTTGACAAGCACTACATGCTCAGCTAACAATGCAACCAACCAACTTGACACTTGATGGATTGCTTGGTCGATAATAGAAGAATAAATGGGATAACACACTAACTAGTATGTTAATGTGGTGGTGAAAAAATTCTACTCAAAAATGACTAAAATTTACTAGCACTCTGAAATTTATGTAACTCGGTAGTAACCAATAGAATCAGTTGATAACACAATGGCTAGGAAGCTCCTTCACCAGATTACTAGGGTAAATATAAAAGACCTCAAAGGACTTTCCATTGGAAGAAAATGTTTTCATGTGTGAGAACTAAGGAAGACAGGGAGTCTAGGGTATTGCTTCATTTAGTGGTCTAAGAGAAGAGACTACATTGGCAAGAAAAGTAAGAAGGCTTAAGGTTATGGATTCTTGAAGGATGAATAAGCTATCAAAGCTGAAGTTTGTGAAATCCAAGCAAAATGGAAGACTAAAATAGAGATCTATAATTTGAAAGTGTGTTGTAAGTTTTTATTAGATCAAGCTTTACTATTACTCTTTAATCATTGTACCAGCCTAAGGTAAATCCTTTAGATTAAGGTTGGCATAATAGATTGTATATCCTTTAACCAGGTGGCGTTCCAAGTAGATGATCTAAAGTCCTCCAACAAGGCTCACTCCTAAAAATGTTAATGAATGAAATCCTTTAACCAAGTCACATTTAATAGTGTGCATTGTAAACTTTAATAGGGTTGGTCTTTCATAGGTTATCATTTTAGAAGAGTGAGAATGAGTAGCATGTTACTGGTGGTTTTTCCCAAATTGGGTTTCCACATTAAATCACTATATCAAATTTATTATTAAATATGTTATGTTTCATGTTTACATTTTTTGTAACATTGATTTGATAATAACCTACAATTTTAAGTATATGTATGATCTAATGGATGCATGCATGATGAAAATGTTTTATGGATATGGGTTCACTAAGCTGTGAAAAGTTTTAATTGTACATATAGACCTTGTATAACTAATTCAACCCACCTCTCAGTTATTCTAAAGAATTACAATACAATAATGATTGAGCCAATGACTATATTGTATGTTAATGCTTGTCGAACTATTAGTTCTAATGATTTTCATTTGATAAAAATTTCTTTATTTTGACAAATTAGAGAAAGAACTACCTTTCAGTTCTTGCATAGAAATTTGTCTCATGTACATGCACTTTTTGTGGCTATAGGATTTGATTAGTTGTGAAACACCCCACAATTTTCATTGTTCCCTTTGATGATTACATTAGTGGAGTTGAGGATGTGATGCTCCTAACTTTCTGACTCGATTCTTTTGAAGGTTTAATTCATAGACACATTGTGTCCATGACTTATGTCCATTAGGAGTTTCATTTTTAGAAATTTCGTTTAACATATTGCTACCCTAAATCTATTATTTTCTTTTGAACACATGGTTAGAATAGGAAGTCATACAGTTGCATTGTTAGAACTTTATTTCTTCATAAAAATCATAAAATCCAAAAAAAAATTGGTTTACTTTTACATCTTTTTAGAATTTCTTTGCAAATTAAATATAAGAAAAAAGGTCTCCATGTGAAAAATCACATTTATATGCAATTAAGCTACTTAATAGGTTGAAAAAAATCATTTAGAACCTTGGATTGGGCCATTTTTATCAACTTTTGAAGAGAGAAATTGTTAAGGATTTCTGTCATTAGTATTGCACAAAATGACCACTCAATAGTACCCACAAAATGATCCACTAACCAAAACTATATTGGGAGAGTTATCAATTTTTCTAGGAGTATATTACATGTATAGTTTAACTTTTCTTGTTAGAGGACTAGGATTTTTTAGAAACCTCAATTTTTTTAGGAGATGTTAGTATAATATAAAATACAGGTTGAGATCACTATCCAAATATCTATGCAAGCTATATGGATAGATACAAAACCTTGAATGTGTCTATATCTTGAATATCTTATTAGTCCTTGTAGTCTCTTGCATAAAATGAATTTATACAACATCCTTCTCTACATCTAAGTACTCACATAATAATAATATATTGATAATACAATTCCAAACTTTTCTTAAATTTGTTTTTTAATTCTTTATACCAAAATCTTTGCTTTGTCAATCTTACTTGTCTTTACACTTTTCTAAAACTCAAAATTGATTTTTTTACATCAGGGTTAACATGTAGGACATTATTTCTACCTTGTCACTTTCCCTTTTCGACAAGTCATAATAATATGCTGACTAAACTGCCAATTTATTGCAAACTAATTTTTTCTCTAATAACAAAATTGTTTTCTAAAAAACTTCCCAAAATATACTCAAAATACATTATAAAATTTAGTAGTCTTAATAACATCATCTATGGTGTCAAGAATATTTTTCTCTAAGCTCACTTGATCATATTAGTCTTTTGTGAATCTTATTGAAAAGAATAGTCTTTTTGTACCCTATAATCCTTTCTTATACTTTGAAAAAAAAATGTCTTCTTATAAAAGAAATAACTCTTAACTTTAGTGACCTGAATACTAAATTATGTTTCTATTAATCAAAAAACCTAACACACTACCTTAGCCAAATTTCCAACAATTTTTAGCATGAATACTGATGATATTCCCATGGGGGTGTAGTATAGCATTTTGGAGTATTTTACATTCATGGTAATGTTTGTCATTGATCTTAACATACTAAAGACTTACAAAGTAGCATACATAGATTGTGACCATACAATTCAAGTATTAAAGATGTGGTCAAGTGTAGTTGAGAACATGTTCCACAGAGTCTTGATGCTATGGTTAAGAGTGCAAGCAGAAAGCTAGAGACTAGTAACAATTATTTAAGATTTTACAAAAGACTATATATAGACAAAGTTGTTGAGAACTAGTTCCTAGTAATCAAGTTATATCTCCTATTAGGAATAGAATCCAATTGAGAAAAATTAGATAAAGGTAGAAAACATCCCAATGATGACATTAGTAAGTACACAAGGTTTGAGGTTCCACATGTGAATATTTGTGAAGATTGTGAGTTGACAATGTTATGTAATTATGAAAATATGTAATGCAGCATGTATTGTTTTATCTTAATAAGGCCATATTGTAATTGTAAATTGAGAAATCATCAACACCAAATCAATAAATTATTATGAGGACTTGGTAGAAAGGAAAATTAATTTATGTGTGTTTAATGGATGTGTAAGTATTGTATTGAAATAGAAAGAAATTTTTAATTGTGAACTAAATGGGGGTAAGTGATCTAAGGGATTATGTAATTTTGTGGATCCAATATTGAGAACTTAAAATTAATTGGTGTAGGAGAGGAACATTGAATGAGGGAAGTGATTACATTTTGTAGAGAGTGCTAGTGGATAGTTTATCATTTTCTATTATTTAAAAGGAATAATACATAGGCCAACTAGACAATGAGTTTGGTGGTCTTTCTTGTGAAGTTGTTTAGACAATGGGTCCTTTTATCCTCCACAACTCATAGCAGGGTTGGAATCTCCTCATAGGGATTCAAAGTCTCACAAAATGGTCTAATATGTACTAAATGTATTTCACTGGATCCTAACAAAGTCTATCCTCTTAAAAGGAATTTCTATATTAGTACATCATTTTGTGGATAACATCACCATCAAGATTTTTTCTCTAATTAAGGGTTTCCCTGGTTAACTATATTTATATTCATTCTAGCTCAAATATTTTTTTTAATTGATAAAGATTTTCATCATGTTCAATACTATATGTAACCATTTTAAAAATCTAGCTTCCATTTCTTTCTTTCTTCTAATAAATCTATGTCTTGTATGTTATTTTATTCTACAACTTGTTCTTTAATTTCTTATTTTGTGAACTCTTCTCCTTATTCATCCTCTTCTTTTCTTTGATCCTTAGTGTCTTTCTTCTCAATTGTAAGCTTAGACTTCTTGAAACTTTGTCAATGTACCCTATCTCTATCCTTGATATTCCTCCTAGGTTCTTTTTAAATATTTCTCTATGTTTTTACCAATTTCTTTGTTGTTTTCATATGCTCACTAACCTTCTTAACTGCAGAAAAAGATCTACTAAGTATTTTTGGTGTATGGAATTTAGGTGTCTATATCATCATCATCTCTAACTTATTCTACTTATACTACTTCTTGGAAGACATTTCCCTTGATGGGATGTAACTTCATTTGTTTACTACTAGTGTTTTAAAGTTTTATATTTTTATGTATCTCACTGTCAATTTTCCTTTCCTTTTCCCACTCTTCCTTACACATTCCTTGTTCCTCATCCATTTCTTGAATAATCTTAGAAACATTTCTTTTCCTTATTCCACTCTAATTTTTCCCTTACATCACTTGATTTTTCTTATTATGTATCCTATCTTGGACTAGTAATTTGTGTCTTTTTTATTTTAAGATAGTTTTTTTCTTATCTATCAAGCATACCCTTTGTTACCTCATATCAAATTAGATGGAAAAATACTTTTCTTGAGTTAACTTCCTCAATGCTCAATGCAAGTGTAATAAGTTTTGACAATTGAGCAAATAATTTCCTCATATTTTTCAATTACTAGTCTTTGTATTCTTGTTCTTTGTTTTATCACCATCTAAATAACTACAACAATACCAAAGATATCTATAGTGATCATTGAATTGGTTTTCATATTGTTTTAATTTATTATTAGTTCTATAGCTTATCTTGTGGGAAATAGATAATGCTAAGAGTGGGGTGAATCAATATTCTACAAATTTTTGCCCACAACAGGATATTGTTAATCGCTTTGCAACATACATATGAAAGCAAACCAATAATTCTAAATAATAAATAAAACCATACATAAAGAGAACTCATAACACCATATTTTTTTAACTAGGGAAAACCTATATGGGCATGGTACACACAAAATGTGTTAGAAATAGATAATACTAAGAAGTGGGGAGGTAATTTAGTATTCTACAAACTTTTCCCACAATTGAATGTTGTTAATTACTTTATAACTTGCATATGAAAGCAAACCAATAATGCTAAATAGTAAATATAACCATGCACATAAATAATTCATAACACCATATTTGATAACTAGGAAAACCATGGCCAAGAGAGAATCCCAGTGGGGGTGATACCCACAAGATGATTCACTGAATGAAAGGATTTTGTAAAGGATATTCACCTAGATTAGAGTTTATGAAGTACATATAGTGTCTTGAGTCCTTTTTAGAGGACTAGGGCTTGTTAGAAGACTCAACCCTTTTAGAAATTGGTATATCAAATACAATGTATGCAAGAAGAGCCCACTTCCCTAAAATGCATTTAAACAATGAAGTTCTTCACAAGAATAAATATACATACAACACATTCTGATTGTTGATATTCACAATTGTCCTGATCATACATCGAATCTTGCATCACATAGTTTTCATATTATCTCATCAAATTTAAATTAATGAAAAATATCACATAGACCACACATATGTCACACATTTATTTTTAAAAGATAAGATCTCTTCTTATAGTACGCAATTTAGTAGTTCTCTGCTCAGTCAGCCTTCACATTTTCATATGCTTGATTCAATATAAAATAACTTATGGAATAACATCTACAAAGTAGATTCATCATGACTTATTAATTATTTTGTTACCAAAATAACTCCTTAAGCCATATAATTCAATTCTCTACTCTTTCTGCTTTATCAAATTCCTGTACTTTTAGTCCAATCATAACATATGACCTATTGTCGATATACATTTGCACACTGGCAGACATCGTCATGAGATTTTCATAGATATTTCCTCAACTTCACATAATTTAACTCTCAATGACTCATTCGTATGTGTACATCACATTTTTCTTTGTGTTGTTGCAAACTGTCTAATAATTCTAGAATATTTTCTAACTATAAATGCATAAATGAAATGTTGAATACATGTTGCAATAAATAAAAACTCTCAAGACATCTATCTATCCATATTTCCAATGATATCCCCCTTTGGTATCGATGAAAACATTTGGTAAAATTGGCTAAGTCCCAAAATGATGTCAAATATGACAAAAACAAATAAAAGTAACTACACAAAATTTCCTTCAAAACATAATAGTTTTATTCATGTTTTGATGGATCATTACATTCCTTATCACTCCTTGACATTGATACATAATTGTAATTCCCCTTACATATAAAATACATAAAAAATTTCTTTACATATTATTCCCCCTTTAACATCAATGACAAAGGTGTTAAAAGTTGTATCCAAAAACTGGGTGGTCTACTATTGCTCAACTTCTTATTTTGGAAAAACAATATGCATAAACAAGTTTTAGCTTGTCCACTTCCTTCTTCTAATTCTCCTTCACTGTTTAGAGATACCAATGAGTGTATGCATAGTGCATAAGATTCCACTTCAACTATGCTCAAGTTAGTATAGAAAAACTTGTAATATGAAGTCTTTGTTGAAAGTCATTCCTCTAGTTGCCTTTGCAAAATGTTGATCTTTGGAGGCAACGATTCTCTAAGACAAGAGAACCTTTTTGTTTCTTTCTCCTCTTCTTATTCTAATATTTTGATAATACTATGAACTTCTCCACTTCTATTGCACATTCTTCAATGCTGGTCTCTTGAAGGTGTACTTTTGCAGTGAGTGTTTCAAGTTCACTCATCTTACCCTTTATTTGATTCACAAAGTTTGACAAGTACTTGTATGATAATGTGCACTATCCATACAACTTCTTACCTTCATCAATGCACTTCTTCAAACCTTTTATGCATACATCTAAAGCTTTTAGATCATTCCTAACATTTGTGCATAATGTATCAAATAGAGTTGCATCATGTTTGGCCTGAGCTTGTGGTGACACAACCTCAGCTAAAGTTGTGAATTCCTCATCAAAGGTCTTGAACATTTATTTGGCCCTAGACTAAAATTCTCAAGTGGCTAGAGTTATGGTAACTATCTTTTTTATTTAGACCAATGCTGCAATCGATGTTTTCTCCAAAGATTTTACTGATTTGTTCTTCTTAAACAATTTTCTCGATCATCTTATTAATCCCTTATGATCACTATCACCATTAGATTCCACTACTGTTATTGCTACTACTATAGGCATTATAATTGAATTAGATGTAACTATAGTATTCCTTTATTCCTTCACCTTCTTCTTTTCTTTTTCAAACTTCTCTATTGCTTCTTTTGCTTTCTTCCTTTTCTCTTCTTCTTTCTTCTTATTTTCTGCAGCCTCTTTCTTCTTCCTTAGCTCTTCTTCTTGTTTTATTTTATTTTCTTCCTCCTTCATCTTATCTTCTTCTTTTCTCTTTTCCTTATCCTCTTTCTTCTTTTCTACTTCATCATCATCTAAGTTGGTATATGTTATGATATTGCCAACAATGGTTTGTCCAAAAGCTACAAATCAAATCTCATTTGTATCTATAGTGATATGTGTACTATCCACTTCCATGGATTCAGTACCCATAATAATTTGTGGTGGTGAGAGTGCCTATTTTGTCTTTTCTACTTCTTCCTTATCACTAGAAAGTATACAGGCTTCTACATAAACTAGGCTCATAGGTTTAGATTATGGACTCGCCTTTGACACTGTAGTCATGCATTAAAAAATTTCCTCCTTTATTTCCTTCCTAACATCCTCATAGTTTCCTACCATCACAAGAATTTCTCTTCTTTTTTTCCTTAGCAAGGGCTCAATACCCTTCATAATTCTGTTGGAGTCATCTTTGAAGCGTTACACACAACTTGTTTATCATGGTTAGTCTCAACTTGTTGTCTCCTTCCAACACGCTCTTTTTCCTTTTTAACAACCTATTAAGTAGGTCTTCTAGAATCTTACTTTTTATACTATCAAACCTCTTATTCTACAATATCATATCCTTTCTATGGCATTCTCTAACTACCTTATATCCATATTATTATACAAACTATAATATTTGTTCAACTGTAAAAAATTGTCATCATTAATAATTTTCATGTTAATGTTGTAAACCTTTGGTTTCCATGTTTTCTTTCATGTTGGAGTTCTTCCTTCTTGCTCAATAGGTCTATCTTTAGCTTCATCCTCTAAATCTTCACAATCACTAACTTGCATCATTTTCCTCCTCTTTCCTGCTCCATTGGTTGTTTGCTTGACCCTTTTATTGGTGAATGGTGCAAGTTATTTCTTAATATTCACTAATCTCTTTGATTTCCTCTATGCAATAGGTGTTTACACCTTTAGCTATCTCCTAGGTTGTTCACTTCTTGTCTTTACTAGTTACACTTCTGCAACTACTAGTTACACCTTCTGAATGTCTTGAAATAATAATAAGAGTTGCTTCTATAATTTTAGACTCCCCACTTTCCTTCATCTCTAGGGAAATTCCTCTCACCTCATTGAACTCTTCTAAGGTCATACCTAATTCCTTAAGGATAGAACTAATAACCTTTTCTACTTTCTTCTTGCTTTCCTTATTGTGTAGTTCAAAATAAACTATACTCATCTTCTCAACAAATATTCCCAATCTGGGGTAGTCAGCATCCATCTTAGATTGAAGTATGATATATGCATATCATTCTATAAGCTATGCACAAATCACATATCCCATGGTTGTTAGAGTAAATAATTATTTATTCTATTACTTAAGTTTACTTAGGTTAAATACATTTATTTAATAGTTGTAGTTGATGAGTTGTTGACAACATGGGAGTTTGTTCCTATCTAGTCATACTTATCCTCTCACCTTGATTGAGGATATTCCACCTTTCGTGGACATATGCTTAGTTGTCATACTGATCTCCTAGTGCTTTCTAGCTTATTCTAGAAGCTTCCTAGAGGCCTTTATAAACATGATCTCCTATTGTATTTTTGTATAGCATTATCTTTTCTTTATCTAGGAATACAAGTTTCATATTTTCAGACCAAACCCTTGCCTCCTCTTGTCTTTTTCTTCTCTATGACAAGTTTTCTATGTGTAGGTGCTCTGATACCATGTCAAATTTGACAAAATATTCAAATTAAACTTCTCACCATGTGACATCTTCTCAAGGTGTCTTCTCTACTCTTGAGGCTTCTTCCATTCCTCATATTCTCATGGGGAATAATATTGTCCTACCAATTTGTGGGAAAGGTTTAGTTCACATCCAGGATGGTACATTCAATGATGTATTATATGTTCCATCTCTTTCTACCAACCTTCTCTCAATTTCTTAGATTACATGCAGTGGATCAAGGAAGACACTTGAGTTCACTACAAATTTAGTCTTCATTTAGGATCATGCCATAGGAGGCCTTATTGCTATAGGGAAATTTGATTCTTCCACTTATCGCTACCCCTCACACTTTTTCCTACCATCTCCATTTTTGAAGCACGACTCTTCTCTTTCACAGGAGCATCATGTGGTGCAATCAGGATACTTGAACCTTTATATTGTTTCTAAGATCCCTGTCTTGACTTCCACATCACATCTAGATGAGGGCTTTTCTCTTTTACAGGATTCTTCTTCCCCTCTACTGAATCCTCCACCTTCATTCATTGAGCCTCTAGGTGCACTTGTTGTGGATACTACAGAGGACATTCATGAAAATTTCATCACACCTACCTTGGGGATTCCCTTTTAGGATCTTCATACTTTCTCCTTTGGGCATTAGCTAGGCCTTCTAGTTTCCCCTCTCATTCAAGGGTTCCCTAGTTTTGTTCCCTTGTTTCTTCCACATTGGAGTTGCATTGGTTCAATTCTTACTTCAGGGGCTCCATCATTCTAGCGGGGCTTTAGTATCTCTCATGGGGGCCTAGTTGTACTTACAATTTTGAGTGAGTCTCTTGAGCCTTTTTTAGTGGAAGTTGTCCTTGGGGGATTGAGGCCTTCCTTCCTTCATGTTTTCTAGCATGTTTGTTCTTACATCTTTTGGGGGGAGGGTTTTTCCCATGTGGTTTTCTCTCTTTCCCCATTTTATGAGGTTGCATTTCTTATGCATTTATACATGGGTACCTAACATGGCCTTGTTGCTAGGACCCATTCTACATTTCAGCTTAGTTGTTGTAAGCTTAAGGAATTTTCCTAAGTTTCACTTAAGGGGTAGTGTTAGAGTAAATAATTATTTATTCTATTACTTAAGTTTACATAGGTTAAATTCATGTATTTAATAGTTGTACTTGATGAGTTGTTGACAACATGGTAATTTGTTCCTATCTAGTCATACTTATCCTCTCACCTTGGTCGAGGATATTCCACCTTTTGTGGATGTATGCTTAGTTGTCATACTTATCTCCTAGTGCTTTCTAGATTATTCTAGAAGCTTCCTAGAGCCATTTATAAATAGGCTCTCCTATTTTATTTTTGTATAGAAATATCTTTTCTTTATCTAAGAATACACCTTTCATATATTCAAACTAAACCCTTGCCTCCTCTTGTATTTTTCTTCTCTATGAAAATTTTTCTACGTGCAGGTGATTCGAGGGCTTGTGGATTTGATTTCCATATTTGCATAAACCTTAGAATGGGAACTATGAGTTTAACCCTTGGCTCCACAACTTCCATGCATGAGTTTTATGTCTCCACCATGAAACATATATCATCCGTGTACTTCTCTACCATGAATGGAGGTATTTTGTACATCTATTTCATTTTAGTCTAGAAACTCTTCATCAATTTTTCAATTATCATCTTTGACATTCTCCATCTTTGATTTTTAACATTAAGTCACCAATTTCATTATGCACTCATTTCTATCCCAATTTTTCACTCTTGAGAACTACCTTGTTGTATAAAAGAATAAATGAGTCAATAAGGACACAAATTTGAAGACTGCACTCTTGGTCTTCTTTAACTTTGTAATGTTAGCTAACAACTACAATTTGATAATCTCACATAGATTTACTTTTCTTCCCTAAATTTGCATTACATAAGCAACATGTAAAAATCTAGTTGCTACTGAGTTAATCCTTGAACCATAGATAAATGTGTACATTAATATATTGCTCAATAATTTTACTCATTTGTCTTGAATTGAATCTACCTTCATGTTCCTTCCATAAAATCTTGTGTTTAGGTTTGTCTCAACCATTTTTATTACATTCTTATTGTTTATGGGATTGCATTTATCACTACTCAATCCTGTGACCTTATGAATTATTCCATTGTCAATTTCAACTTGTGCATCACCTAACAAGAACATATCATCATGTACCCTACTTAGAATAATTTGGGTCCAGTGATGGTTTTCACACGTTGTATAAAACATATACTTAACTAGATTCAAACCGTCTAGGTGCGTATACTCAGATTTTAAGGATAGGTCATTATTACATATGGCCCCTAATTCCTTGTGTATATTTTCATCACCTATGCTCCCAATTTTACAATGTATATATCTTATGATATCTTCAACATGAAGCACATTCTCTAAAACTTGTGAAAATGCACTCAATAGGTCATCCTTAATGGAAAAAAATAGGTGTTTCTTGAATACATATCTCGCTCTTTCACTCACATCATAAATGGTCTAACTATCCATAACAAATGTAACTATATGTACTGATAAACTTAATTCAATCATTGTTAAATACCTTAACAATCACATTTTAGGGATTAGATACAACTTCACTCTTCAAGAACTTCTTTTTTCACTCCAAACTGCTATTAAATCACTCTTCAATTCACTCAAGACACTTTGCATGAACAAATTGTACATACAATTTTTTTTGATACTTAAATCATTTCAAATCACACTACACATTAAATGCATATCTACAACAAATTCAAATGTTATTTCTATTTACTAGTAAATGTGTTTTCTAAATTATCTCTTACTAAGATCATATCTAAGCTTGCATGCTCATCCATAGATTCCTTTCTATTATAATTACCTCGTGTTAACTACACAACTTCCAACACACTCCCTAACATCAGTTCTAACCAACTAATGCTCTGGCTCTTTTGATGCTACTTAATTCAGATATGATGAGTCACAATCTATGAATTAAATATCTTATCAAGTGCATCAAAATATTATTCCTCTACAACTGTATAAGAGATTTCTATATGCTTGGATTTCACAAATGCTTATTTGAATTTATCAACATGCTCCTTGATTCCTTCCTTTTGACTATTATCACTTTCATTTTCATTCCTTCTATCATTTTTGTTGTTGTCCCTTCTGTAGTTAGGATTTCTATTGAAATTTATTTTTTCAATTCTATAATATCTCACTATGTGTCTAAAGTTATTACATAATTAACATACACGTGCACTTCTTCTCTATTTGGTTCCATTTTGACATTTAGGTGCTCTGCAATTCCTTGCAATGTGACTAGGCTTGTTACAGTTGTACCATACAATCTCATTCTTTTATCCATTATATTTTTCTCCATAAGTGGATATGTTTTGTGAACTCTGTCTTCCATTACCTATAAGGTTAGTATTCCTAAACATTCTACTATTTTCATTATTACCATCAAACTTAGGTTTCTTACAATCTACTACTATATGTACATAACCATGACAATTATAACAATAGAAATTAGTAATAAGTTTAAAAGACTTACTTATGAAATATTTTTTCATATGACCAACTTCTTTTCATATATAAAAATATACCTTTAATCTCATGTCTTACTTTGTTTGGTGGTTCATCTTCCTTAGGCTTATCAACTTGTTTTATTTTCTTAGGTACGTCATGTTTCACTGACAAATCAACTAATTCAATCTCTTTTGATTCTTTAGTAGTTGTGTTTGATTCTATCTTACCCAGATTAGATTATTTAGTGGATTTAATAACTCAATCAAGTTCACTTCTACTTTTAATCTTCTTGGCTGATTTTTCTCCAATAAGATATTGAAGTCATAACTTATCTTAAGAGGGTCTCTAGTGAACTATTTATTCATCAATCTTCTCACTACTAGACTAAAGCTTTTCTAACTATTTCTTAGCTTGTGCCAAATATCCTTTCATAATGATATTGTAAATTTCTAAGTTTGCATGCTCAATATTGATAGTATATAATTCAAATGTCACTTGACTCAATTGGGATCTAGGGTCTGCATTTTCAATTTTCAGATCAGGTCCACTTTTACTACCATCTTTCTTAAGACTCAACTTAAGCTCAACAATTTTTAATTCATGCTTCAATATCTCATTTTATTTCTTGAGATTTCCTACTTCATCATTGTCATTAGTCCATGTAATTTATTCCTTTCTAGATTTCAAATCATCATTCTTTTCTTTTTGGTTTACCAATGTAGACTTTTGCATCTTTGTATCAATCTTTCAAGTTATCTCTTTCTTCTGTAAGAGGGTTAGTTTTATTAAGAGCTTCTTCAAGGTTTTTATTCAACTACTCCATATCTATATGGATCTTATTCAAGTTTTTAAACTTCCTTAGAGAAATTGGGCTCTGATACCAATTGTTAGAAATAGATAATATTGAGGCAAGGGCCTTGGGGGGGGGAGGCAGGGAGGTGGGGGGCGTGTGTGAATCAATATTCTACAAAAAATTTCCCACAACTAAATATTGATAATTACTTTATAAATTTCACATGAAAGTAAACCAATAATGTTGAATATCAAATATAATCATGAGCATAAAGAACTCATAACACCATTTTTTGTTAACTAGGTAAACCCTGGCCAAGGGAAAACCCTAGTGAGGATGATACCTACAAGATGATTCACAAAACAAAAGGATCATGTTAAAGATATTGGCCTTGTTAGGAGTCTATGAAGTACATATAGTATCTCAAGTCCTTGTTAGAGGAATAGGCCTTATTAGAATCCTCAACCCTATTAGGAGTTGGTAGATTAAATACAATCTATGCAAGAAGAGACCACTAGCCTAACATGCATTTATTAAATAAAGTTGTTCACATGAATAGATATCATACACTACTTTTTTATTGTTTTAATTTGCACTTACTTTGGTCCTACATTAGATCTTGCATCACATAGTTCACATATCATCTCATCGACTGCATATCAATCAAAAATATTGCATAGATCACACATATGTTACACACTTATTTCGCAATACAAGATCTCTACTTATACTTCACAATTTAGTAATTCTTTGCTCAGTTGGCCTTGATGCTTTCATGTTTCAAACATAATATAAAATATCTTATGGAATAACATCCAAAAAGTTGGTTCATCATGACTTAGTAATTATTTATTTACAAAAATAATTCCTTAAGTGGTACAACTTAGTTCTCTGCTATGGTTTGTTCTTCTCTATCAAATACTAATATTGGTATTCCAATAATAACTTGAGTTATACTATCCATATACATCTATGCACTAGTACACATCTTCATGATATTTTCATATAGATTTATTCAACTATGCATAAGTTAACTCTCAATGAGTCATCTATACACATCACATATGTCTCTATGCTCCTGCAAACTATCTATAACTTAGAAAATTTTCTAATTCTAAATGCATAACTGAAATGTTGAACACATGTTTCCATAAATAAAAAATCTTAAGACCTATATATTACCTTATTTCTAACAAAATGATCTACTGAGAAAAATAATCATGTTAAGGATATCGACCTTGCTAGGAGTTTATGAGTTACATATAGTGTCTCTATCCTTTTTAGAGGACCAGTTCCTCTTAAAAGCCTCAACCCTGTTAAGAGTTTCTTCAACCCTAACAAGAGTTAGTAGTACAAATACAAATGTATTTAAGAAAATCCCACTTCCCTAAGATGCAATTATATTATATAGTTCCTTTATACAAAATGAGATAGATACAAAAAAAACGGTCTTTATTGATGATTGATGTACTTCTCATAGCTCTAATCTTATATAAAAATTCACATTATAGATCTCTCATAAAAGTTCATATACATACTTGACATACTCATCATGTACTTCAATTTTTATTAGAACACATTCACATCATCTTCATACTTTGAATGCAATGATTCATTACTTATATGATTTTCTTTCACAAAAACCCTTGTGTATTTCATGCATTTACATGTTATGCTAACTTAAGGAAAACATCTAGGATGTTGTCCCTAGATAATTAGTTAAGTATTTTGTGAAAATAATAATTCCTTAACACATCATTTCTCTACTTATGTTGTACTCTATTATGCTATATATACTGCCTTTACTAGTGTTTTACTTATAACTTTTATCATACTATCTGTACTGATTTGTACACTTAGTTATGTCATCATGACAATTTATTCTACATGTCTTCAATTGCACAATTGCAAAATATCTCTGTAGCCTTCACAATTTCTAGATATCTATGCATTGCTAATGAAACTATCTAACACTTAGACAATTTTCTCTCTCTGAATGTAGAATCTTCAACTATATTTTCTGCCATCTCACTCTGAGATATATGTTGTCATAAATGAAAATACTAACACATCCTACCTAGAAATATTTCCAAAAATCTCTCCCACTTTGGAATAGATGGAAGCATATGGGAAAATTGGCTAAGTCCCTAAATGTTATACAAATGGACTTTTCAAATATAATATAATCCAAATATATCCATCTTTCCTTATATATCCAAATATAATGTAATACTAAGTAACATTGCTCCCCCTTAGTATATAACTATTTTCTTTCTATTCATACTCTTATGTTATACAATTTTTCTTCTTCTCCCCCTTTGACATCAATGACAAAGGTGTCAAAAATTTATTTACATGTCAAAATTATTTTTCATTACCTATTTTTAGGTTATAAACCTTAAAATACAATCACAAAATTTGATTAGAAGAATCTTTATGTTCTTCTCCAATGAATCCTTTACTCCTTTTGAAATGCTAAGAAGAGCACACAATCAATAAGATGTTATCTCCACTACATTCAAATCTATGTAAAAAAAAATGTCAAAAGATTTCTTGACTGGCATACGTTCATCCAACTGACAATAAATTGTGCTTAATTTCATGCATAGGTATTCTCTCAGAGGTGGGAACATCTTTTATATCCTTGCCTACTTGTCTTACAACAAACTTATCTCATCATAGTCTAGCTAACTATTGTGTGGTCTTTTTGCATGATGCTTAATGGTAAGAATCCTTTCGAAATCCTCTCATAAAAAGTTGATCAATGATCAACTCCAAGCTTTTGGGTGATCTTCTGACCTATTGGAATCTACTCAATTGAAGATAAATGTGAGTGTTCATGAGGAGGCCTTTTCTAGTTTATTTAACAACTTGAATAAGATTTTGAATTGGCTGGCTAATTCAAATATATTTTTTGTATTTTTTATTTTATGATGGATGCAATCTAATAATGCAACTATTTGAATACCTAATTTAACCAAGGGGTTAGTAAAGAAAATAATGATGATAGGGTAATAAGAAGTTTAAGAAAATAATATAAAAAGTAAAATCCTAATGGACATAAACTATGAAAGGAACACATCTGTGAGTTAAGCTTTCAAAAAGATCAATGGGTAACCAATGAAAATAGGAGCAGTGCTTCCTTAATTCCACTGATGCAATCATCGATGGGAATTCAATAATCATAAGATGATTCGCTTTTCATCAAATTTCAAGGCCACAAAAAGTGTTGTCATGCGAGACAAAAAACTATGTAGGAACAATATGGTGATCTCTTCTTGAACTAAGTATGCTAGCAAAATTTGTAGAAACATAGCGAACACCAAAATTATAAGATCACACAACAAGAATAATGCAATAAAACAATTGGCTCAATTACACTTCATGAACATAAATCTACAAAATATAACACACTTAGGAAAGAATCACTACACTCCAAATGTGAGAACCAACAACATATATTATTGCATCAAAACAATGGTAGCCTAGAATACATATTACATTCCTAAATTTATAAGAAATCTTCTCCTCAATTTGTGTTGAGAGTGAGAGATCTAATTCTACAAACATATGCTTCTAAACTAATAAAAAAAAAAATTTATGTACAAATTGACTGTCTAACTAGTGCTTAGTAGGACCACATCCATATTTATATCATTAATTGGATGCATGAGCCTTTACATGTCTTAAAACAAAGAAAAAAATGAGAAAATAAGAAAGAGAGAGACATCAGTTGATGTACGAGTGTCTGAAAGTCCCAAAAATAGAAGCTCCATCTTCACTAGGTGTCTGTTAGAGTTCAACTATAGTCAGAATGCATTTTTGATACATGGAAAGCTCTAAATTTAGAACTGGCAGTTAACTATTGATGCAACTTTGAATTCTTCAAAATCTTCCAAACACCATTGAAAAATTGCACCTAGCATAGTAGTGCACTTGCATGGTATGGTTCACTAATCTTAATGACATATTAGCTAAACAATAATTAATGTTAAACAATAGTTATGAAATGGGGAGGGGCATGTCTCAATGTAGAGACATGTCCTTACATGAATGAGATTCATGCAAAGTGCATTACAACATGCCTATATTGTATGTGGATATATATATATATATATATATATATATATATATATATATATATATATATATATATATATATATATATATATATATATATATATATATATATATATATATATATATATATATATATATATATATATATATATATATATATATATATATATATATATATATATATATATATATATATATATATATATATGTATGTATGTATGTATGCATGTATGTATATATTTGAAGTGGGGTGCTTAATTTATTCTCAATTTTGAAAATTTTTGAATTTTTCTCAAATGATGTCTGGGAGCACTCTAGTGTACTTATTTTGCCCATTTTTATGATTTATACCCTCTTTATAGCTAAACATTTTCATACATTTGAACTCCTGCTCCTTCTATCTAAAATTCCAAGGCACCCGTGTTGAATCTTGTCATTAATAATTGCATAAAATGAAGAACATATTCTAGTTTATGTGTCCAATCTCTATATCTTTGATCACTTCTTCTCTCCAACTATATGATCCTTTTAGATTAGAGACCAAGTGATCCAAATCCAAAATGATCAAATGTTTGAAAATTTTTCATATCTTTTTTACAAGTTTTTCTAGGTCTTTTTAACTAGCCTTTTTGGAGATCTTTTGCTCAAAATTTCAAGAAGAAATTTTCATCAGTCTCTAAAATTAGGCAGCCATAGGCTCACTATTTTAGGGATTGAAATTATATTTTTATTTCTTCTTTTGTACAGTTTAAACAATTTTGATTTATGAGCTCTAGGTCAAAAGTTATGACCCTGACAACATAAGGATGTGATTTTTAACTACATAAGGAAGCAAACATTAGTATGGAAGGTAGAAAATATTAATAGACTCAAACCCTAACATAGACACAAACAAGACCCAAAAATCCTACTAATAATAAAAACACCTAGAAACCTAATTTTACCCTAGAATGCAAAAAAAGTACACCTGGCATACGTTGGAGGTGCACCTAGTGTGCATTATCCTTTATTAAACCTTAGTATATAGGGTGTGTAGGAGTGCATCTTATGGGGTGCACATTCTTCCTTGGTGCAAAAAGATGCACATTTAGTGTACCTCATGGGATGTGCTAAATGCACACCTTTTTCTACTTTCTATGCAAGGAATGGTCTATAGAGGGTGCACAACAGTGCACCTAGATAAGTGCGTTATTGCACACCAAGACTTAAGCTTTATACTTTTTTTTTTTCAAGTTTTAAAATGTTTTTATCTTAGAAAAAGGAGCACAAATATGCATCTAGATAGGTGTGCTATTGCACACTTTTAGGTGTTTTAACATTGTTTCCTTGAATGTGTAGGTGGGAGAAGAAAAGGTTGGGAGGCACAAAGGCACACCTCTTGAAGGTGCAAAACTATGCACTTCCAAGAGGAAAGTGATTTCCCATGTAACTTAGTGTACTAGTGCACCTAGTGAGGTACTCTAGGTGCATTAGTGTGCATCCTTGTGTACCAAACAAAATGACTTTCTTTTCCACCATCCTAGTTTTTGGAATCTGGGTTTCTAGGAAGAGACCCACATTAGAAAAAGACATTAGGAAAAACTCTAAAAAAACTCAAAGCCTAGACTAGGGATCCAAAAAGATAAAAAATAAAGTAGGGGGTCCCCATTTCTAAGTGAAATTGGGTGTGCATTGTGAAACCACAACAATAACATGTACTTCAATTTCTTCAATCTCAACACCAGGTTGACTTAACTAAGTTTCCAATTATTCTACCTCTATACAATTTCTTTTAAGATCATTATCAATGTCTTTTGTGAAGCTAAGAGACCGATGTCACGCACTTTTAATATAGAGCTTTCTCTTCAAGATCACACTTTCTTAATGTCTTGATGCATGATCCAAAAGTCAATAAGTCATTTCTAATGTTTTGACAGTCAATGTCAAACATTTGTGCATTATGCTTGGCTTGTGTTTACGTTGTTTCACCCTCTAACAAACTTGTGAATTTAGCATCAAAGGCTTGAATCATAGCTTAGACTCTGTCTTAAAGGTTTGGATCAAGTGAATTCATAGTCATGATTCCCTATAATTTTTCAGTTGTCACCATAAGATCTTTCAGAAAACTATTTACTTTTTTTTTTTTTTGATAATCATACTAAGAGATGATGTCAACTCTATTTTATTATCATCATTTAAAACAATAACTGTAGCTAAGGTGAGAAATGTGTTGGGTGCACTTGCATTCTCATTCTCCTCCACTTTCTTCTTCTTTTCTTCCTCTCTTCTATTTTCCTCATGCTCTTTCTTCTTCTCATTTTCCTTTCTCTTGATTTCTCCATCCTTTTTCTTCTTCTCTTATTCCTCTTCCTTATTCTTATTTTCCTCTTGTTTCCTCTTCTTCTCTTCTTCTTCCTTCCTCCTCTTCTCTTCTTGTCCTCTTCCTTCTTCTTTTTATTTTCTTCCTTTTTCTTGTTTCTCTCCTCTTCTTCTTTTTTATTATTTTCATCTTCTTCTCTTTTCTTCTTCCTCCTCTCTTATTCTTTATTTTCATCTAGTTTTCTCTTTTTATCTTTGGATTCATTCCTTCTCTTCTTTGCCTTTTCATCTGAGCTAGAGTAATTAATCATATTTCCAACAAATTGTTGATTTGAGAGTGGTTTCTACAATTGAGTGTCAACACACTTAAGATATTTGCTAAGTTCATGTCAAGCTAGTAGTATATGTCAAGAATAATATGTACAAGTGCTGAGTTGCAATAAGTGTGAAGCTAGAAATGCAATAAATGAAAAGTGACTCAAGTGTTGAGCAAGTATAAGTGTCAAGTGAACAATTGATGCTGAGCATGTTTAGGTGGTGAGCAAGATAGAATTTTAGTAAGTGTCAAGCATCAATAATCAACAATTGCCAAGAAACATAGAATTGATATAGAAGTTTGTGAAGGTAAAAAAAAAGTTGTAAACCTTTTGCATGCCAACTCATGGATAGTTCTTGAAGCTTAGAGATAAGATCAAATCTATTTAATTTGTTATATAATCAACAAGTAACCAATCAGAAAAATGGAATAGTAAAGATGAAAAAAGGATGAATCTTAGTGGTAGATTCATACCTAGCCCTAAGTCATGAAATATTTATAAGGAGATTGAAACCCCGTAATTCATGATTATAGAGAAATTGATTGTGAGAGAAAAAGGGGTGAATTGATTCAAGTTGACTTAGTAGAGCAAGAGCATTGCAAAATTAGTTACCAGAGTAGAGGATCAACATTACAAGAGCTTCATATCAGATCAATGAGCATCAAATCAAATAGAACAAGGATCTAAAATTAACAATATCAGATTGTAAGTGATCAGGTCAAGCATTCTAGTGTACTATCTAAAAATTGTTTTAGTTGAATGAAATCCTATGGACTTAGGTTGCTTTAATAGCCATTGATAAATCCTTTAATTAGGTGGAATTTTAAGTGAATTTCTTGTAAATCCTTTAAACATGTACACTTCTAGTAGGGTGTAAAATCATTTAACAAGGTAGGATCTAACCATCCTTTGTAAGCCTTTTATAGGGCAAGCCTTTCACGAGGCAGACCATGGTTCATGGTCAAACTTTGTAACCTTGACAAGTTACTTTAGTGCTCTAGTAATAGGTTGTGGGTGTCATCCCCACCCCAATTTTTTGTTCTCATTTTGGAGGGTTTCTGGGTGATCAAATATGGCATCAAGTTTTTGCATGCATGCTTTTACTTTCATGTTATTTCAATATATTTTATGCATGTATTGATTTAAAAGTTTTAATAGTTAAAGTTTAGAACTTTTGATTCACATCCCACACACCCCCCCACCCCCCGCCCCTCCCCTCTTAGAAGTATACTTCCTACTTGTAAATTCCAACAATTGGTTTTAGAGATAAGTTCTCATCAGGAGGAGATTTACAACTTAGAGAAAAGATCTTAACATGGAAGTCTACAAGCTTGGGAAGAGTATAGAGAATTAGGAGATTGAAATACATCTCATTCTACATTCTTTGAAGAAAGCTAGGGAGGAATCGAGGAAATCCGGGCAAAAAGAAAAAAAGGAAAAGCTATAGCTAAGAATGATACACAATACAAGGAGATTGATGCCCCTAAAGTCTTTTCAAATGGAGACTCAAAGGAGTTTGATGCAGTAATAGAAAACCTAATGGAGAAGAATAAATATTAGGTAAAAGAGATCAAAAATCTCAAGATTGACCAAGAATCACAAGCCGTGATGCTATGCAAAGTGACCAAATAGAAGAAGAGAGAAATTAAAGACAAGGTCATGAATGAAGATGGTAAGAGAAACCTAGCCAATAGATTCGAAGAGAAGTCAACTGAGTTTTCTAAAATTTCCAACATGCAACTAGATACCCTAAGCCAAATGATGAATGCTCATCATGAGGTAAATGTCAAAGACATTAAGATCACCACATTGCAATTGCAGAATGAACAAGTACACAATGATCTAAGAAGAGAGAGAGAGAGAGAGAGAGAGAGAGAGAGAGAGAGAGAGAGAGAGAGAGCTTCAACAAATTAGATGAATCCATAAAGTACTTTGAGCAACTACTAAAATCCCCTACATCCAACAATGACACATTAGGACAAGGCTATACCAGTATTGAAGAAGGAGAATCATCAAAGATTATTTAACAAAGGAATGACAAAGATAAGAATTGTAATACCCCAAAATTGGCTCATTTCCATGATACCAATTCTAGTCTATTTCAGATCAATCCTAAGTCCTATTTCACTAGGCAAATTCTTATTCTGCTACTCGCTACTTGACTTAAATGTCAGATGCAGAAAACCCTAATCTGCATTCATCATGCTTATTATTTAATTCCTATAGTATTTACTCATATTAGTTACATTAAATCTATTGATTACTATTTAATTTAATTAATAAGTATTTATACTTTAATTAAATTAAATTATATCCTAAGGCTAATGTACTATAGAATTAAATTTATTTAATTTAATAAATATTCCTAATTTAATTAATTAAATGAAATTATTTAATTAAATGGAGAACTTACTTCTAATTAATTAAACAAAGTTATTTAATTAAATGGGAAGTCATTAATAATTAATTAAATGAAGTTATTTAATTAAATAAGAAAAGTGCCTCTAATTAATTAAATAGAATTATTTAATTAAATGAAAAAGGTAATTATGAGAACATATCTCATTTTATTAAATTAAATATCTCACCAAAATTTCTCTTCGGTTCAAAAAAGAGAAATTTCCAGTTCACTATTGATCAAAAAGAAATTAGTTAACTCCTTATTCTACTCAAGTTAAATCAGTTAACTCCTTTTTTCTACTCAAATTACATCAGTTAACTCCTTATTCTACTCAAATTAAATCAGTTAACTCCCTTTAATTTGGAAATCTTCCTTTATCACTGAACTTCACCTTTAATCCTGACCGTTGATTGAAATCGATCTCAACCGTTGATGGATTCTAGGAAAGTCTATTTAAGAGACCCTCATCTCTTCATTTTGAAAGGAGGTTGAATGAGAATTTGCATCGAATTGCTTTTGGATTGTACATTCATTTGAGCTCCTTATTTTCATAAGATTTTCATTGTTAGTTTAATTCTCATATAGATTTAACATGCATACATTTTAGCATAGCTTTTTTTTACATGTTCTTAGATTAAATGTGCATACTCCATTCTAGATTAATCTGCATTCACATATAGATTAGTCGCATTCTCTTTCAAATCCTTCATTTGTAGAGGGTCTGGTTGCTTAACACCTCAAATCTGAGGATATCTAACAAGCAATTCCCTTTAGATAGAAGGCAACAGGTCACCTTGCCAGCTGATTTTTAGATGAACAATCCAATGTTCATTCCGGGGTGAATCCGCATACAATGATTGTGTTGAAGTGTGTGTGTGTTAGCAGAGGCCGCATATTCATGCATACATTTTTGGCACCCACCGTGGGGCTGAGAAATCAATTTTTTGGCCTTATCCTTTTTTTTTTGCATTTTAGTTTGTTTATATCTTGTTTTGCAGGTTTGTCTTGTTGCAGGTTTGTCTTGTTGCAGGTTTGAAGACACTTCGAGAAGGCATCCAACAATGATGAGAAAATGAGCATTTGAGAAACCTCTTCCTCTTCTCCTCTTAATCTTCTTCTATTTCTCTTCTTCTTCTTCTTTTTCTTCCTTCTCATGTTCTAAAGTTTTAAATTAAAAAAATTGATCAAAATTCTTTTTTTAATCTTTTTTATGATTTTTCATAAAAATCATAAAAATTAGACCAACTTGATGAATTTTGGTCTGAAATTTTTACTGAAGGTTCTAGATATTAGGAAAAAATCACATGCAAAATTATATATTTTTCTGATTAAAACTTTATTTTATATTTGTTTAAATTAATTTGTAGTATGTGAATTATTTGAGCTAGTAAAATAACACATTTTGATCTGATTTTTGTTTTGTAGATTTTTGACAATGTTTGGCATGTATAGTAAAAATCGCAGAATTTTTGGATTAAAACTGGATTTTTAGTAATTCGTTAATGGTTATTTTATTGAAAACTTAATTTACACAGCAAATAATCGAATTAAAATCTAAAATTTTTACTGAAAGTTTAGGATGATGTCCAAATATCATAATAAAAAATTTAGAATTATTAGATCTAAAATATATTTTTATTAATTCTTTTATGGTTTTCCATAAAAAAAAAACAATTTATTAGACAAATCTCAACATTTTGATCTGAAATTTTTATTTCCAATTTGGGACAATTTCTATAGACTACAGTAAAAATTTCATATTTTTTGGATTATAATTCTCTTTTTTATAAATTTTTGATGTGTTTTCATAAAAAAAAAATTATTAACTCATGATGCAAATCTTGAAATTTTAATCAATATATTTTTTATTGCAGATTTTTTTTGAAAAAAAGCAAGGAAGAAAGAAAGGCCATCCAAATATGACAAAAGAAAGTAAAATAAAATAAAATAAAAATGCATCTCACTTTTGCTAGCTTCGAAAATAGTACAAGAATTGTTAAAAATAAGGTAAAATATACTAAGCGCGTTGTGAGGATCACTAGGTAACCTTCCTTAGCTGATAACAATTCATTTGGAGCTAAAACGAACATCTCTTGTGTCAAGCTTGTGTGTATTTCTTTCCATGTTCTCATTTTACAACACATGCATAATTTGATAAGTTACTAGTGATAGATCTAATTAGCTATCTTGGGTTATTGAACTTGCTAATCTGTCAGCCCCTCCTTCCACCCTGTGGTTGCAAGATCAACACCACATTAAAGGGGAGGGGTCTACAGGAAAGAAGCTTTAAATGCTCCACAAGGAAACCCTTTTGTGCTTTCTACAACTCACTAGTTTCTGAGTTGTGGACTCATTTTGGCTTGTGTGAGGGGTTAAATGTTTGACATCTTTGGACTCGCCTCACAATAGTTAAAGCATTAAGTGTACCACCTTGTGCTTTTTGATTGCTTTTGGATAGATTTGCTTTCGAAAATTAACATCTGTACACACATAGTAATTAGGCCCCGATGAACACTATTCGTGGATCTTGAGGGAGTGGGTTCCTAGTGAAACTTCTTTCTAAGATAGATTCCTTGTTGGTCGGGAGGATACTTTGAGCATCTCGCAAATAGATGAATCTTCAACTTGTTGATTGAGGCACTCTTTCTCCAGAGAGGTTGATAGATCACTAGGAGTTGATATCATAGATCTTTAAGAGATACTCTTAGTTTAGCGTGTCGAATTAATCTGCATGCTTTGATTGGGCTAAAAGTGAAAAGGTGTCAAGACCTTGAATCTAGAAGCTAAGTCCCCTTGTGGTACACTATTGTGAGTCAGTCACCTTTAGAGAGGGTTAACCATAGCAGACAATCCCTCTACAGGGCAAACTGTGTTGACAGAACCTCAAGCGGTAATAGCCATTTTTTATGTGCTACTAACAACTGCTATATAAATGTCCTTGTGGAAGAAATCTCCATGGGTGTTGTTCATTGTGGGTTGTTAGATCTCCCTAGGAGCTCTTGAAGATTAAGTTCTCAGACTATGTTGAAACCTCGGTGCGCCAGGATTGGAGGTCACCTCTATGAGTCATAAAAGTTACAGAGTCAAAACATTACTAAAAACCTTACAGAGGCCAAACTTTTCATTTTCTAGGAATGTGTGCAATGATTACAAAACTCTTTGAAAACATACACAAATAGCTCTCCTAGGGATTAGCACAAACTAAGTCACTTGATTGTTCACGTGCAAGGTTTCTTTTCCCCTTGCTCATTATTTTCAGACATGCTTGAAATGACCTGCTTGCTATTCTACGTGCCTATTTATCTGCCTAGTTTCTAAAATGAATGAACAATCTATCCAAAACTGTCTGAAATCTTCAAAGTCTTTTCAAAATCTAGTTCAGTTGTCAGTCTGGTTTCTATTTTCGCACACAATTTGCAAACTTTTGCGCGAATACTTGTTGTCCTACTACTTCTTTATGCAGCTTTGTCCAAGTTCTTGTGCAAACAGTTGCACATCTCCATGCGAGATCTTTATGCTATCCAAGTTAACCTTGCACTACTTTGCATGGCCTATAGCACATCCTCATGTGAAATCTTTATGCTATCCTGAGTCTTTTCATGGCCCTATGTACTTTCTCATGCACCTTTCAGAGGATCTTCATGTGAGATCTTGAGTTTGAACTATCAAGTTAGTTTGTTAGAGCTATTTTTGCTCTGTACCAAGTTTGTTTCCTACATTGGTTTACTATTTCTCTATTTGCAAATAGTCCTGAAATAGTGACACTTTGCTTAGCTGAAGACTTGTGTCTTACACCTTGACTAGTCTCATCTCATAAGTAATTTGTTTGGTCTTTGTCTTAATGCTTGTCATACTTTGTGTCGCATTGGTCATAATCTCTAGCTATTCTAGCCTTTAAATTAGACCATTTGTGCCTTAGTGAACAACATTCTTATTATTACCTTGTCCTTTTTGAGACTCAGTCTTAGTGTAGTCCTTGTCAAGGTTCTAGCTTCTTGTCCTTGCCTATGATTGTCACAACCAGAAGCGGCAATGTCTTTTATCCCGATAACCTTAGATGTGGTCATGATAGGGGTCATAATCATGACAGAGGTCACTTAACTTTTGTTACACAATCTATATCTAGTTTGGCTAGTGAGGCATCTTCACGGTCTTCCTCACTTGCCAGGTCATCTCGAGTTCAACGAACATTTTTCAATTTGCAACAAATTAGGAATCCTTTTTACTAAGAGGATACTGAGATAAGTAGAGGTCCTACATTCCCAAATACAATGTATGATCCTTTCTCCATAGACCCTTTTGAAACACAACATATGAAAATTGAACATGTTCGTATAATGACTAATCGTGAACCTGAACATAGTAGTCATAGTCGATATCAAGAACCACCTAGGGATGACAAAGAGAAAGAGAAAGAATATGACACTGATGAGGAATAGGAAGAGGTGGAAATCCTCCTTGAACACATAGCAAAATGTCAAAGAGACAAAAACTTTCAGAAGGTCATGGGAATCCTAATCAACAAAGAGAAAGAAAACTACTTTCTCAACCTTGCCCAAGAGAGAGCAAAGTTACCTTCTCATTTCAATGTAGAAACCATTGTCAAAATTGAAGAAGAAACTGAGACATCCAAACTCCAAAAAAAATTGAAAATTATGCAATACCAGTTGGCTGAGATGATGCATGATAAGGAGAAACCTACAAAGACATACACATTGGATGCTCTTTGTTCATTTCCATTTAAGAAAAGCATAAACATGCCACCTTTCCCACAAGGTGTAGAACTACCCAAATATGACAAGTACTTTGGTACTACTAATCCCCAAGATCACTTGTGGGAATTTGGTGCTTTGTCTATGGAGTTTATACACAATCAAACACACCTCATGCATTTATTCCCTAGAAGCCTAGATGGTCAGGATTTGGAGTGGTTCTCACATTTACCTCCTGGTATCAAGACGTTTGACGAAATTGCCAATTCATTTGTTCAACAATATTCTCATAATATTCAACAGCTTGCCAATATTCAAGATCTATGCAACCTTAAACAGAAGGTTGGTGAGCCTTTTCTCACTTTCCTCCAACGGTGGAGACAACTATATACTAAGTATTCTCGTAAAATCCAAGAAATGGAGAAGCTTGGCATTTTCACAGATAATCTCTTATCTAATTTTGGGTATAGAGTCCAACTACAAGGTCCATGTACCTTTGAAGACATGATTACACAAGCCATTTGTATCAAAGAATTTATGGTCAAGAAAGGTGAGCTCACTCTTTAGAGAGATGCAAAAAAAGGTTCCACTTCCAATAGGGATAAAACCAAACATGTCAACAAGAATTGAGAAATTGTACATGATGGGGTTGTTGACAATGTCACACCCAAACTTGCTAAAATGGCATTTAATCTCACAGACTGCCTCAAAGTGGTCAAAAATGCTGAGAAGCCTCCCCCTGAGAATAAGGCATCTAGGAACAAATTGAGAAACTCATGGACAACATGACCCAAGCAAGAGTATACACCTTTGAGGGAACCTTTGGATGTGGTTTACAAAACATTGCTACAACACAAGCTTATCTCACCAATGGATAACCCTCGTCCCTATGATCCACAACCCTATCCACCATGGTGGAATGATACCTCATTTTGTGAGTATCACCAAAACAAGGGACACAAAACTAGCAACTGTATAAACTTGCATCATAGAGTCTAGGACATGATTGATGCTGGTGATCTTGTGGTAGATGGACATAACAAAAACTTAGACCACAAGGCATTCAAAGAGCCTTTCCTAGCTTATGAAAAAGGAGAGACTTCAAAACCAGAACCCTATAATAAGGTCAACTATACATATTCCAATGATGACAATGTCATTCACATGGTTGAACCTGTAGATTTTGAATACTGCGACATTATTACCATAAAGGGCAAGCAAGATAATGATAAACCCAAGACACCATTTGTCTTTAGAGGCCCTACTTCCAATAAGATGGATAATGCATCTTCGCAACACTGTGCTAACGTTGTTACTCGCTCTCATGCGAAGTTGGTACTCAAAGGCCTTGCACCTCCTATTTCAAATTTTGGACAACACAAAGACAAAGCCCTTGCTGGTCCATCCAGTACAGGTGCAAAACAAACAACCAACTTGACTGCAACCAGTTATAGTGTTCTTGATCAGTTGAAATGAACTAATGCTCAGATTTCCATCTTTGAGCTACTTAAAATCTTGCCTACTCACAGGAAAATTCTGGAAAAAGCCCTAACTGAGGCAAATGTTCCTCAAGATCTTGATCTTGAGCGATTTCAATCCACGGTAGGTCACCTGACCTCACCTTATCTTATGATCTTCTCCGAGGAGGATGATAACTCCCTGAATCACCCACACAATTAGCCTCTACACATTAAGGTTATGATCCACCAGACATGTGTTCGTCGGGTACTCATTGACAATGGCACTGGCCTAAATATTGTCTCTACTACTTTACTTAGACAATTGGATTATTTTGAGGACTCTGTTAATCCTTGATGAAAGATCACTATTAAAGCATATGATGAAGTGGAATGAAAGTCACTAGGTCTTGTGGTTTTATAAATTTGTGTCGGTCCTATCGAAAGGGATGTCGCCTATCAGGTGCTTGACATTCCCTTAGCCTACAACATTCTATTGGGACAGCCATGGATACATGAGATGTGTGTTGTGCCATCCACATACCACCAATGCATCAAATTCTCATTTCATGGTTCTGAAGTCACTATTCCTGCCACTACTAGCTACACCTACAATATGCTCAAAGCTGCTGAAACTTTCATCCTTGCTAACTGTGAGTCTACCGATTATCATGACAATAAGCTGAAACAAATTGAGCAATCATTAAAATTGAAAGAAACTAGTATGGGAGAGTACCACATTGAACCAGTGCTATGATTGACATCTCTCCCAAAGTCCCCTCAAAATTTTGGGAGACCCTCAAAGGAAAAGAAGCTGTTCATGCCGACACCTCAGACCAAGTTTAATTGCTCTTTTATCAAGGCTATAGTTCCCTTAGAAGATGAAAGTGAAAATAGAGGCATTTTTGTATGGCTTAACAAAGAAGAGGCTCCAATGGACCTAATAGAACAAGCTCGTGAAATCACTCCTAAGAAATATGGACCTAGTCTTAAGCTTATGAAGTGTTTTGGTTACAAGGGAACTGGCCCTATTGGGTGCAATAACAATGGCCTAATTGATCCTATCAAAGAAAAATCTCAAAGAAACAGTGATATAACTGGCCTAGGGTTTAAGAAGGCCCCTTTCCATCTGGGATCAAATCAATTCATCCCCAAACCTGAGAGTTCATCTGAAAATGAGTCACAAGTTGAGTCAAATATTCATGAGCAAGAATTCGATGATGAAGATTCCTACCCTATCCTAATCCTAATGATCTCACTAAATTCTTTGTTGAGCCAGATGAATTTTTGCTACATGTTAGCATTATGAATGATACTAGTGATTCTTCTGAGGACAATACTGAGCAACTCAAATATCATTCAAAAAAGGGAGAATCTAGTCAGTCATGCCATATTGAGTATTTTTGTAAGAATCCAGAGGTTGAAGGAGAGTATGTTCCTATCACTATTGGGGAGTTCTGAATTCTCTCACCATGTAGCACTGATTCTCATGAATATGAGTTTGATAATTTTTCAAAAGTGACTACTGATAAAGACATTAACCAAGTGCATGTCTATGAAAATTGAATCGAAGTGGGTGAAACATCTAGGTTTAGGTCACGGGGGTCTGATCCAACTAGTGTCCTAGAGTCATAAATTCCTGACATTAATATTTCGAGGCATTTGAATACACCTATAGATGAGGTCGTCGTAGGTCTCAAATTGCTGGTCCATGCACTTAATGACTATACTATGAATGCAATTGAACCAGCCACTACTGTCTCACTCGCACATCTCGAGCTTATAGACCAGAACCCCAATGCATCTAACGAAGTCCCCATGTTACAGAATGACTACGCTCTTGCCTATTACCTAAATGCTATTGAACCAGTAATATCTTCCACCAATGAGTAGAGTATCAACATGACTGAGGCCGACATCAAATATCTCAGTCACACAATTAAAAGAAAAAAATGCAAGAGGTCCGATGGTGAAAACCACATTTTGGTAGTGTCAGATCCCAAAAAAGTAAAAAAAAAAGACGTATCCAAGTGTGAAAACCTCTTTGAGGTGCCACAGATGAGATATTTGATGTCCTTCCTAGTCATTTTCAAGAGAGATCATTAGTGTTAATAGAGCTGATGTAGCCAATTAACCTAGGCATAGAAGAACATCCTCATGTGATACATCTAGCGTAGTCACTGTCACCTGAAGAGAAGGAAAAATTCATTACCTTTTTCAAGGAAAAGAAAATAAAATTTTTTCTAGACATATTCTGACATGCCAAGATTGGATCCTGATCTTATCATGCATCACTTGTCCATAGCACCAAGCATCAAACTAGTTAAACAGAAGCTTTAGAAAATGTACCCTCATGTTGTATTGCTTGTCAAAGTCGAATTGGAGAAACTTCTAAAGGCTAGTTTCATCTGTGCAATTGATTATGCTGAATGGATATGTCATGCCCAAAAAAAAAAAAAAAATTACAACAATTTTTTTTTTAAATTTATTTATTTATTTATTTATTCTCTTTATTTATTGTAAATATTATTATTATTATTAGCTCTCTATTTAGTTTTCTTCTTCTATTAGTGTTACATCTACTGCATTCAATTTTATCTCTATAGTGCAAGACTAGGTTATCTCATGATTTAGTTTAATATATATAATTATTAATTTCACTATTATTTACTTGTCACTTTATTGCCATTGTTTTATACATGTGTCTTTGTGATGTAGAACTTACCAATGATAATTTAAATATGCCTTAATATCACCGGAAGCTAGTGTTCAACTTACTTGACAAGGTATTCTTTTAATCGGGTTTACTAAAGCTTCATTATTGTCAAATGGTTTAGTGTATTGATTTATTAAAATATTGTTATTACAATACTATTACAAGCTTACATTTAAGATATGTATGTATGTATTTTTTTTTTTTTAATGATAATGTCAATTTCAATTCTTATATAGTTCCTAAAGGAACACTATTACTACCACATACTATATATTCCTTAATTGGTAACAAGACATGAAAAAAACACTAATTGAACACTAATAAAATTATTATTTTTCTTGAAAACCCAAACGATCAAGTAGCAATTAAATTTACAGTTTGTTAACAAACAATTTAATAAAAATCAAGTAGAGCACTAAACTTAAACTAACATGATTTAATAACAATTAATTTATCCCTAATGACCTAGGTTCTATTAAAACATGCGCCCCAAACTATAGGCATTTTCCTTGAGGCGCTCAAAGGGTGGGGATCTGACATGGGTCAGAATTACATCCCATCATATCCAATGGCATCGTTTTGCGCAAGGGTCTTGTCTAGCGCTAGGTGCAAGTTCAGATTTTTGTTGTTATTTTTTGAAAAGGACTAAGCATGTAGGCATTCCCTTTTTAAGGTGGGGGCCACAGTCCCATCCCAATGAGGGTGCGGTTTCCTTTGCACGCCTAGGCGAGATAATGATTAGGCTTAGTAATGTCTAATGTGAAAGGATTTTCTAGGTAAATGCTAGTGTTTGGGGATTGGTGTATATTGATATTAATTATATTTAATTGTTTCTCTTTTTGATTTCGACCTCCCTTCACTTTGATATATGAAATTACTTTGTAATTTAATTTATAAGGCCCTATAGTCACGTGAATCATTTTTGATGTGGATTTGTTCCTAGCTATCAAGGTAAGAGATCATAGGCATAGATTCCTAGTTAGGTCCTAGGGTTAGCTTAAATCATAATGCTTCTCTATCTATTGCACATTAAAATTTTTATTTATTTAATTATTCATTTATGACTAGGTTCTGAGTATATTCCCTCAATATTTTATGGGACTGTATTCAAGAAGGTTATTTAGTCATTCCTCATACATTTTCCAGAGAGGAAAATGTAAAGCTTCAGCAAGATGGGAGTGTACAATTTCTTTACTCATTTACAACTCCATTTCATTCCTCCTGAATTTTTTTTTTTTGCACATAATTACTAGTAGTGTGATTTTATCATCCTAGGACTTAAGAGCCAAATACTTAATACTTATGGAATGATTTAGCACCTCAAAATTTATCCTAAGTTTGAATATCAGATCTATTCATCCTAATAATAACATTCATTTCTTTTCTTTATATGAAATACATAATTGCTATTGCATTACAGGAGAGAAAGCACACATAATACCCTTCGTAATTCAATGAAACTTAACATAGAGATCCTATACAACAACACTATATGCATACAACCTTTCAAACTTCCTTTCATTATTACAATGTAACCATGATAACAATAAACATTACAATTATTACACCATATCAAATGGACATTTCCTTACTAAAACACATGTGCACACTTCTCAGGTCCTTTCCTCTACAGATTTACATGGTGCCAATGGCATAATCCCTTTTCCATCACAATGTGGCAACATAATAAGGACTTTCCAAAATCAAGAAATATTGAGAAACATGAACATTGAAGTACGTGCACAATGAAAGGCATAAACATTGACCCTTATTTACACATTTGGATCTTTCCCACTTGATAAGGGTGAAACTCTATTTCTTCATAGCACGAATCTTCACAAAACCTGCACAAAAACACACCCAAAATAGGAACCATGGAGGCTCACCTCCCAACTTAGGCTTCTTTGAAACCACCCACCAAGCAAGGGAAACAAGGACCAAATAGGTTATACACATACATCACAATATTTTGCATGAATACACAACAAAAATACAATCAACACCCTTCCATGGCTTGCACAATGATTCACCATTGGAATCATAAAATGTTGGGTGAAGGTGGGCTCTTCAAGGAGGATAAATTCTAACAACATATATATCATATTACCAATGTATTTTGCCTCTCAAGGCCTTCAAAACAACCATCTTCTCCTCATCCACCAAACCTCCTTATACTTCCCAAGCAACAAGATTCATGACCATGATGGAGTCCATGCTCCATGATAATAACAAACCTCATCATGAGGTATAAGAACAAGATTTCTTTTTTCACTTACAATGTCAAGCCCAACTTGTGCCCTTCACCCGAGGCTTCTCTTCCCTCCCAAGGGTGAGTGAAGCCTTCACACCCATATTCACAATTCAACATTCACATTCAACAAGAAAAAACAAGAAGAAAAGGAAGAACAACAAAATAAAACTAAGAAAGAATCTCCGTCAGCACAAGACACATTCATTTCTTCCCAACACAATGACATACTCATATCATAAGATTGACAATGCAATGCATTCCCCATTGATAACTTTCCACACTTGCAGACTCTCTTATTCATACTAAAGAAAAGGAGGATAAAAGAACATGTTCAAGTCACCAACCTTGGTCCAAGCTAGGGTAAGGATAGTTTTAGAAGAGCTCCCTTAATCTCCCTCCAAAACTTAGCTATCTCTAAAATTAGAGAGTGGGTGAACAACCCACTAACTTGTCACTCGCCCCCTAAAATGCTCTCCATTAACCATTTTTAGTAAGAACATCAAGCCTCCCTTTCTTACATTGTTGCTCCTCCAAACTAAGAAGGTTGACCAAGTGGGATTGAGAGAGTTCTATCATGGAAAAACTCCCAATTCCGAATTGGTCTAAGTTAGCTTTGTTTAAGGGGTTCCTAAAACTAGGAAAACATTAAGATAATTAAATTTAGGCCCCTAACCTACTATACTACCATTAGGGTGGCTTTTTAACAATAAAATAACACCTTAGGATCTCATTTACACACCCTCAAGTCCTTGTCAAGTTTGAATTCGAATTCTAACATGATGTGACCCATTCAAGCACTCTCTCCCACATGGGAGAACTTAAGCATTAATTTGAAAAGAAGGAAGAGGACCAAGATTGAGTAACCTTGAGACCAACACTATAGGTGACATATCATCAACACATAGACTATACAAGTGTCAAGTGACACACATAAAAAAAAAATACATTGCATTTTCCTTGACATGCCCTTAATGCACCTAGGTTATGATTAAACATGTTCACAAGCAAGCAAGCAATCATGCAATTATGAAGAAAATTACTTTCACAATGAGGCTTTTGAATCTTCAAAACATTCACCTTGGTTAAACTATGTCACAGGGTTTGGAACTTGTTTCCCCCAATAATTTCCATGGTTCCTCTTCCTACACAATAAACTCGAGCATCAGTAGTCCAAGGAGTCATATAACATATATAACATATAAGTGTATAGTGATAGTCATAATTCAGGAAGTTTTTCTATTTGAATCATCCAAGATTTTAGAATATAAAATCTTCATAACATAAGTCATTAGTTAAACATCTATTTGCATATTAAAATCAATTTATCATTTACTAGTGTATCATAAATCATCATAACTGCTTCTCTGACTATCACAATCATTCATCTCATAAAGAATCATAACCAAATTGACATCCATTCATAATCATGTTAACACTTAGCATCACATCAAAATTCTAATAATATCAATTCATAAAATTGCATCCATATGTTTTCAACCATTTCCTACACAATAGTAGGTTCTAGTGCATATGATAATGTAAACCACTACTACTAAGTATCAAGGTGCGTAAATAAAATAATCCACAGTCCATCAAATCTCAAATAACTATCAAAATATCTAGATCCTAAATAACCAAAATGTAAATAAAATATCCATGCTATGACGGATCGGGGTGAGGCCTCACAGGATATACAATATTGTTCCTATTTCCAAGCACGATAAATCTATTAGAGTTTGTACAAACTTCTGTGATCTTAACTTGGCATGTCCTAAAGATGACTTTCTGCTCTCTAATATTAATATGATCATAGACATGACGGCTGGCTATGAGATGTACTCACTTATGGATGGTTTTCTTGGATACAATTAGATAAAAATTATGCCAAAAGACCAAGAGAAAATGGCTTTCACATGTGTATGTGGAACCTTTTGCTGGAATGTGATGCCATTTGGTTTAAAGAATGCTGGTGTAACATATAAAGGGGTTGTTACTACAATTTTCCATGACATGATGCATAGAACCATGGAGGACTATGTTGATGATACCTTGGTCAAAAGTGCTAAACACAATACTCATCTACAAGATTTGGGTCCCATCCTAGATTGTATGGAAAAATTTAGTCTTCGGCTCAATCCTAAGAAATGCGTATTTGGTGTCACATTGAGGAAATTGTTGGGATATATTATTTCTGCAAAGGTAATTGAAGTAGATCTAGAAAAAGTTAAAAGCAATAAGGGACATGCCACCACCTCAGAACATCAGTCAGATGAGAGGACCATAGGGAAGGCTTCAATCTATTCGCAGGTTCATTTCACAATTGGTGGATAAATCACAACCCTTCACAAAGACCTTACATAATGGTGTGAAACACAATTAGAGCCAAGATTGTGAACAAAGCTTAACACATATCAAACAATATCTTGTCAATCCACCAATCCTGATGCCTCCTATGCATGGGAAGCCTTTTCTTTTATACATTTTAGCCACTAAAACATCTTTGGAAATCTCGTTGGCTCAGGAAGAAAATGACAACAAAGAAAGAGCTATTTATTACTTGAGCCAAACATTGGTCTCTTATGAGAAAAACTATAGCATTATTGAGAAATCTTGCTTGGCAGTTGTCTTTGCTTCCCAGAAGTTGAGACACTACATGCTTGCCCACACTACATGGCTTGTGGCTAAAATAGATCCATTAAAGTACTTACTCAGTAAGGCAGCTCTAACAGGAAGATTGGCTAAATGGGTCATGATACTAAGTGAGTTTGACATCCAATATGTTGAACGCAAAGCTATAAAGGGACAGGAAATTGCAGACTAGCTGGCCGAGGCACTCATACAAAGTCTTCTACCAATAAACATTGATTTTCCAGATGAGTCAATTCTGACACTCACACACCATACATGGGTTATGTTCTTCAATCGGTCCTTCACACAACAAGGATCAGGTGTTGGATTACTCTTCATTACACCACAGAGATACTCATTGCCTAAAGCATACAAGATTTTGTTTCCTTGTACAAATAACATTGCTGAATATGAAGCTTTGATCAATGGTATGAAAATTGCAGTTGAATGGAGAGTAGATCAGTTGGACATCTTCAGTGACCCTCAACTTGTTATCAACCAAGTAAATAATGTGTATCAAACAAAGGATGAGAAACTAATTCCTTACAAATGCATGGTTGATGACTTGATGAAGTATTTTACACACATCACCTTCCAACAAGTTCCACGTGCAAATAATAAAGGGACTGATGCCATGGCCACTCTGGCCTCCTTGCTTCAAATGCTAGAAAATGATCTCTGACATAAGTTCTTGGTGGAAGCGTTACACTACCTAGCCTATGACACACCTGATTCCAGGATTATCTATTCTATTATAGAGCAAGAATCATCCCGCTACCATCACATCTATTCCTACCTTTGTAATCAAACCATTTTGAAAGGTTTGACCTGAAACAAGAAATGTTACCTAATCCTTAATGCTTCACATTATGTCATTATTGCTGACGATCTGTATAGGAGAGGTCTTGACAGAACACTCTTTAGGTGTTTAGAACCTGACAAGTCCAAACACGCACTAATTGACGTTCATGAAGGAATTTGTGGATCTCATTCCAATGGCTTGACACTAGCTTGTAAACTACTTCATGTTGGTTACTACAAGCCTAAAATGGAGCAAGAAGCTGTTAAGTATGCTAGATCTTGCAAGCAGTGTCAGTTACATGGGAATCTCATTCATGCTCTAGCTAGAGAGTTGATTCCCTCAACTACAACATGGCCATTTCAACAATGGGCCTTCAACTTGGTGGGATAGATTCACCCAACCTCTTCCAATGGACATAAGTTCATTATCACGGCTATAGATTATTTCACGAAATGGGTAGAGGCAGTCCCTCTCACAGTTGCTGATGGAAAAATTGCAGCACTTTTCATCACAAACTACATCATTTGTAGATATGGTATATCATCCTCAATCATTACTCACAATGGAGGATAGTTCAAGAATAAAGACCTCAAGGAACTATGCAAAAAATTCAAGATCACACAACATTGGTCTTCCATTTATTACCCCCAGAGTAATGGCCAAGCTGAGGCATCCAATAAGGTGATCATCAAAACTCTTCATTGCATAGTCAGTAAGTCAGGGAGAGACTGGCATCTCTAGATCAACCCAACCCTGTGGGCATATAGGAAAAGCATTAGAAATCCAATAGGCATGACTCCTTTTGCACTGGTGTATGGGACAGATGTTGTGCTTCCAATAGAAGTCAAGATTCCTACCTTGAGAATCTCCATGAAAGCCCTTATCACTGATGATGACTATAGGATAGCTTAGCTTCAAGAGCTTGTGTTACTGGATGAATGATGACAACTGGCATGTGATCATCTACAAGCATATCAACAAAGAATGGCACGAAGCTGCAATCAGAGAATCAGGACACGTGACTTCCAGCTGGGTGACCTCCTCCTGAGAGAGAACCCTAAGAATCAACAATAGCGAGTGCAAAAGGGAAAGTTCGAACCAAATTGGCTACATCCATACATCATCACTGCAGTATATGGATCTGGCAGTTCTCAGCTTTCCATGACCAAAGGAGAAGTTCTTAAAGAGCCTATCAACACTCTCCACCTGAAGTAGTTTTATAGTTGATTTAATCTCAGCAAGCTCTCTATACATATCTATATGTCCTGAAAAAATCTAAAAATTAGAAAAAGTCTTGAAAAAAATTGTTACCCTGGTGAAAACCTAGCATAGGTGCCTTGGTAACACCAAAAAAATTGAAAATTCCAAAAAATGTAAAAAAAAAATAAAATGAGAAAAATGCAAAAAAAATTGAAAAAAAAATAGTGCCATTGATGAAAACTTGGAAACAGGCATCATGGTAGCAAAAAAAGAAAAAAACTTGCCAAGAAGGTGAAAACTTGGTAAACAGGCGCCTCTTGTTCACAATACCTCATCTTCCAACATACCTTCAAGCTTTTTTTATAGTCGCTTTCATGCTTTCACTTTCCTACTTTTCTCGCTCATGTATCCATGTATTGATTCTTGTCATAGCTCAGGGGCATCCCCCCCTTAGTGTCACTCTCTTCGAGATTCTCCTCATAGAATCTCCTTCGCGACAATTACCAGTGGTCCTCACTACATTTTTCTACTGTCACAAGTGTCACTTTTTCAAAATTCTCCTCATAGAATCTCATTCACGATAGTCACCAGTGGTCTTCACTGTGTTTGCCTACTATTGCAAGTGTCACTTTTTTGAGATTCTCCTTATAGAATCTCTTTCACAATGGTCAATAGTTGTTTCAGCTATTTCTGCCTACTATTGCTTGGGTTATGTCCCCAGATTCCTTTATGAAAGATCTCTCTCTTACGTCAGTCATGAGTTGTCCTGACTATCTATCTACTATTGCTTAGTCCTTCTTAGGATCTTCATCATGAAGATTCCTCTTTGACCTTAGTCACCAGTCATTCTGACTGTGTCTGCCTATAGTTGTCACCCTACTAAATATATTTCTTTCAAATTTATTCTAGACATTGACACTTGACATCAATCCAAAACATTGAATTCAAAAAAATGAAATACTTGTTTAGATATGCTGAGCATTTTCTTTGTTTTCTTTGTTTTGCTTTATCATATCTCCTTGAGAAACTCGATGATGTCATTTCTGACTAGAGAAGTGATGACTGGGGGCATGATCTTTTCTTTGCTTTTTGTCTATGGTTTAGTTCCAATAAGTTGATCTATTCCTATAAAAGGGGTGTCCACTATAAGAGCCTCCATCTTGTATTGGATGGCAGTGTGTAACTCGACTCCTTTTATATAGATGCATCAATAACATTAGTTCTTCTCCTTATTTGTTGGAGTGAACTCTTCATGCTACAGTAAATACTGATACTCATCCTGCTAAGTGAACGTACGGGTCACTCTGATTATATCTAGCACACTTCTATTTCAGGTTATGAATGCAAGGGTCATTGTGGATAGTATAAATACTAAGTACTTAGCATAAGATGGATCTCACGTGTGTTTGATGTGTCTATTATGCAAGCAACATTCAGGTCATCCTAGCATCTATGCATTGTTGCTTATGTTAACTTGCTACATTAAAAGGGACAAATGTTTTGGTCATTCTGGCTTCTTGTGCCTTGAATGCTTACATTTAATCCCAACAAACCAATAATGTATTTTATATTCATATTTCCATGATTGCAATGTCAGTGGGAATGGTATGACCTATGAGCTTTGTTCTATATCTGATGATGATTAAATATCAAGGCTCGGTAACCAGACCTAGGGTTGCATTTAACATAGTCTTGGATTGCATACTTCACTTGCATAAGCATGCAATCCAATTGCATATCTACTTTCACCTTCTTCGATGAGGGATTGCTGATCTCTTCAAAGAATCAAATTCATTCATAAATTGCACAAATGATTGATTAATCACCCTCTTGGCTACTTTGGTTTCTCTGAACCCATTTATTTTGAGACCAAATACAAAATATGACACACTTAAGTGGCTCAAAAATGCATTAATTTTTTTTTTGTGCAATCCAAATTTTTCTAATACTTTGCGATTCTTGGAATCTTTTCAGCACAAACTTGGTCTTTTCGACCTCGAGATCGTTCTAATATCTTCATATTTCTTTAGACCATTCTGATCTCTTCATATTTCTTTAGATCATTCTGATCTCTCCAAATTTCTTTAGATCATTCTGATATCTTCAAATTTCTTTAGATCATTTTGATCTCTTCATATTTCTTCAAATCATTTTGATCTCTTTATATTTCTTCTAATCATTCTGATCTCTTCATATTTCTTCATATCGTTTCGATCTCTTCATATTTCTTCAAATCATTCTGATCTCTTTATATTTCTTCAAATCATTCTGATCTCTTCATATTTCTTCTGATCATTTTGATCTCTTCATATTTCTTTAGATTATTCTAATCTCTTCATATTTCTTCTGATCATTCTGATCTCTTCTTTATTGTTCAGATCATTTTGATCTCTTCTACATTCTATTGAATCTTATATTTCTTAGATGTATCTATTGCTATATTGCTTCACATCTATTTTTGGTGTGTCATCTTTCAATTTCGCTCCCAAGGGGGCCGGATGATTACATCATTGAATACCTATTGCTTGGGGCATTTGGTTCCCATCTTATGTCCTTATCACTTGGCGCATCTCATCACTCGAGGCATTTTGTTCCCTTCTATCTGGCATCTTTGCCATCTATCTTATCTTTTCATCAATTGATCAACCTTATAACAATTCTTCTCATAGTTCAATAGACAAGTATTGGGACAGTCTAAACCCCGACTCCTGAGGATCAAGCCTCATTCTAGGGATGATTCTATGACTCATGATTGGACCTTGTTATCTTTTTTTCAATCTCTTGGGTATCTAGGTGTTCTATTTGGGTCCTTGAAGGTTAAGCTCCATTCTGGAGATAATCTTCTAAATGCTTTTAATTTCAATTATCTAGACGTTTTATCTGGATCCTTAAAGATTATGCTCCATTTTGGAGATAGTCTTTTATATGCTATCAATTTCAGGTATCTAGGCATTCTACTTGGATTCCTTGGGGTTAAGCTCTACTCTAGAGATAGTCCTTAAAAGCTTATTAATTGGTCTCCATGTCATCACCTTCAGAACGAATCTCATCTTTGAATCACATTTTTTAATTTTTCTTTGAATTGAACGTGTTGCTCGCACATTCATTCAAAGAGAGGCAAAATGAAATACCCCAAAATTGGCTCATTTCCATGATACCAATTCTGGTCTATTTTTGATCAATCCTAAGTCCTATTTCACTAGGCAAATTCTTATTCTGCTACTCGCTACTTGACTTAAATGTCAGATTCAGAAAACCCTAATCTACATTCATCATGCTTATTATTTAATTCCTATAGTATTTACTCATATTAGTTACATTAAACCTATTGATTAATATTTAATTTAATTAATAAGTATTTATACTTTAATTAAATTAAATTATATCCTAAGGCTAATGTACTATGGAATTAAATTTATTCAATTTAAAAAATATGCCTAATTTAATTATTAAATGAAATTATTGAATTAAATGGAGAACTTACTTCTAATTAATTAAACAAAGTTATTTAATTAAATGGGAAGTCATTCTTAATTAACTAAATGAAGTTATTTAATTAAATAAGAAAAGTGACTCTAATTAATTAAATAAAATTATTTAATTAAATGAAAAAGGTAATTATGAGAACATATCTTATTTTATTAAATTAAATTATATCCTAAGACTAATGTACTATGGGATTAAATTTATTTAATTTAATAAATATGCCTATTTTAATTAATTAAACAAAATTATCTAATTAAATGGAGAACTTACTTCTAATTAATTAAACAAAGTTATTTAATTAAATGGGAAGTCATTCCTAAATAATTAAATGAAGTTATTTAATTAAATAAGAAAAGTGCCTCTAATTAATTAAATAGAATTATTTAATTAAATGAAAAAGGTAATTATGAGAACATATCTCATTTTATTAAATTAAATTTCTCACCAAAATCTCTCTTTAGTTCAAAAAAGGAAAATTTCTAGTTCATTGTTGATCAAAAAGGAATTAAATTAGTTAACTCCTTATTCTACTCAAATTAAATCAGTTAACTCCTTTTTCTACTCAAATTAAATCAGTTAACTCCTTATTCTACTCAAATTAAATCAGTTAACTCCTTATTCCACTCAAATTAAATTAGTTAACTCCCTTTAATTTGGAAATCTTCCTTTATGATTGAACTTCACCTTTAATCCAGACCGTTGATTGAAATTGATCACAATCGTTGATGGATTCCAAGAAAGTCTATTTAAGAGACCCTCGTCTCTTCATTTTGAGAGGAGGTTGAATGAGAATTTGCATCGAATTGCTGTTGGATTGTGCATTCATTTGAGATCCTTATTTTCATAAGATTTTCATTGTTAGTTTAATTCTCATATAGATTTAATATGCATACATTTTAGCATAGCTTTCTTTTACATCTTCTTAGATTAAACGTGCATACTCCATTATAGATTAATCTGCATTCTCATATAGATTAGTCACATTCTCTTTCAAATCCTTCATTCGTAGAGGGTCTAATTGCTTAACACCTCAAATCTAAAAATATCTAACAAGCAATTCCCTTTAGATAGAAGACAACATGTCATCTTGCTGGCTGATTTTTGGATGAACAATCCAATGTTCATTCTAGGATGAATCCGCATACAATGACCATGTTGAAGTATGTGTATTAGCAGAGGCCGCATATTCATGCATACAAGAATTCCAAATCCACTTGTCATTTTTGTGGTAGGAAAGGACATAATACTAATGTGTGTAGGAGCAAGAATACAATTCAGCATGACAATCCTAAATACATGGGTCAACATCATAAATGCAATAAGCAAGGTCACCAGGAACATGAATGCAAGACAAGAACCATGCATGCACCAAGATTTCAAGGTTACTACTACAACTACAAAAAGTATGGGCATAGAGCCTTTGAATGTAGATCGAAGCCTATGTGGTCATGAAAGAAACCAACAAAGATAGGAAGTCATGGACACATCTACAATTGGGACTACAACACTATGCAGAGCTATAACTACAATTAAGAGCATGAGCACATCCTTGAGAAATGCATAACAACACATTTCAGTGGTAACTACAATAGATGGTTGAGTCAAACCCCTTATTTTAGTTGTTTAACGGCTGGCCATATTAGCAAGTATTGCCCAAAAAGGTCAAACATACCAAACTCTAAGTTCAACAAAGAAAAAGGGAAAGTGGATGTTGAACACATCACAGGAGAGATGAATAAGATATAGAAGAGAAGAGATGGAAGGAGCACATCTAATGGAGGGATCGCTTCACCTAAAAGGTCAAATGGTCAAACTTCATCAAACTAAGTAGAAGAAGGTATGTGGAACTGATATTTAATGCCTTATCATACATCAATTTTGGAACAAGTTAGTGATTAAAAGAATAAATTAGGATGAATAAGGATGCAAGGTTAGATCTTCAAGTTTTCATCTTACTACTGAGTGTGACATGTCTTCTTCAAATGCTAGGTAAAATTCTAGTATGTGCCAAGTTGTCAACCTAAACTAGTTGGAGCCGAGTGAGTTGTTACTACTGAGTGAAAGTAATATTAGAAGCTGCTGACTAAGGGTGAACTTTCTATAGCTACCAAGTGATGGAAAATCAATGGATGCCAAGTAACATAGAAATTGCATAGAAGCCAAGGTTACAATTGTATATGCACTAAGCATTAAATGTGACAAATTGAAGGGTATAAGGTTGATTTTTCAATCATTTCTCATCATTATGAACATAGAGCAAGGGTGAGCTGAGAAAAGAAGTGATTTTCAAGAAAATAATGAATCATTAATCTAAGGCATCTCTCAAGTTCCAAGTTATGTAGTTTTAAAGTTGCTAAAACCCTAGTTTGCAGAAATGGCCTCTAGCTCTAAGAACCCTAAGGATAAGGAACCATTTGAGCTTTAGCTAGTTAGTAATGAAGTTAAGAAAATTAGATTTTAGGGCCATACTAAAGGTTGCATACAAGAATGATCTAGTAGGAGCACTATCCATTATTCAACCCAAAATTGTTATGGTTCAAGATGTAAGGAAATGCTACAATTGCAAATTTGGAGGAATAGGAGACATGAAGATTTGTCAAGCATATGACAAACTATGCAAGAATGGAGCGTTGAAAGAAGAATTCAACATTTTAGAAAGAAAGGGACTAACATGTGCCCTAGATTTTCCTATTGTCTTCAAACTAAATGGATAAGAATCATTTTAAGAAAGATTCATGATGGTTGCCTATGGCTAGAAGGAGCACCCATCAAATTATAAAAAAGAATTATACATAGGGTTACAGGATTCCTAACCCTAGATCAGCCAAAGACCCTAAAAAGAAACTCCGACGAAGTTATTGTGAAGAATATAGGGGCACATTGGAATAAGAGAGGAATGACCATTGAAAACATCAAGGATCCACTTATTGAAATTGCAATGAGGATGGTTTATCACAAGTTTTACTAGTCAAACTGAATAAATAGTGTACCATGCATTGTAGTTGATGTTGGGTACAAGATAGTTAAGAAAGATTGTACTTATGATCTAGCAGAGCTACAATTCTAGCAAATAATGGAAAACTTAGGAGCAATAATGAGGTCCAAGAGTGCTCAATGTAAGTTCAGTTCCATTCTTTTATGTATCTTTTTCTATGTTGAAAATGAATTTCCCTCTTTTGGTAAGATAGGATAGAAGACCAATAGGTTTATAGCTATACAAATAAATGAGTACATAGAGTAGATGGGAGCCAATTTTGAGTCAGTTATGACTAGCTTTTTTGAGGACTTCAAGAATTCCATGAAGAAAAGATTGAGAATTCCAGTTTCCTTGGTTGAGGAGCACATCAATGACATTTTTTTTTCTAGTTGACATTGATTACACATATACTCGAGCTGTGGTCCCAAGAGTTAGATGGCTAAGGCTCTTAGGATATGATATAAATATTGATGAAGCATCAATAAAAATTACAACATTGCTTGTAGAGGAAATTGACAAAGTAGCAAAACCTTCTGGTACATATGATGTTTTCAAGTCAAAGGTAGAAACAAAGCTAAAAACAACATCAACACTGAAAAAGAAAGACAAGTTGGTCAAGAAACTTAAGGCTAAATTTGGAGAAGGAGCTACTATAGAAGAGGAAGATGATGATGAAGAAGAAGAATAGGGCTAGGAACCACTTGCCTTGACACAAGGCATGGGTGAGGATGTTGAAGAAGAAGGTGTTGAGGAAGAACAAGCCAGGGAAGCACCTACTAAACCAAAGCCCAAGAAAAGAAAGGATAAGACACATCTTATTGCTCAACCCAAGGGCATGAAAGTAGCTAAAATAATCCCTACAAAGCCTATTACACCAGCTACAAGAGGCAGGAGAAGGGCCACAACTCAAAAGCCTAAGGAGCAAGAAAAGAAGAAGGCTATTAAAAAACAAGGTCTAGTAAAGAAGAAATCAAGAAGAAAATTTGTTTCACAACTAGACTCTAACGAAGAAAGGATCGAGTTAGAAGACAAAAAGCTAATTTAGAGTGGTAAGTCATGCATCCAACTCTAATTTATAAAACATTTGTGATAATGTTAAGGATAATGTAGACTTAAGTGGCTTGAAAAATATTGATTTTAGTAAGTTAAGTATGGAAGAGAAAAACATGGTTGAGGAATTAGTCTATGCCATGATGGAAAAGCTTGAAAATAGCCCACTTGAACTTGATAATTCAATTCCCAAATATTTATATTCTATTATTGAGAATAAATGGCATTATTGCCTAAATATGGAGAAGGAAATAAGGGAATCTAGCCTTGCTCAAGTAATTCAAGAGCTGACAAGGGGACAGATTACCAAGGCCAACAAGAAGCACGGGAGAAAATTTGCACCCAAATACAAGGCATTGAGCATTCTCTAGAACAAGATTGAAGATGTTGTTAATAAATCCACCAAGATGTGGAATATAATTTATGGATTAACTACTATTAATAAAGGAGAAGAGGACCCCTTTGAGGGAATAAATAATGAAGAAGATGAGAATGATAAATAAGAGAAAATTGAGAAAGAAAAGGTAGATAAGGCAAAGGAGGAGACACAAAAACAAGAAGAAACGACAACAGCTAAGGAGAAGCAAATAGATCAGAGTGTGCAAGGCATACAATTGTTGTCATTAAGCCCTCCTCATGAAACCACTACACATTTAGAAAGCATAAAAGTGAAGGATGTTCCTAAAAACTTTGATCAGAACATCAATCTATTGATTATAGAAGATCTGAAGAAGATACTTGACCAATCAACCTTACAAGAACAATTGTGTAATTATTCAGTATTAGTCAATGTAGATGAGTTGCAAAAGGCTATAGCTGATCTAGCTAGGGACAAGGTGAAATCACAACAACCAACTTTTGTCCTCCCTATAGCTACAAGTGGACAACCTTAAGAACAAGAAGCAATAGACACATCTACAAAGGTTGATTCTATAGTTAAAGTTGTGATGACTGAACAAAAAACATAGACTATCAAGGAACAAGAGCCTGAAAATGACCAAATAGGACAAACAGATGCTTCTATACCTAATGCAGAAACAAAAGGTGCACAATAGATAATTGCAATTGATCAAGGTAGGTCAAAGGAAGAAAATGTCATTCCAAAAGAGAAAGAGGAGGAAGCCATTCAGATTCCTACAAACGTACTTCAGAAACCAAGCATTGATGCTATGCCACTACACATTTTAGCACTAGGCTCAACCTCCACAAAACTTCTAAGGGTACTTTAGTATGGAGACCCCACATTATATGAAGAGATAGTCAATCCAAAAATATGACAATGAAGCTATTAAATTGAATAAATAAATCTAATGTAGGATGCATTTCAAAGGAAGAAGCAAGAGATACACATAAATGAGTATACACAAAAGCAAGGACTTCGTGAGATTAAGGACATATTCTTAGATGGCTTCAACTTGTAGACACCTAATGAAACAAAGCCCATATTGGAGCAATTATTAGATATAGTGGAATAGATGACAGGCAAAGACCAGGATTCCAATGTAAAACTCATGGAATGGTTAGAGAAGAAATTTCAAGCAAAGTTAAATGAGAAGATATCTAGTGAGATAACACTATACACAAAATTGTGTAATCCTTCAATCTTCACACAAGAAACCAACTAGAGGATATTGAGATTGGAAAAAAATTTGAAAATATTTGGCATGCAATTTCAAAAAAATCTAGCTCAAAGTGAGAAACACTTTCGTTCAATGCTTCACACTCAAAAGGAACTAGATGTACTGATAGAACAAGAGGCTAATACAAGATCCAAATAAGTTCAAATACAAGCTGCCCTAACCCCTCACATGAAAATTCTCTAGAAGGAACTAGCCTATGCCAAAAATGTATTGAAGAAAGATCCAAATATTTCAACTCTAGATCACTTAGCTCACCTTGTAATAGAGACAACAATAAAAATCAAATCCCTAGAAGTTGCCATACAAAACTAGGATGCTACTCTAAAAATTGTAATGGAAGTGAACAAGACCTTCTTGGCTAAATACTCAGTTAGAGTATAGACCCTTTGAAATAAGTGTCAAAAAGTGGGAGAATTTGTAAAAGGGGGAGATAAATCAAAAGGTTTGAAGGAGACTTAATCTGCAAGGGGTAGACATGTGAAAGAGAAGAGCAAACAAAGGGGGAGTGAAAAGAAAAAAAGAAAAAATAGGGGATATCAGCATAGTTCAAATAAAGAGTACTAGAATGATTGATGAGAAAGAATGTCAACATGAGGAAAATCTACTAAGAGAGATTTTGGATACAAATATTTTGAGGTATATAGTCCTTCACAAAAATTTGAACAGTTTTGAAGTTTTGTATATATGCCAAACTATAATTAAATTATACTCAAGGAAGATTAGATTCATCATTTATAGTCAAGTGTCTTTGACACTCATGTCAAAGGTGGAGATTGCTGATCTCAGAATGGTTTTAACAATTGAGTGTCAACACACTTCAGATATTTGTTAAGTTCATGTCAAGCTAGTAGTATATATTGAGCATAATATGTACAATTGTCGAGTCACAATAAGTATCGAGCCAAAAATATAGTAAGTGTCGAGTCACTCAAGTGCTAAGTATAAGTGCCGAGTGAATAGTTGATGCTGAGCATGTTCAGGTGCCAAGCAAGACAAAATTTTAGTAAGTGCCAAGCATCGGTAATCATAAAGTGTCGAGAAACACAAAATTGACATAGAATTCTATGAAGACACAAACAAAGTTGTAAACTATTTGCATGCCAACTCGTGGATAGATCTTGAAGCTTAGAGATAAGATCAAATCTATTTGATTCCTTATACAATCCACATGCAATCAATTAGAAAAATGGAATGGTAAAAAGGAAAAAAGGATGAATCTTAGCCATAGATTCATACCTAACCCTAAGTCACAAAATCTTTATAAGGAGATCAAAACCCCATAATTCATGATTATAGAGAAATCGATTATGAGTGAAGAATGGAGAGAAAAGGAGTGAATTGATTCAAGGGGACTTAATAGAGTAGGAGCATTGCAAAATTAGTTAGCAGAACAAATGATCAGCATTACAAGAGCTTCATATCAATTAGTGAGGAGTAGATTGGACAGAACAAGGATTTGAAATCAGCAATATTAGATTTTATGTGATCCGATCAAACATTCTACTATAATCTCCAACAATTGTTTTAGTAGAACAAAATCCTATGGAGTTAGGCTAGTTTAATATCCATAGATAAATCATTTAACAAGGTGGAATTTCAAGTAAATGTCTTGTAAATCTTTTAAATAGGTACACTTCTAGTAGGGTGTAAAATCCTTTAACAAGGTAGGATCTAGCCATCCTTTGTAAGCATTTTATAGGGTAGGCTTTTCACAGGGTAGACCATGGTTCATGGTGAAACTTTGTAACCTTAACAAGTTACTTTATTGCTGTAGTAGTAAGTTGTTGGTGTCATCTCCACCCTAATTGTACCTTCTAATTTTGGAGGGTTTCTAGGTGATCATATATGGTGTCAAGTGTTTGCGTGGATGCTTTTACTTTCATGTTATTTCAATATGTTTAATGCATGTATTCATTTAAAAGTTTTAATGGTTAAAATTTGGAACTTTTGATTCACCTCCCCACCCACCCCCCCCCCTTCTTAGAAGTATACTTCCTACTTGTAAATTCCAACATGTTTGACCCAAGATCCTAGAAAGGATCTTATACAACATTTACTATCACACTTGTGGTACTAAACTACAAAGTGATTTTTCAAATGGAGATATGTAAAGATAGATCTATCATCTAACTGTTCATGGCTTCTACTACTATTATTGTTGTTGCAGTACTTTTCTTAACAAACATATCAATTTCTCTCCTTGAATTCACACTCATTTATTTTACTTTAGGTATAGAAGTCACGTATTTCATAGTGGCTTCTTATGTCTTCTTGTTTACCTCTTCATAATTTCCTCCTATCAAAATAATATGTCTTCTTTTTTTTCTTAGTAAGGGGTCAATATCCTTCATTATATCTTGCATGTCTTCATCACTATTGACTTCACAAAGCTTCTTCATCATATTTTCTCTTATTTACTTATCCTGATTTACATATCTTGTTCTCCTATTTATCAACCTATTGTATAGGTTCTCTATTATATATCTTTGCATATCTTCAAATATTTTCTTCTTCCACTAACTAAATTCTATCGATATTTTTATACATACTATAAAACTTATTCAATTGAATGAAATTGTTTCCATTAATCATTTTCATATTCAGATTCTCTACCTTTGGCTTCCAAAGCTTCTTCTGAGTGGATGTCCTTGGTTTTGGAGCTCCCTATTATGTAGGTCTATCCTTTGTTTCATCTTCGGATTCATCACACTCATTGGATTCAACCATCTACAAATTCTTTCTTCTCTTTTCTATGTAACTTCATAGTTTCTTTGTCCTTTTCTTGCTAGGTGACTTAAACTATTGTTTCACTATAGTGTGTCTCTTTGATTTTGTTTTGGTTGGAAGAGTCAATTATTTAATTGTTACTATCTATACCTCTTCTTCATTAGTCTTTTGTAGTGTTTGTACAATAGTGGTTTGTAGTTGTGCTATTATGACATAAGGAACATTAGATATTTGTGAAATAGATCTTGCAGTTATTACTCCCTCTTAAGGTTCTACTATGACAATAGGAGTAGTTACTAATACCTCTATTTGACCACTAGCCTTCATCTCCAAGGCTATACCCTTTATCTCATTGAATTATTCTCTAGTTATTCCAAATTCCATGAGAATTTATTCAATTTTCTTCTCAACATTCTTCTTTATTTTCTTACTATAGAGCTTTCTCTCTACTTCTATAATTTTCTATGCATAAATTCCCCATCTGGGTGTACCATTATCCTCAAATTCTAGTATGATCTTCACATAAACTTCAATTATTTATTCATTTTACTCATTGATCATAGGTTGTAAAAACTGAACTCTTAGGACAACCACCTCCATGAATTTTACATCTATTTCAACCATGAAAAATATGTCTTCTTTGTACTTTTCCACTAGTGAGGGTGGTATCCTATATCTTTGCTTCATCCTAGTTTGAAATATTTTCATCGTTTTACTTATTTCTTCAAAAGTTATCTCCTCAGACTATATCTTGTAATGATATGTCACCAAGCTCATGGTGCACTAATTTTTGTTATCACATTTTCTATTTGATGTAGAATGTGGAAGATTTGCATGTTGTTTTTCTTGTCCCTATTGAGGTGGAAGCTTGTGGTGAAGATGAAGATGGTTCTATATCTCTCTTTTGACATCAAAGTGTGGGACACACTTTTCTATCTACCAAGGGAGTTTGATGCAGGAGCATCTTGCATGGGAAAATTAAATTATTAGAAAAAAAAAAAGAGAGAAAAAAAAAATTTGTGGAGGAGAGAGAAAGTGACGAAAATAGAAGGAAAAATAATTTAAAAAATAAAATAGGAAAAAGGGAGAAAAAAGGAATTTCTATTTTCAAGGTGCATGGGTGGCATAAATAGAAAATAATAAAAATAGTTGTCATTCCATTAATCGAGGTGTGTAGGTGGCATCTTAGAAGTTTGTGGAAAGATCCTTAAATTATGTATTTAATATTTGTTGGGTGCTTAGTTTTATTTGGGTGGGAATTTAATATTTATTTAAAAGTAGTTGTATTTACCTTTTATCCCACATTGGTTGTGTTTGTAATGTCTTAGGTTAGAAGTGCCTATTTAAGCAAGGCTTATTATCATTTGTAATCAAGTTGGAGAAATAGAAGCTCTTCAAGTAGAAGCTCTTCAAGTAGAAGCTCTTTGTATGTAATCTCTTGTAAGGAAGTTCGAGAAATGGAAGCTCTTCTAATGGAAGTTTGAGAAATAAAAGTTCTTGAGTTGTAAGCTCTTCAAATGTTATCTCTTCTAATGAATTTCAAGTATTAATGGATGATGCTTTATGAAGCATTGTTGTCATCTCTCTCTATCTCCATCTTGTTGAATTTTTTTTGGTTGTGAGTTGATATGGGTGGTGTGGCCCGTCATCAGTGGTATCAGAGTGAGAGTTCTTGAGCATGCAGATAGAGCACTGAGCATTAGGTAGTTTTCACCAAGACCTTGAGTTGGGTGAAGTTTGTCAAGAAGTTTTTGATTGTGTAGATAGATCGCCGACTGTGAGGTAGTTTGCACAAGGTTCTTGTGTTTCATGAGATTTGTCTTTTAAAGACTTGATTATGGAGAAGAGAAAGAAGAAGATGAATTTTTTGATTGGATGGATTCTAAGGATTCCTCGACTAGAGAAAATTAGAGCAAGAAATCAAGAGGCATTGATAGTTGATTTGCAAAATCAAGTGAATGAATTAGAAGCTGAGTTGCGAAAATGAAGAGCATGTTACCAAAAAAGGGATGTTGATAATTTCTTGGATGCGGAAAAGAAAGAAGATCCAGTGGAGTATGAGACATGTGGTACAAAAGAAGAGCAAGAGGATGTAGAGGAAATTATTTGCGAACCTAAAGTGGAAGAAGATGAAAGAGAAGAGGAAGAGCATGAAGATGGCAAGATTTATGAACCTGAAATAGATCAAGATGATTTGAAGATTGCAGCAATGGAGGAAGAATATAGTGCCTTCATTGAAGATCAAGCAAGTGAAGTAGTTGCATGCATTGTTGATGACACGAAAGATGCAAGAAAAGATGAATATGTCAAAGAGGTAAATTCTTATGCCTTATATGATGCTGAATTTGAGATGAGTTTAAAAGATATTGATGATGGTTTGCATGAGGATCTTGTTAGTGATGTGTGGTATGCAAAAGAAGATTGGTATGGTGTTGCTGAGTTTATTAAAGGTGTGGTTAATTCAATAAGATTGAATGAGGATGAGAGTTATACTTGGATAGAGTTCATTGCGAAGGAGTATTTTCAACAGCAAATAGTTGTTCCAGCTAGGTGTTGGAAAAGAAGAAAGAAGGAAATATATCGGCACCAGATACTTGTTCTAGTTATGTGTTGGAGGAAGAGAAAAATAAAAAATATGTCAACAGTGGCTACTTCATTTTGTGAATTCATATTCACAAAATTTTTCCTACCATGGGAGTCGAATGCAGGAGCATCATGCATAAACAAAAAAAAATGTGGAAGATTTGCATGTTGGTTTTCTTGTCCCTATTGAGGTGGAAGCTTGTGGTGAAGATGAAGATGGTTCTATATCTCTCTTTTGACATCAAAGTGTGGGACACACTTTTCTATCTACCAAGGGAGTATGATGCAGGAGCATCTTGCATGGGAAAATTAAATTATTAGAAAAAAAAAAAAGAGAAAAAAAAAACAAAAATTTGTGGAGGAGAGAGAAAGTGACAAAAATAGAAGGAAAAATAATTTTAAAAATAAAATAGGAAAAAAGGAGAAAAAAGGAATTTCTATTTTCAAGGTGCATGGGTGGCATAAATAGAAAATAATAAAAATAGTTGTCATTCCATTAATTGAGGTGTGTAGGTGGCATCTTAGAAGTTTGTGGAAAGATCCTTAAATCATGTATTTAATATTTTTTTGGTGCTTAGTTGTATTTGGGTGGGAATTTAATATTTATTTAAAAGTATTTGTATTTACCTTTTATCCCACATTGGTTGTGTTTGTAATGTCTTAGGTTAGAAGTGCCTATTTAAGCAAGGCTTATTATCATTTGTAATCAAGTTGGAGAAATAGAAGCTCTTTGTATGTAATCTCTTGTAAGGAAGTTCGAGAAATGGAAGCTCTTCTAATGGAAATTTGAGAAATTGAAGTTCTTGAGTTGTAAGCTCTTCAAATGTAATCTCTTCTAATGAATTTCAAGTATTAATGGATGATGCTTTATGAAGCATTTTTTTCATCTCTCTCTATCTCCATCTTGTTGCATGTGGCCCATCATCACTATCAGGCATACTAGGGTATTTACTAATAACTTGGAAGTATAGATGTAATGGTAGTGACTCAAACTTGAAAAACACACTTCTTGTCTCGTTGGTTTCTTTATATTGTCTAATAGTTGATGTCTCATAATGTTGACTTTTTCTTTCTCACCTATCATCAAGTCTACATGTAAGAATCCAATAGGTACTAAGTTCAATCTTGAACTATGATTCATCTTATAGCTAATGATCTTTCTTATCACTCTCACATCTATTTTATTTATGAGGTCAATCCTCTTGTTCCTACCATCTAATTTGGTCTTCAAATTTCTTTCGACCATCTTCTTCACATGCTTTTCATTAACTAGGACTATGCCCTCAAAAATAAACCAATCAACCTATGAATCATGTCATTGTAAATCATGAGAAGAACATCTCCAACTCAAAAAATTCCTTCTTGGATGTGGCTCTGAATGATTCTCCTACATTCATGGTTATCAAAGTCCATATAGAACATATGATTTACAATGTTTAGTTCCTTTAGGTGTGAAAACTCTTGTTTCAATGACAATTCTCCTTGGCACACTAGTTATGGGTTCTTATGAATGTCATTTTCTCCAATGCTCTCAAATTTATAGTGAATGTATGACCTAATATCTTTTATGTGAAGAACATTCTCCAAAACTTGTGAAAATTCTCCTAAGAGATCATCTACTTGAGATATGAAGGGGTTATTCTTAAACACATATCTCAACATCTCACTAACATCACTCATAGTAGGATTCTCCATTTTAGCTAAATCAAATATTTCAAAGGCTTTATAAAATACCTAAATTTTGCAAAACTAGGGCTTTTTCCACTTTGCACTATAAATGCTTCAAATTTTCTTGTACTTGTCAAATTTCTCCTTAAATCTTCACATGATTGAATGATAATCAAAATCTTTTTTTTGACCTTTAAATATTTCAAGTTTAACTTTGCATTAATTTTTCTATCTACCAGAATCCATAAAACTATTACTCTTTTAACTAGTAAACATGATTGTCTGCATTATCATTCATTTGATTACTAAATGATTGGCACTATTAACCAAAGATTCATTATACCCTTTACTATCTCATGTCAACTTTGTAACTCTCAACTTGACTTCAAACATCTATTCCATTTTTCTTATACTCTATGTTTGACAAAAGGTGCTTAATTCAAATAAGATGAGTTACACACTATGGCTGATTTTATTCTTTCTTCAAGTGCATCAAAAAATTATTCCTCTAAAACTATATATAAACTTTATGGATAATTTTCTCTCAAAAAAACTTCGTTCAATTCATCAACATTTTATTTAAGTGCTTCATTCTCTTATGATTAACTTAGATAGAAATAATAGTTACATGCAAATATAACCAATACCAAAAAATAGTAGATCACATAAAAGAGAGCACAAGACACCAAGATTTAACATGGTTCACCCAATCCATAGGCTACGTCCACCAACAATAAGTCCAATATTATTATTATTTAGTGATTACAATCCATAATCCCTTACAGCTCAATACGACTGCAAGAAGCTACAATATTACCATTACATTATGAAATCCCTAACCCTAAGCCCTTTTATACACGCTTTTGCCACCTACAAAAGTAGGGCTAGAATAATAGAAAAAAAGTAGCCAATACCTTAAATTAAAATATACCTTGGACATTTTTGGACCCTATAGGGGGGTTGCCCTAGGACCCCAAAAGGGTGCTACCCATTGACCTCTTCTTGGGGGCACTACACCCAAACCCCCATAAAAATAATATGGGGAGAAAACTATTCAAAATAAACCACTTGGTCTGATTAGGATCCACAAGACAAAAATCTCCCACTTGGAGGGTAATCAAACTCCACACCAATAACATCTCACTTGGAGACTGATCATAGTACTGCTAAACCTGTAGCTTCCACTAGAATATATCAGACCACCATGGACTCTACTATTCTCTTATTTTATTAAGTTTAGAAGACTAACTAAAGATAAAGAGGAATTCAACTTCTCCCTTGTCACTACCTTAGTAAACATACCCACTAGATTATCATCTACATGTATCTTGTCTAGCTTTAACTATCTATCATCCAAAACTAACTGAATGAAATGGTACCACAATTGTATGTGTTTTTTCTTTGAAAATGGAGCTAAATTATTTGCAAGATGAATGGCACTCTTACTATCTATAAACAAATAATTAGGCTTCTAATGGTGTCCCGATTCTTCCAAGAATAACTAAATCCATATCATCTCCTTGGATACCTCTATAGAAACAATATACTGTACCTCTATAGTGGATACAGCATTAACCTTCTATAATCTAGAAACCCATCTCATAATTTCCCCATCAATAGTAAATACATAACCTATACTACTCCACCTAGTATCAATATCCCCTGCCAAATCTGAGTCAACGTAGCCCAAAATATTAGTATTAGATCCCCCAAAGTGTAAACTCTTATTGGATGTTGCTCTCAAATATCTAAGAATCCATTTAACTACATTCCAATGCTCAATTCTTGGATGAATCATATACCTACTAACATCTCCCACTATATGTGCAATATTACATACCATAACATACATGAAGCTTCCTACAACTTAAGCATATGGTACCTTAGACATCTTATCCTCCTCTTGTGTCTTGTGACACCTCTCCTTAGTCAACTTCAAATGACTAGGTAAAGGTGTGCTGACAACTTTAGCATTCTTCATAGAGAAACATTGCAACACATTTGCAATATAATCAACCTAAGATAATGTCAATTTCTTATTCTTCAAGTATCTCTACAAATCTTCATACCATGGATTTTCTTTGCTACCCTAAAATCCTTCATAGAAAATCCATGTCAAACCCAACTACAACCATGTCATCAACATATAAACATAAAATAATGTAGCTACTATCATCCAACCTCTTAAAATAGACATAATAATATGAATGAAACCTACTATATTCATGCTCATGCATAAAAATATCATTTTAGATACCATTTTTGAGCTACTTGCTTCAAGCCATATAAAATTTTCTTCAATATGCACATTATGTTCTCCTTACCTTTGACCTCAAATCCTTGTGGCTAAGCCATATATATCTCTTCATCCAAATCATCATGAAGGAAGGTTGTTTTAACATCAAGTTTCTCTAAATACAAATATTCAATAGCCACAATACTTAAAATAGTGTGAATAGAAGTCATTTTAGCAACAAGAGAAAATATCTCATCAAAATCAATGCCCTTTTTTTAGCAAGTCCTTTCATAACTAACCTTGCCATAAATTTTTTCTTACCTTCGTCCTCTTCTTTTAACCTATAAACTCATTTTTTCTCTAAAGCCTTCTTACCTATAGGCAACTTGCATAAATCTCAGGTCTTATTTTTCAAAAAGGATTTCATTGCAAACTCCCACTAAATCTTTGCATCCACCTACATAGCTTTATCATAACATTTAGGTTCACCAACATCAGTAAGTAAAATAGAATACAAAGAAGGATAAAATCTTTCTCAAGGTCTAATTAGCCTTGTTGACCCTCTAACATTCATTGTGGTGTTTGTATTTGTTGTTGTAGTTGTTGCAGATTATGAGGAATTGCAGGAACATTAGATTTTGGAGTATCATCCTACACTATATGATCATCTTCTTTCTTCTCATGTTGATGCAACAGATATTTTTACAACACTTTCTCATTGAATATGACATGCCTACTTATAATTTTATGATTTTCAAAATCCCAAAGCCTATAACCAAATTTATTAATGCCATGTCCAACAAATACATATTTCTTTAACTTAACATCCAGCTTGGTTGTATATTTAGAATCTATACGAGAAAATGCTTCACAATTGAAGGTTTTGACAAAAGAATAACTCACCTTCTTTGTAATGCCCCACCAAGGGATCCAAATAATTAACCTAAAATTTTCACTAAGTTTAGTAGCATTTTTTTTTTTTTGAAAGTAAATACCACATATAACTTTTGCACAACAACGGAAGCAATAGTAATGTCCATCTGATAGTAAACATAACATACATAATAGATTACATTCTTTAAGATCCCTTAACGTTGGATTACATCTAGAAACATCTAACATACATGAATCCATCTAGTACAACATCCACATGAAATAATACTAATAAGTCCATGTTTATACATTACATTTCAAATACTCAATCATCCACTATACATGTCATAGGGTATGACAAGCTCAAAAGAATATACATACATAGAATAAGGTACATCACCCTATTCTAATCCATGATACATCAAAGTAAAGATAATCACATGATATACGTGATACCCATCATAAAGATCAACATAATAAACTAAGTGCATGGTTCCTCCCAACCGTTAATAGCATCATTAGACCATCATGGATCCTAGCCATCCCTCTGTGCGTAACATTCTAAATCACTGAAGAGATCATCAATACTAACATAGTAGGAATGTCACTCCTAATATATACAACCTTATATGGAGAAAGTAATCTAACATGCAAATAGAAGCATAAGATAACATCATCTAACATATGCTAATCATCAATGAAAAGGATACATATCCACCATCATGAAGGATGCATCAGCCACGATGTCTCAATGAATCTCAAATCATAAGAGTGAAAAATAAACTACCACCCGACCACGTGGTACCTAAGTGATCCACTCCCACCGTGCTGAGGAGATAATCTCAAGTCTCAAAAGGGCTAACAAAAAACATAGCACAAATCTCTATAAGTCCAAGAATCCTAAAAGTATACTAACTCAAAGGTTCCAATCACAAAATCTAACATCTAATCCCAGAGACACACAATGACATATAGGAACCTACTATGCAAGCGATAAAGTGTCATCACATTTATCACGTACAAGTTACCTTGGTAGTTAGCTAAACTCCATGGGTCAATATTGATCTAGTGTGGCCACTAGTATCCTCTCATACTGACGAGGCATACTACGGAATGCAACGTCACAACCATGCATTCTCACTACTCCCATCCTAGCCTGTACAAGCACTCAAGGCATGGGCGAGAAAAAAACACTTATCTTTTTAGGTTCATTTAGTTAGTATTAGTTGTGAATGTTATCACTTATTAATCCAACTTACAATGAGTTACCCTGCTAGCCTCTAAGGGCCCCGACCCCCATTGCAAGCCACTTCCTGTCACTACATGCAGATATCCTACCCTCATGCTCATGGAATCATAAATCTCAAAATCACAAAAGATAATCCATAATAAAATCATCAAATATGCATAAAAGCATCAAATCTCCATGAGAAAACATCCATAGAAAATCATGATCACAACAGCTCTCTATTGGCAACTGAAGTATCAATGATAATCAAAGTATCCAATGGTTCTCAATAACCAAATATATCTCAATCATACTGATCGAAGACTCCAAAAATGGTTGAGTCAAAAACATGTCACAACATGACATCATCAAGAATAAATCCACATCACAGTCCCATCACGATGACTAGAAAATAACCAAGGATAACTGATCGATGACCAAAGATAATGGTTGAGTCAAGTGTCTCATACATAAGAATCTCAACTATAACAATTAGTAATCACATCCAATACATAGAGCATTCCATCACATAACCATGGTTGGGTTTATAAAGATTGAGATTAAACATCATCATGACATCACAATCACATAACTCCCAAGCCTCTGGTAGACGTCCTATAACTAGTCAACACTAGTCAACCCAAAACCTAAAACAATAGCATAAAGAATACACAATACAAAGACATGTTTTGGTTTTGCTAAATTTTTGAATTTAAATGCAAAAGCCTCAGTTTACATTTCCAAGTTTAGAGATAGAATTTGGAGGAACATTTATACGTTTTGAATGAATACAAATCCATTCTTCACTTATAATTTTAATCCAAATGTCCCCCACCAATCTAACAATCAAATTTAATATACTTAATAAAACAATTAATTTAAACCATGAGCCATTGATATAAATCAATTATCAATTATACAATTATAAAAAAAATATTAATAATCATATTTACATATTATATACATACTTATATATATATATATATTTATATTAAAATATATACATATAAATACATATATGATTATATAAATTATTTGACCATTAAACAAAATCAATTTAACAAATTTGATTAATGCCAAAAATTTTAATAACAATTAAAATCGAATATGGAAAACATTTTTTTTTTAAACACATATTTATATAACATTACTGCTGGTACGCAAGACCCTATGGTCGCAGGGCATGCGATGTCAGTGGTACTATGTACCACTGCCGTCGTAGTACCTGCGACGACGATACATTGCGAACGTAGTGGGGTGCAAGTCTTGTCCTCCCCCCCCCCCCCCCCCCCCTGATTCAATGTATAAAATGTTTATAATTTTCTTTAAAATCGCTTACGTGATTCATGTTTGCGATTTGGTTTAAAACGTTTCTTAAGACATTTTCGCCCATGGGTATGTTATCCAGTTTTTTAACAAATATATATTATATATATACATATGTATGTATATATATATATATATACATATGTATGTATATATATATATATATACATATGTATGTATATATATATATACATATATATTGTTGGATACAATTGATAATTGCATGATTGTCTTTGATGTTACACAAATGTCATATTAGTCATCAGACAGTGTTAATCGAGCTCACTCGGTCATCGAAGAAAAGTAGCAGACAGTGTTAACCGAGCTCACTCGGTCATCGAAGAAAAGTAGCAGACAGTGTTAACCGAGCTCACTCGGTCATCGAAGAAAAGTAGCAGACAGTGTTAACCGAGCTCACTCGGTCATCAAAGGAAAGTCGGAGAAATCGGTGTTTACCGAGTTCACTCGGCGACTTAAGGATTTCACGAAATTCTCTGTATTAACCGAGCTCAGTCGGTTAACACAGGAATTATTTTCTGTGCAGTATTTACCGAGTTAAGTCGGTCAGCGAAGGATTTCTCGAAGGTTAAGTAATTAAAGTTAATTACTTTATGTAATGTATGAAGCCAACTTATAGCACAATTATTTATAATTGTAACTTGTATTTGAGCCGACTTGATAATCTGAAAGGTATATATGAAGGATCAAGTTGCGAATTCAAGTATGGAAGTATGAATGTGAAAAAGCTAGCAGATATGATTGAATATCTAATATGCGAATTATAAGGAAGGTCAGAGCAAATTTTTGAAGGATCAGAGATGCAGAGTTGCATTTGATCAGAGAGGATCTAGAGGAACAGAACAGAGATCTGTATCAGCAAAGATAAGTTGTATTTATTTCAGATCACTCATTGTTACTTTCTAACAATTGTAACAGTGTTTTCAAATCTCTTAACAGAGTGGGTTTAACAGCCTTTTGTAAAATCCTCTAACAAGGTGGCAATTCAGTTGAATTGATCTAAAGACCTCTAGCAAGGCCACTCCTAGCAGGGTGATTAAATCCTCTAACAAGGTCGCACCTAACAGTGTGTTTTGTAACCTTTAACAAGGTTGGCTCCTAACAGGGCTCACTTCAGAAGAGTGAAAAATAGTAACTAGTTACATTGGTGGTTTTTCCCATATTGGGTTTCCACATTAAATCTGGTGTCTCTTGTCTCTTGTTTCTTGTTTTTTCAGTTTGATTATATGAGTATCAGCAATGAGTATTTCCTTTGACATCTTAAGGGACTTGTGGGAAAAGTTTTTGTAGTAACTGATTCACCCCTCCCCTCTCAGTTACTCCATTCTCATTTCCAACTATATATATATATATATATATATATATATATATATATATATATATATATATATATATATATGTATTTATATATATATAAATATATATAGAATTAAAAATATCACAATATATGAAAATATTTACATATATATATATATATAAGAAAATTGACAATATATGAATACAAACATCAATTTTCAGAATTCCTCCATAGACTTTTGATCTCCAAAATTTCCAATAATTAATCTAATGGGTTTGACTATGAATCTCAACCCTAGCCCCATGTTCTTTTCAGATCTAGATTCTGATGCTAAATCGATCTTCCTTAGAAAACTCGCAGAGCAAGCTCCTCCCTTCTTCAGAGTTCTCGAGTCCTCCAATGCTCCAATTGCACTCCCAATGCTATGTCTAATCTTCTAGGAATGCCTGAATATAAACAGCTTTCAGGAAACATCTAGAATGCTTCTCGAAATAGCTCGAAGGTGTCACCAACTAAGCATGGGTCTTTTCCAACCTTCAAGATGAGCCATAGGGTTGTAGACACCATGTGCTTAATTGATGCACTAACCCCCGTGTTGTTGACACTTGAGAAATAGAAAAGTGCATTAACTCCCATGCAAGCTTATAACTCCAATTCACTTTTTATATAATTTCTATTTAAATATTTATAACTTTCATTTTTAATTCTTATAACTTTTATTATTACTGTTTATTTATTACTTTATTATTATTTTATTATTATTATTAATTTTAAATTTTCTAATTTATTTATTTCTTTTTCTTCAATTAATTCCCTTTTAATTAATTATAATCAAAATATCAAATAACATGATATTTATATTAATTTTCTCAAATAATTAATTTATTAATTGAATCTATTTATTAAGACTTAAGTAATAGAAAATCCACCATAGACCTCCAAGATAAAATATGAAAACCCATCATAGAGAAAATCACACAATATCAGTCTAAAGGGTTAAAAATCACGAATTATGTCATCTGACACATTCGATGGGTAAAATATCCAGATACTTGTCCTACCTCACTAGGACAACTGGCTTAAAGGTTTGGGATTTGGACTTGAGAATTTATCTCCCTACTCTTATCAATGAGATAGTATAATAGGGTATGCTCATCTTGGCAATTCAGGGAAGTCGATACCCGGTACCTACAACCTGCAAAAAACCCATGCATGTATATACAATATATAATGCTAAGCTAAACAGACAATGGCAAGAAGTGGTGCATCGTGTAGATCCTGACTAAGCAGGTGACTACAACTCACTTCCTTAACCACATCAAACACGCCATACAATAAGAAGACACGCACAACATACACATGCAAGTATGGGGTAAGTATCCATAATAAAACACACGAAATAATAATCATCTAACTAATCATCAATAACTGAACACAATATAATGATCATCATGTATGCATGAAATGTAAAGTCTAAATGATCTCATCACACAACCACTAAATCCATAACATAATGTCTGATAGTGTCAAAACAATACCACTAATCCATCAACATAAAACTAGTCCATCATAGTCTGATAATAATAGCAACAATATGTCTAGAAAAGATGTGAATAAGGGTAGGCACTACATTCTTACTAGTCAATGCTTCCTCTAGAACACTAAAACCCAAAGAGTAGATGGAACTCTATTAATCAAATATAGTAGTATTTACAACCTCCAACTATGTGCTTAAGGAAAACCTATCATACAACCTCATGCTTCTTGCACACTCCATTATAGTCATGTTCATGTATTTAGCAACTGCATTTTCATGTGGAGTCCTTGAAATAGTTGTCTATCTATGAATACCATTAGTGGAGAAATAATATTCAAATTCATGATTGTAATACTCACCACCATTATTAGATCTCACACATTTTAATTTCTTTCAATTCTTATTTTTAACCAAGTATTACAGTTTCTTTAAAGTTTGAAATATATCATATTTCTATCTAAGGAAATAAAAACACACTTTTCTAGTTGCATCATCAATAAATGTAACATAATAATGAAAGCCACCAAGGAAAGATACCTGAGCTGGTCCTCATACATTTGTATGCACAAGCTCTAATTTCTAACTTTGATTTTCCTTCCCAATCTTCACATAACTCATTGTCTTTTTTTTTCTATACACAATTTTTTTTATAGAAGTCCATATTAACACATTTCAAACCTAGTAAAACATGCTTTGAATGAAGTCCTTTCATACCTTTCTCACTTATGTGTCCAAGTCTTTTGTGCCACAATGTTGTATTAGGAATATACAACTATTTCTTCTCTCTTCTTAACTACATCAACTATTCCTAAACAATCATTTTTCTTTGAAACAATCAAAGTAAGAAGAATATGACTTGTACAAAGATGTAAGGTGCCTACTTTTACACCTTTTCATACTACAAGGGAACCTTTTGAAACCTTTCAATTTTTATCATTAAAAATAACAACACAACCCTCATCACCAAGTTGGCCTACTAGAATTAAATTCCTACTCAGCTTTGGAACATGTCTTACCTCATGTAGTAGCTCATGATTCCCATTTTGCAACCTAATCTTGAATTTTCCTTTCCAAAACTCTAATATGGTTCATTATCCCACCAAATAAACAAGCCTAGAATCCCCTTGGACATCATCAATGGGTAAAAGTACAAAATTGTGTCACCTTTCAAGCTGACTTATTAGAATTACTGAATATGAGTATTTCTATCTAAAAACTAATTTTTTCCAAAGATATGATCTAGATAAATTCATCCTAGCTAGGTTACATATGGTCTCACACTTTTCCAATTGGAAATGTCTATTAAATGCATGTTTTATACTAGTTTGTATCTAATTACTAAAGAAATACAATTATTTTGGAAAAGTGGCATATCATACTATTTTCTATGATTTTTTTAATAACACATAAACACCATTTTATAGATCTTAGAATCAAGAATATTCCCATATAGAGTTTATAGTGTTTTAATTAGATTGTAGTATATTGTAATTTAAAAAATCTACAAGTATGTATTTTAACACTAAAAAAGATGTCAATTTTGAGAAGGAAAATAATATTAAATCATATAAAACAAATACTATATGATGTTCTAGTGGAGAGAGTCCTTTTTTTGAATGTATACTTCTTATCCTAGTTAGAATAGATTTGTTTCAAAAAAATGTGGTGGGATATGAAAACTATCAATTTTATGTGAGTTGAAGTTTGAATCATTATAAAAGGGAAAATATAGGTCTAAAGCTGATTTTTATTTTTTATTTTTGTAGCTATATATCTTATCTATAACATAGTCTGAGATCAAAGGGAAATAACTTTATTTCCATCTAGTTCTGTGGTGGGAACTAGACCCCTAATTTTCATCATTTTTTAGTAGCTAAAAAATAATCTATAAAAATTAGGAAAATATATCAATTCTTATTCCAAATAATTATTAAAAAGTATAATCATAAACTTCATCCATTTCTACATATTTCATTAGTTTAGTTCATTTTCAAATTCAAAATAACAATGCCAATTTTTTGTCATTGAAAGTGAATGGTTATACTTTTGTTAGGCTTTTCCTTTACAAAAGGGTGACATAGGTTTGTGCTTTTACTCCAATGAAATAATCTCTATGATGCATAGCATGAAATGAAGCATAAGAATCTAAAACCCATAAACCATCTACACTTTCCAAAGATAGAAGCAAAGCATCCTCTTTGGATTTGTTGCTTACCACATTTGCGTCATTGTTCCCTTCTTGTTTAACTCCTTCATTGTTCTTTCAAGTACAATAATCTTACCACTTATGCCCTAATTTCATACAATACCAACAATTTCTTTGTCCTATGGATTGAGATCTCGTTCCCTTTGATTTTTCTCTTGATTTCTTACATTTTTTTGGAATTATTTTCTCTATCAATCATTCTGCCTCTACTTTGTGTGATTGAAGAACTTGCTAATGTAGATCTACTTGAGGTTTTCCTATGAGTTTATTTGCTTAAAATAACATCAATCACATCATCATATTTTAGAGTATTAGATTCAAAAATGGAATTACTGATAGCCATTACCAAGCCATTTCATCTCTCAGGAAAAGAGCACAAAATCAAGAGAGACCTAATTTCTTCATCAAAATTGATACCTATAGAAGATGAGTAACTAATAATAGTATTAGACTCATTTAAATGATCTAAAAAAGATCCACTTTCTATCATCTTTATATTAAATAAATGCTTCATGAGAAATATCTTATTTGAAGTGAAGGGTTTGTCATATAGTTTCACTAGGGTTTCCATCAACTCTTCTGTCATCTTCTCTTTTGTATTATTAAATGTCACTGATGGTTTTGAGCATAGTTGAATTCTTCCAAGTGCCTTTCTATCTAAAATCTCCCATTGCTCATTTGTCATAGTTCTCTGGTTTTTAGTTTTTCCTTCCAATGACTTCCATAAATCCTTCTGATAGAGATAGTCCTCCATTTGCATCTTCCATAACTAAAAGTTTTGCCCATTAAACTTGTCAACCCTTAGCTTACCCTCATCTACCATTATTTCCAGGACTCTACAGGGGCACTATCCCCAGACCCTATATAAATAATATGGGGAGAAAATCACATCAAATAAATCTTCAATTTTGATTAGGCTACACCTTACAACACATTTTGGCTATTATTGCTATCGTTAACATTTACTCTTTCATTTCTATTATTGTTCATTTTGTAGTTAGGATTCCTATTGAAATTCCTTCTATCCATTGTTCAAAATATTCCTATCTGTCTAAATTTATTTCATAATTGACATACAGGTATATTTGTTCTCTTATTGGTTCCATTCTAATTATCTTGGTGCTCTGCAAATTCTTGAATTATATTCAAAGTTGTCACATTTGTAACATACAATCTAGTTACCTAATCTAGTAGGTCTTTCTCCATCATCAAATCTATTTTTTTACCTCCTTATTTCATTACCTACATGGTTAGTATCCATAAAAATTATACTATTTCCATTATTACTATCAAACTTAGGTCTTTTACAATCTACTACTTTATGTTTGACAATTATAATAATCGAAATTAGTGATAGGTTTAAAAGAATTACTTGTGCAATCTCTCTTCATATGACCAACTTCATCACATGTAAAATTTCTACCTTTGAATTCATAACTAGTCTCCTTGGTTCAACTTCCTTTGCTTGTTTTGGTTCATCATATTTCTCAAATAGGTTAACATGCTCAACTTCTTCGAATACTTCTGTAGATTTGATCGGTTCATTCCTATTTTGATCAATTTCTTTAGGTTTGGGGTTTTCAACAACTAGATCTTGTTTAGGAGTAGGCTGGATAAAATCACAAACCTGTGTTACCCTTTTGTAAAGGAAAAGGCTAACAAAAGTACAACTATTCACCATAAATGACATAAAATTGGTATTATTATTTTGAATTTGAAAATGAAGTAAATTAATGAAAGGTGTAGAAATGGATGAAGTTTAGGATTATAATTTTTTGTAATTATTTCGAATATGAATTGATCCATTTTCCTAATTTTTAGACATGATTTTTTAGTAGTCAAAAAATGCTAAAAAATAGGGGTCTAGTTCCCACAACAAAATTATAAGGAAACAAAATAATTATTTTTTTATTTTGGACTATGTTATAGATAACATACATAGCTAGAACATTCAAAAATTAAAATTTTCATTAGACCTATATTTTCTCTTTTATAGTGATTCAAATTTCAACTCACCCAAAATTGATAGTTTTCATCTCCCACCACATTTTTCAAAACAAATCTATTCTAACCAAGGAAAAAATTATATATTCTAGAAGAGGACTCTCTCTTCTTGAACATCATTTATTTATTTATTTTTTATATGATTTAACATTTTTTCCTTTGTCAAAATCAACATCTTTTCGAATGTTAAAATACATGCTTGAAGAATTTTTTGATTACAATAGACTATATCTAATTAAAATGCTATAAAATCTATATGAGAATGTTCTTGACTTTAAGCTCTATAAAATTGGGTTTATATGTTATTAAAAAATCATCATAAAAAATAGTAAGATTTATTGAAATAACACTTTTCTAAAAAATATTTTTTTAGTAATTGGATACAAACTAGTATAAAACATGCATTTAATAGACATTTCCAAAAAAAAAAAGTGTGATACCAGATATGACTTAGCTAGAATGAATTTATCTAAATCATATGTTTGAAACATAATAATTTTGAGATATAAATACTCAAATTCCATCACTCTGATAAGTTATCGTGAAAGGTGAGACATCTTTTTACTTTCCTAACTTCAATTTTCTTGGCCAATTTTTCTCAAGACCTATCTTATCATAAGAAGATATCTGAAAAATAGTTGTTCATCAATTTTATTACTAGTGGAATAAAGCTTCTCTATTTTTTCTTAGCCTAAGTTAACTCTCCTTTTACAATGGTATTGTACTTCTCTAATTCTACATGTTATATTCTTATTAAATCTAATTTAGACATTACTTGAGTCAGATGGGATCTTAGGTCTGCATTCTATGTTTTTAGATTTGGTTCAAGCTTACTATCATCCTTCTTCAGACTAAACTTAAGTTTGACAATTTTCAACTTATGTTTCAAGATCTCATTTTATTTCTTGAGGGTTTTTAATTCATTATTTTCACTAGTTTTCTCTTTTGATTATTTTCTATATGTGGTATTATCTATCCTATCTTTCAGGTGACCAATATAATATTGTATGTCTTCACATTTTCTTTAAGTTTGTCTATTTCTTCTATAAGAAGATAAATTTTTTTAGGGCTTCTTCATGATTCCTCTTTAATTATTCCATATCCATAGGGGTCCTACTCAACTTCTTAAGCCTCTTATGAGTAACTTGTTAGAAACAATAATCCACCAAGATAACTGAGAGGGGGGCATGTGAATCAATTATCCAATAATTTAAATATTTATCAACCTTAAAAAATATTCTCCATTCAACTAAATTTAAAAAAAAACCATAACAAGATGCACATAGATAATTACACAAGATATGTTAACTAGGGAAACCCTTGATCATAGGGAAAATCCTGGTGGGAATGATGTCCACAAGACAATGTACTAATATAAATATTCCTTGTTAGAGAATGGACCCTGTTAGGAGTCTATTATAAAATTTAGTATATAGAATCCCTATTAGGAGACTTTGAATCCCTGTTAGGATATTTCAACTATGTTAGGAGTTGTAGTATTATGCATGCAAGAAGAGCCTACTGCCCAAACATGCAATTTCAATTACAAGAAGAGCTCACTACCCAAACAAGTAATTTACTATTAAGTTCCTCTTTACTCTATGTTATAAACCAAACTAAACTTTTTTAGAACTTGTAAACTAGTTCATGAACCTCATATACAAGTATCCAACTTTAGATGACTAAATCAAACTTCAACAATGAAGTTTCCTTCACTTCCACTCTGCTCTACACAAATTTTCCTTCTACCCTTTGTGCTCATTTTAATCATCTCATATAATCACACTAAGATAATGGAAAATATCCTTCCCTTATATTGAATCCATAAAACAAATATATGAGTCAGCTATTACACCTTGTGAATTAACTATTACAAGACAACATTAAGAACATGTTACACTTAGTGATAACATAAATCTTCTACCTTGCAACTTGAATAAATTTCCATACACATAATATTATGATAAGAAAGATTATCCACATCACCATCAACATGTCTTCTTCATATCCTCAACCTTGATTCTATGTATAATAATTCTGCTAAGAGATATAACAAGTTTATCAAAACATGCCTCTGTAAACTATATCTCAAAATATACATCACCAAAACTTACATAACTTTTTCTAGACTCAACATCTCTTCACCTAACGTTAACTACATATAGTAGATACTCAAAAGTATCTCCCATAACCTTGGGTGGTGAGAATACTCATCTAGCCATTTGTACCAATTTGATCGTTCCAATGTTCTTAGACTATCAAATACTACAAAAAATGCTATGTTGATATTAATGATAAACACAGTCATGAATGTCACATATCATCATGATAATGATCTAGCCATGTATCTACAATACTCCCTCATAGGAATATCATAAGAATTTATACTTTCAAAAATCTCCCCCTTTGGCATTGATGGCAACATAGATGAAAGACATCTAGTGCCAAGAATACCAATAGTTAAAGACTATTAGCCTTTCTATTCAAATCCTCTTCATCAATCATTCTACCAAACTACTAAACTTCTCTTGAACATGTTGTACTAGTTCTTACTTATTTTCCAACTTGTTTATCATGCTAATATTCTCCCACATTGACATCAATTTCAAAGGTTTTAGCAACCATCAAAACTTTGCAATAATTGGTTCTTACTAGATCAAGTGTCCAAAGAAACTATTCAAAAACAACATCCAATAAAAGTCCTAGATTACTCTATCCCTCATAGATACTACCCCATATAGGAAGAATCAACATTTAGTCTAGAAAAACACTGGTGCTCTATTACACTAGACTAGTGCATCCTTACATCTTCTACTCTAATGCAGGAAGGGGCATAACCCCTAGCATACCTCACAAATACTCAAAAGTATCTTTGGAAAGAGGCTTAGTGAAAATATCTGTAATCTACTCTTTAATGCTCACATAATCCAATCTAATTCCTTTTTTTGCAAATTTCTCTCTCAAGATGTGATACTTGATAGAAATGTACTTTCTTATAATGTAACACTAGATTCTTAGACATATTTATTGTGCTTGTGTTGTCACAATGTATGAAAAAAGCTTCACTGAATTTTATTCTTATATCCTTCAGCATCTGCTTCATCCAAACAACTTGATTACAATTTTTTTCTACTGCAACATATTCTAATTCTACTATACTTTGTGAGGTACAATCCTACTTCTTTCTTAGCCAAGAAACTAATCTTTCTCCAAGAAAGAAGGCTCCACCACTATTTCTCTTTTTTTCATCCACATTGCCTGCCCAATCAACATTAGTATAAGCATATAGAGTAAAAAAATTAGACTTATCATATCACAATCTAAACTTTGGTGTTCCTTTCAGATATCTATATCCTTTTGACTAATGCATAATGTGATTCTCTAGGATTATCTTAGAAATTTTCAACAATTCTAATTGCATTTTCTATATCTGGCCTTGTGTGAGTTAGATATTGCGAACCTCTGATCATAGATCTTCACTTCTTCTTCTCAATAGTAGGTGTCTCATTCTTTGTAGATAAATTATGTCCAATTATCATAAGTGCTCCAATAGGTTTATAAGTTTCAAATAAAATCTCTTCAAAAAATTCCTCAAATACTTAGCCTCAAAAATAAAGATTCCTTCTTTATCTTGTCTAACTTTTAATCCTAGAAAACATTTCATTTATCCTATCATACTCATTTCAAATTCCTTCTTCATTTCTTCTGCAAACTTTTCACTTTCCCTATAATTTAATCCAAATATGATATCATCAACAATTTTTTCAAAAAGCATTAATCCATCATCAATTTCTTTCTAATAGAGATTGCTAGCAGCCATACCTTTGCTAGATCCAAGATATGTCAAATTCTTGTCTAACCTTGCATACTAGGTTCTGGGTGCTTGCTTCAAACCATACAATGCCTTCTTCAATATGCATACTATCTCCTTTCCATCTATTAAAGGACAACCTTTAGGTTGTTCACTGTATGCCTCTTTTTCAATTTCTCCATTCAAAAATGATGACTTGACATCCACCTAACATACTTTGAGTTTCTTATATGTTGCATATTCTAAGAATAATCTTACTACTTATATTATTTCCGTAGGAGCATAGGTTTCATTATAGTCTATTCCTTCTTTTTGTGAGTAACCTTTACATACCAATCTTTCTTTGTTCCTTACAACTTTTCCTTGTTCATTCATCTTATTCCTAAATACCCATGTAGTTCCTCTCACATTCTTGTTTGCTAGTTTGGGAACCAATTTTTGTTTCATATCTATCTTCAAATATTCATCTTTACATACTTCATCTACATTCTTAGGTTCAAATTGAGATATCAAACATAGTTCTTCATTGAATCTTTTCCATATTCTTTCCCAAAGTAGGAGTTGTTATCTCAACTCTTGCCTCTACTAAAGGTTTTGAGATTTTTTCATATCTTGGATCTCCTTCATTTTGTGAATCAGTTTTAGTCTCAAGAAATACTTTATCATTCCTTAGTTTAGTAACAACATCATTATCTAAATTCTAATCAACTATTCTTTCTTGTATCCTAAAATTCTCATTAGCTCCCACATTTTTAGTTTCTATAATAGAATTAGTTCTCTGATTATAACATCTATAAACCTTTATTTTTAATGAATAACCAAGAACCATACCTTCATCACTTCTAGCATCAAATTTACCAATATCATCATCTCTCTTGATATAACATTTACTACCAATTTTTTTGAAATACTTAAATGTAGGTGAGTGACTGAACCATAGTTCATATGCAATCTTGTTTGTGTCTTTCCTAGATTGTACTAAATTTAGAGTGTATACTTCTATATTCATAGTTTCTCTCAAAAGCATCTTGGATACTTCATTCTCAACTAACATAGCACTTACAACTTCTCTTAGTGATACATTTCTTCTCTCTACTATACCATTCTATTCGGATCTAATAACTATCTTTTGATTCCATTTTCTTTGCAAAACATGTTAGACTGACTTGAACTAAATTCTCCTACTCTATATGATCTCAAACACTTAATCTTCATGCCTAATTCATTCTTAACTCTATTCTTCAATATCTTGAACTTATTAAATGCCTCAAATTTTTCTTCAAGAAATGCAATCCACATCATTCTAGAAAAGTCATCAATTAAAATCATGAAATACCTTTCACTATAAAATCCTTAGTCTTCATAGGACTACTAAGATCTATGTGTAAAATTGCTAATTTCTATATAGTAGTACACTTCTTGTAGGGAAAAGAAGTTTTGTTATGCTTTTCCAAAACAAACTCCTTGTAAATTGTGTTAGAAGGTTTTAAAATTGTAGGAAAATCTCTAACCATAAACAAACCACTCATCCTGACAATGTTGTCAAAGTTTATATGACAAAACCTCTTTTGCCATAACCAACTATCATCTACCTTTGTAACCAAACATGTCATTTCAGTAGGATTCAACTAAAATACATTACCTTTGGATTTGGTTCCTACTCCAATTATCTTTCCATCTTTGTCTTTGATTATTCATGTCTTTTTTATGAACTACAATTGATAACCTTTATACACTAGTTGTCAAATAGTTAGTAGATTATGCTTCAAACCATCAATAAAATATACATTGTTAGCATTAGTTTTAGCAACAAGAGTTATAGCTCCATTACCTTTAACATGGCATGATGTATTGTTTCCAACTCTTACAATACCTCCATCCAAACTTTTGAAGTAAACAAACTTGTTCATATTTGTTGGAAATATATGTAATAGGCTAAGTTACTGATAGGTGAGGTGTGAATTAGTAACCTATAAAACTTAATCGTTTATCAAAAAATAATCCTTCTTGTATATTCTGATCTAATTGCATGCATGAAAAACTGAAAGAATCAAAACATTCATAACACTTTTGACACACAATATGGTGACCTAGAAACCTTCCAAATAGAAAGTAAAATTGGGGAGGGGATGATACCCAAAATCTTTGGTACTATAGTATAAAGTTGGTCTATTAAGGCTTACAATAATCACTTTTGATGATCAGACCTATTATGACCAATAAAGACTGCTAGGTGTACCTTGCAAAAGGATTTATAACATACAATGAAGTATGCACTTAGAAAGAGATTTACAAAAGATTATTAATTTTACCTTGTGAAAAGATTTAACTGATCCACCTATTAGGATGAAATAGTGACTGATCTCTAATCTATAGCTTCATTTGTTAATGACATTCCTTTGAGTGTAATGATCACCTTGTTGTGATAGATAAATCTTTGTTGCTCCTTATACTGATATACCCTTTGCTCCTTATACTGATATACCCTTTGTACTTCTCTACTTATTACTTCCATATTATATATTGGATGTGATACAATACATTACATATATACTGAGCCAAATTATAATTCAACAAAGTCAGCTAGAATACAAGTTTACACAAAATAGACAAAGTCAACCCATCTACAAAAACTCAGGTTATAAAGACTAGCTTGACAAGGATTTGATACTTGACATCTAATGTCAATGTTTGGTACCATCATGCATTTGGTAGATGTAGAAGCTTGGTCCATACTGATTACTTCCAAGTAGTCTAGACTTGTTCTGCACTAGTGACTTGGTGAATACTATGAAACTCAAAATATAAACTAAATCACTTGATTCACACTACATAGCTTGGTCAATGCTATCACAAAAAGCTTTCTATAAACTAAATCACTTGGTTAACAATGAGTGGCTTGGTTAACATTGGATTCACATCACTATAACTATGAACTCGATAAGCATTGATGAACTTGGTTTACACTAAGGAACTTGGCATACACTGAGATGCTCAATTTACACTGATGATCACCAACTTGGTAGAAATAGCTCTATGTAAACTAAATATTGTTCCTTGAACTTGGTAACAACTATTGAACTTGGTAAAGCCTAGAATGCTTGGTTAACATTGTTAACTATACAATAAGCTTGATAGATACCATCTGTCTAAAAAAGCGTGTCTCACTAATAACAAACATGACTATAAAGTCAACAATCTCCCCCTTTGGTATTAGTGAGAAAAAAACATATAAGTCAAAATTGAATTCAAAATGTTCAAGAATACCATTTATTCATCACTTGTGTCTCCAACTTGGTAGAGTACTCTATTTTTGGGAATTCTCAAATCTTCTTTTGCAAGAGATGCTTCTCTAAGTAGCTTTACATATATGATATGATAATGCTCACCTATACATATATACACTATAAACTTTTCATATCTAATATATACACTTTCTCCCCCGTTATGCATAATACATCTTATATTAGATCTTCTCCTCTTCACAATATACATCTTCTCCCCATTTTTGACATTAATGCTAGAAATGCATGTTGTATACTATACAATAATTCCAAATTGTGACAAGAAATATGAATGTATATTTAGAATCAACCCCATTTTCTTGTCTCAATTTTCTTACAACACATTGCATGTGTGTAATAAAACTTGAACTTCTACTGAAAGTTCTATCATGTGATCTACTACTGAGAATTTGTTATCATAGATGAGGGTTTTGGCATGTGCAATACACTTTTGCAATGCATCCATGTTTGAGAGAGTCATGCCTTGTATGTTTACTAGTGTATATATTATTTTGGCTTCTTCTCTAAGCAATCTTTCCTATATATCAGTAAAAAATATGATCTTTGTGAAGTGGGCAGAGCTATAACTTAGGTCAAATTGCAATTATTGTGCACTTTCCTTTAGATCTTCATCATCTTTGAAATTTTATTTTGATTTCCTTGGTGAAAATTGAAGTATGATAGAGTTTATTGAATAATGCAATCACATTGTTGCAAGAGGTCTCCAATGAGCTTAGAATAGTAGATAGATCTACTTGATGAATTGCAATATTCTATGCACTTAGCTCCAAAAATTTCTTCTCCATCCTCTATGAAAATTTCTCCTATCCATTTAGATATTCATTGAATTTCTAGACTACCTCTACTAAGTAATCCAAAATTGGTTGAGAGGTGTCAATCTCCATGTTGAGTGCCTCTACTGGAATATTCTTTGCATCTTCAAGAACTCAAAATTCTTTATTTATTTCTTCTCTAAACCTCTCTTGCTTAGCTTTCTTCTAAAGTAGATCTCCAAATATATGCATTTGATCAGGATTAATATTAGAGATGTCCCAATTTAGACTAACAATGTCCTCATCAAGATCAATTTCCTCTTCTTTGTCTTTACCTTTATTCAAAATTTTTTACTCAGTTGAGACTTTGTCTCAATTGTCTTTGTATTTATTACTTACATACTAGGAATGGAAACAATGGTAGAAATAATAGGACTAACTAAAAAATTATATATTGCACTCATTAATGAAATACCTTGTGTAACAAAAATTGATGGAGGAGGAAGTGCTAACTACTTGGTAGATGATGTACTTGTCACTTGTTTCAATGAATTACTAAGATGGACATGTGCAAACATTGTTTGAGTGCTTGTACTTACAATGTTTTACATAATCAATCTTGTCGTACATTTCTCTAGGCTTAATTTTTTCAAAGTTTCACTTGGAGAATGAGGAAGTGAGGCTATGACCACTATTGCAATTTTCTCTAGGTCGATCTCCTCAATTCTTTGAACTTCAAGTAGATCTTCCTCAATAGCTTCCAATTCCTATTCTTTTTCCTCACCATCTATGTTATTATAATGTGTTACTTCTTCATCATTATTATCTTCTTCTTCCTTGTCATCATCATCACTTTTATTGTCATCCTTGTCACTAACATTAACAACAAAATCACTCTTTTTATGAAGATTATAAATAGTTTTTCATGCATTGGTAGCATTTTTCACTACATGTTCAATGTCATTGATGAAAATTAGATAAGCGTTAAACTTCAAGGTAATATTTTCTTCATTCTTCTTTAAGGATTATTTTATTTCCTTGTCACTTAAGCTTGGCATGAGTTACCTTAGGGTATGATCATATATGTCTATAGCAGTTTGCCTTACATGCTTCCATCATAGCTTAACTTTGTCCATTAATTCATTTATAATTTTTTGAACAAGATACTATGGAGAATATTTCCTTTATCCCATCTTAGACATAAACATGTCTTCGATTTGCTTCTACTCTTCTGTAGTTCTTATTTCATACCTTAGTTCTTTGAAATTTTCCATACTAGCTCTCATTTCATTTTCTTTCAACTTTTCTTGGAAACAGGGTGGTGTTGTTTTGAAGATTACATCTCTAGCTTTCTTCCTCCTCAATGCCCTCCTTGTGAACACAATAGTAGATGGTTTGATAGGTTTGGTTATAATAAAACTACCTTTCTTATTTACAATTTCTTCTTCTTCCAACTTTTCTTCATCTTCTTCTTCATCATCCTCAATGTCATTACCTTTGCCTTAAGTAAACTAAAGAGTAGAGCTGGTTTTCTATTTTTCAATTCTCTTCTTTCCTTTCTAGACTACCTAAGGCAGTTTTATTTCAAGTTCTATTCTTGCCTTTACTTCATTATAGGTCCCAAAGTATGCAACTTTTTGGTTAATAGGCTCATTTAACAGTGCTTCAATAATGTGCTTGGTTTCATCAATGTTAACCTCATAACCTAGAGGCTTGACCCATACATTTCTTGTTCTAACTGCTAGAATATATAATCTACCATAGTCAATCATAAAATGAATATCATCTTTGTAATAATCAACAAGTTTCTTTGTTATCCTGAATCTATTATTCATTTTGTCCTTAAATGCATCAAAGTAGTTATCCATAACACTAGTATAGTTTTCTCCCATTTTGTCTATATATTCATTGATATAATAAAGAACGGGTACACCCTTCCTCCATATGAAGGTACTACCTTTAGATGGGAAAAGCTTTTGCACATAGAAAAATAAACAATTTAAGAGTGATCAAACTTGCAAGGATTGTTCTTTTAATTTCTTATACTCTCCATATTTTTGTTGAATTGATCCAACATCAACTTGGCAAAGTCAAGTGATAAGTAATTTTTGACCACATTGTATGTGAGATCCACTGCTTCGCATGATACACTAAAGAGGATGCTTGAGTTGTATATTTTGTGCATGATGACATGTATCCCAAACTTCAATTATGTATCTATAACATATCTAATCTTTATCCACTTCCATCCCAATTGGCAAGGGTTTTCTTCTCTAGCTCAACCCAACTTACGGTTTTGGTCATTTTATTTTTTGCCAACATTGGAAGACCAATGATCATATGGATCATATTCTTGGTTATCACAATAGGTTTCTCTAACCACAACTGACCATTATGCACACAACGAAGGATAAATCTTATACATTTGATGTAAAAATCTTATGGCATGTGCAAAATATGAGTCAAACCCTTTGCTTCTAGGTGTTGATGCTCCAGTTTTAACGCACCATTCACACAAAATTCTCTCAAGGATTCATCCATTTCCAAAGTTCTAATATCTTGAATAACACACTCAAATGTGAATGAATATCATTTACTAATAGTACCTTTGATGGAATTTGTGATTTTTCTCCACTCAAATCTAGGGTTTCTACAATAGTTGGACTCAGCTTGAAGTCTGGTGTCTTCCATTCCACACCTCAAACTAACATTTCTAACCCTTTCTTATATTTTTGGCTAGTGGATGCCATTTTTCTTAGTAGGGTTTGAGAGAACACAAATATCTTAAATAGATGCTTAGATTGCTCAGATGTTCATAAATTGTTATACACAAATAGCTTTGAATAATTTGTGGTGACAAATGAATTCTATTTTTCTCTTCTAATGAATTTTTTCCTTTCAATTAACATAAATGCCTAGTATGATTATTCACTCAAATGATAGACTATCTTCCACTTTTCTTGCATTAAGTACTCGATAGAATCATCCATGCCTTAGTGACCATGTAACAATTCTTTCAAGCTTTCTTGGCAAGGTTTGTAACCCGACTTCACTTGGTAATGACTAGCATCTCCTTAAATACTTAGTGATCCCTTTGTATCTTTGGTTTTAATATGGATTTTCCATTATACTAATTGGAACTAATGTGAGATGTCTTCTTCAGAATCCTAGTACTAGTTCTCCTTGTGAGAGATCAAGTGGAAATGCTTGAGTCACCCAATTATTGAGTGACATGTTTATCATTTCTCAGACTTGCATTCTTAGAATATTTTGGAATTCATTATTGTCTCATCTCCTCTCTAATTTTTTTAGCCTTGGCTGTCTTTTCATCTTCAATTCTTCCAATATTCATACAATTCTATGCAAGATGACCAAGCTCTATACAATTGAAACATCGTCTGGTAGTGTCTATTGTCCTCATGTGATGTTTTACACAATTCATTCCAATGTTTCCAAATTCTCCATAGTAATGAAATTTTCACCAAGTGTTATAGTACCAACCAAATATGGCTTTTACAATCTATTCTACTTGATTCAATATCTTAGTTTTGCATTCTGAAGATATGTGCCACTGCTTCTTACATTCTTAATATTTTCCTTTAAATTTAGGTTTCCTTTTGCACTCATTAGCTCTATGATCATTCTGATTGCAATTGTAACATTTTCCATTGAATTTAGCTTACCCATTCCTCCAACATGTGTTTGATGTATGGCTTTTTTTACCATAGTGACTACAAGTAGGTATTTGATTCTTTTGAGCTTCTTGCTTGGATCATTCACCTTCTTTTGTATATACAATTCATGATTTTCCTTTTTGTTTGTAATGGTTTTTCTCATTCAATTGATCCATGTCTTCTTGAGATTTCATCATCGCCACATTTATTTTCTTTTTAGTGTTTAGGTAATTTAGTATTCTTTTATTTTCTAATTTTAGATTCATGATTTTTTCCTTTGCATTAGTGAGTTTGTTAGTGAAATAGATAAATGCTAAATTTCATTTCTTTTTCCCTTTTATCTCTTCTTTTGTCTTTTTTTCTCTTCCATGACTTCACACAATATTTCTAACTAAATTTCTTGTTCTCTTCTCAATTTTCTTATGTCTTCTTAAAGTTAACCATTTTTCTTTAATAGTTCTTTGATTGCTTCATTGGCTTCATCTGAATTGTCATTCATCTAGATTGCAAGATCTTTTCTTCTTTTCAGGGATTGAGAGAGTTTTTCCTTTTCTTTCTTGAGTTGTCCAATAGCCAATTCCAAATCTAGCTTCTCATTTTCAATAGCCTTATCAAGTCTAAATACCTCCATATCCTCTGATATTTTCTCAATCTATTAAACTTCTTTCCTAAGAATCACAATGCTCTAATACCACTTTTTGAAAATATATATGTGATAGTATAAGTTACTAAGAGGGGAGGGGTGAATTAGTAACCTATAAAACTTAGTCCTTTATTACCATTTAATCCTTCTTATATATTTTGATCATTGTATGCATGAAAAATTTAAAGCATCAAAACATTCATAACACTTTTGACACACAATATGGTGAAAAAAAAATGTTCCAAATAGAAAGTTAAGCAAGGGTGGGGATGATGCCCACAAGCTTTAGTACTGCACTATAAATTTGGCTTGTTAAGGCTTACAATGATCACTTATGATCATCTGCACTATTTGGAGCAATAAGAACTACTACCTCTAGCTTGCAAAAGGATTTACAAATATACAATGAAGTATGCACTCGATAAAGATATTTACAAAAGACTATTGACTCTACCTTGTGAAACAATTTAACTGATCCACCTACTAGGATGAAAGAATGGCTGATCTCTAATTTGCAACTTCATTTGTTAAATGAGATTTCTTTGCGTGAAATGATCACCTTGCTATGATAGATAAATCTTTGCTACTCATTATATTGTTGTAGCCTTTGTACTTCACACATTTTGGGCTTCTCTACTTATTACATCCATACTACATACTGGATGTGATATCATACATTATATATATACCAATCCAAATTTTAATTCAACAAAATCGGCTATAATACAAGTTTACACAAAATACACAAAGTTGGCCCACCTACAAGAACTCAAGTTCTAAAGACTAGTTCAGTGAGGTTCTGATACTCAATATATTTTTCCAATGCTTATCATTGTCATGCATTCAATGTGCATAGAAGCTTGGTCCATACTGATCACTTCCAAGTAGTCTAGACTCAGTCTGCACTAGTGACTTGGTGAATACTATGAGACTCGACATATAAATTGATTCACCTTATTCACACTACGTAGTTTAGTCAATGCTATCATAATGAGCTCAATATAAATTAAATCACTTGGTTAACACTAAGTGGCTCAATTAACATTGGATTCACATCACTATAACTAAAAACTTGGTAGGCATTGATGAACTTGGTTTGCACTAAGGAACTTAGCATACACTGAGATGCTTGATTTACACTATTGATCACCAACTTGGTAGAAACAATTTGACGTAAACTGAATATTATTCCTTGAACTTGGTAACAACTATAGAACTGGGTAAAGCCTAAAATGGTTGCTCAACATTGTTGATTGTACAATAAGCTCGATAGATACTATTTGCCTAAATAAGTTTTTGTTACTAATAACAAACATGACTGTAAAGTCAACACATATCACCAATCATATGATGTGAACAACCATTCTTAATTATCTAATAATATTTCTTTTCAAACTGTGATACCAAAGCTACATTCTTTGGGCTTTCTTCTTTGATTGCTACAAATCCTATTTCATCATCACTAGAACTTACTACCTATTCATCAGATTCATCTTCTTTATTTACATATAGACACTCTTTATCTCTTCTAAGTTTGAAATTTCCTTTATAATTTTTGTCTCTTTTAGGACACTTAGATTCATAATGACAAAATTCATTACAAGTGCAACATTTAAATATTTTCTTACCATATTTTTCTATCCTTACCAGAAAGGTGACTCCTTCAATATTTCTATCCTCATTAGATCTACTACTACTAGCAAGTCTCCTCTAGCACATGTGCTCCTTGATAGACTAGGTTGAATATTCAAGGCATTGAATAGTGTTTCTATTTTGGTCAATTCTCTGGACTATCTAAGCTCATTCTCAGCTACTTCAAACTTTCAAAGCAATGTCTCATTTGTGAAATCTTTGGTACAAGATATCACCAACTATATCATTAAAACTACTTACTTAAACAATGGTGTTAAATTCTTTAATATCTTCCATATGACCTCATCATCTTCTTTAGTTCCTCCTTGATATTTAATACCTATAGTGATTTCTAATATGCTACCAAAATATAATCATATAGATTCATCTTACATTGTTTTAGAATCTTAAAATGCACAAATCCAATTTTGTAGCCTCAATTTCATAGAATGTTCATCACCTTCAAAACTAGTTTCCAAATCAAATGTGAAGTAACAAGTGATTTTACCTAATTGTATTCAATTTTAGGAAGTGCAGTCAATAGTGCTTCTCTAGCTCTCATGTCACACATAAAAATACCTCTTTCTTCCTCTATATAAATATCTAAATCTTTTTTAGCAATGATTGTCTTTGATTTTTTTTTTCAATATCCAATATCCTAGACCCATGTACACAATAGATGTGTCTTCATCTTTTCCTTCCAACTATCATAATTTATTCCATCAAAATTTTCTCTATCTTTCCTAAACATGTTTTCCATGAATGTCCCAAATTTGTTAAACTTTATCTTTAAGGACCTAATAATCTAATACCAATTATTAGAAGAAATAGTCCACCAAGATAATTGAGAGGGGGGGGGGGGGGGGGGGGGGGAGGGGGGGGTGAATTAGTTATCCAATAATTAAAATATTTATCACTATTAAAAAATCTTATCCATTCAACCATATTAAACAACCATAATAAGATGCACATACACAATTACACAAGATATGTTAACTAGGGAAACCCTTGATCAAAGGGATAATCCTGATGGGAATCATGCCCACAAGATGATGCACTAACATAAATATTCCTTGTTAGAGGATGGACCCTATTAGGAGTCTATCAAAAAATTTAGTACATAGAGTCCCTTTTAGGAGACTTTGAATCCCTATTGGGAGTTGTGCCAACTCTGTTAGGAATTATAGTACAAAATATGCAAGAAGAACCCACTACCCAAACATGTAATTTCAATTACAAGAAGAGCTCACTCCATAAATAAGTAATTTACTATTAAGTTCCTCTTTGCTCTATCTTGTCAACCAAACCAAACACTATTAGACCTTGTAGACTAGGTACGAACCTTGGATCCAAGTATCAAACTTTATATCACTCAATTAAACCTCCACAATGAAGTTTCCTTCACTTTTTCTCTGCTCTTCTCAACTTCACATTTTTCTCTTTTTGTTAGTTTCAATCATCTCATATCATCACACTAAGATAAAGGAAAATTTCCTTCCTTTATACTAAATCCATAAAACAATTCTCTGGGTCATCTATTACACTTTCTTAATTAATTATTATAGGACCACATTAAGAACATCTTACACTTAGTGATAACATAAATCTTTTGCCTTGCTACTTGAATAACTTTCCATACATGTAATATTATGATGAGTGATCTTAACTGCATCATCATCAACATGTCTTATTCATATCCTCAACCTTGATTCTCATAATAACAATTTTGTACCCTACATTAACTGCATATACTAGATACTTATAAGTATCTCTAATAATGTCAAATAGAGAATACTCAACTAGCCATCCATACCAATTTGATATTTCTTTTTTTCTTCGATTAGATACCGCAAAAAACTACTATGTTGAAATTAATGACAAACATAGTCATGAATGTAACATATAATCATGATAATGATCTAGCCATGTATCTATAATTCTTCACCATAGGAATATCATCAGTTTATTCATGCTTCCACCATAACTTGGCTGTGATAGTAATTATTAGAAATAGATAATATTGAGGGGGCCAAGTGAATTAGTATTCTACAAACCTTTTCCTACAACTAGATATTATTAATTACTTTACAACATACATATGAAATTAAACCAATAATAATGAACAATAAATAAAACCATACATAAAGATAAAAAATAACACCATATTTTGTTAAAAAGGGTAACCTTTCCTAAGGGGAAACCCTACTTGGGATGATACCCACAAAATGACCCACTAAACAAAGGAATCGTGCTAAAGATATTGACCCTATTAGGATTCTATGAATTATGTATAGTTCCTAGTGCTTGTTGGATGACTAGGTCTAGTTAAAAGCCTCAACCCTGTTAAGATTTTCTTCAACCCATAGGATTTGGTAGTACAATTGAACCTGTATGCAAGAAGATCCAAGTACCCTAACATGAAGTTATACAATATAGTGCCTTTATATAAAAACAAGATAGATAACCTTTTTATTACTGACTATTGTAGTTTGCAAATCTATGATATAATATGAAAATTCATATCACAGATCTCTGATACAAGTTTGCATGTCATATTCATACTTCACATAAAATCATCATATAATTTGCATTCATATTACAACACATTCACAAATCTTCATAATTCGCATGTAATGGTTCTTTACTTATACTCTTGTCTTTGACAAAAACTCTTACAAAGTGATGCATTTACAGGCTATGCTAATTTAGGGTAAACATCTAGGACTTATTCCATAGATAATTAAGTAATTATTTTTTGATTGAAATAATTCCTTAACACCTTATTTATCTATTTGTATTGTACTCTATTCTATTGTATATACTTCTTTTGCTAGTGTTTTACTTATAACTTCACTTGTACTATCTATACTAATCTGCACACTTAGGTACATCATTATGAAAATATATTATATATTTCATCAACTATGCATATGGAAAATATCTTTGTAGCCTTCGTAATACCAAAAATAATCACTACGTTGCTAGTGAAACTCTCTAACACTTAAAATAATTTTATGTCTATAATTGTAGAATCTTCAACTATATATTTTTCATCTCACTCTGAGGTATATGTTTCCATAAATTTAAACCCCAACTCATCCTACCTAGCCATATTTCCAACACATTTACACATTTACCATTTGTCCATGTTGTATGCAACATATTAAAAAACTTATGTTGAATGTGGAAAAACAAATGCATGATGAGTGATCTAACTCTAAAAGGTTGGTACTTATGATTCGTAATCCTCTTAATGTTCTCATGTAGTTGTTCTATTATGATCTTACAGATATTAAATATTTCTCTTGTAATGACCATCTTATAGGCTATATGAAAAAAATCCTATTGAAATTGTATTAGGTTCTCAACTATATGTCACCTAGTATCCAAGGATTTTATGTGTTAGTCTTGCATCAATTTTCCTAATATTAGATAGAATCATTCCTCTTTTGTTCTACTTAGATCCTATAAAATCTTATACCTTGTAATTAACAATCTTTATTTTTGGAAATATAGATGGATTAACCTAGAGGGGGGTGAAACAATTACCACAAAAAAAGCCCACAGTTCCCTTAGATGTCTAATAAAACTATTTTCTGTTGTCACTTGATAAACATACATAAAATGTTGTAACTCAATAAATGCAGTGTATGCTAACTTTAACAGATCTTAAACATTCATATAAATATCTTGCAAACATAAAAGAAATAGCATGAACACATTAGACACCAGATTTAATGTGGAAACACAATATGGGAAAAAGCACCAATGTAACTAGCTGTTGATTTTCACTCTTTTGAAGTGAGCCCTGTTAGGAGCCAACCCTATTAAAGGTTACAAAACACACTATTAGGTGTGACTCTATTAGAGGATTTAATCACCTTGTTAGGAGTGGCCTTGTTAGAAGACTTTATAACAATTCAATAGAACTATCACCTTGTTAGAAGATTTGAAAATGGCTGTTAAACCAATTTTGTTAAGAGATTAGGAATCACTGCTACAATGATTAGAAAATAAATGAAATGACCTAAATGAGATGCAATTGAATTTGTTGATTACAGATCTCTATTCTATTCCACTAGATCCTTGTCGATTGAATATAGTTTTACTACTCTTCAAGGATATCTAACCATCCTTCAAAGTTTGCTTCACACTTAATCAATCCACTTGCATGCTCATTCATTCATTCATTTCCAAACTCACACTTAGAATTCTCAACTTGACCTTTCATATATACCATTCAGATTATCAAGTCAGCTCATTCACAAGTTACAATCACCAATAATCATTACCATAGTCAGCTAGAAATAATACTTAAAACAATTAAGCTTTATTCCATATATTAATAAAATCCTTCATTGGCTAAGCTTGCTCAATAAAAAATGATCCTCAAAATATTTCTTGTGTTAACCATCAAAAGCTCGGTTAACACTACAAAACCTACAAAATTGTTTGGAAACCAAGTGAACTCGGTAAACACTATCTTTCCTTTGTTGATCTTGTGAGCTCGGTAACACTGACTTCTGCTACATTTTCTTTTGATACCTAAGTTAACTTGGTAGACACTGTCTATGCAAGGTAATGCCTAGGAGTGCTTGGCAGACACTAAAAATCATCTTGCAAACCAACTGAGCTTGGTAGACATTGACAAATAATTGATATGACATATCTGCAACATCAAAGACAACTCACAATTGGTTAATTGTTTCCAACAATCTCCCTCTTTGGCATTGATGGCAACACAACATGTCATAGCATAATGAAATTTGAAAACAAGAATTTTTCTGATAGAAAGTTTCTCCCTCTAAGATTTTACTCTTCAAGCTTCACTTATTTGTAGTAATCTCCCTCTGTGAAGGAATTACATAGCTTCTTAAACAACAAACTCTCCCTCAAATAAATTTCAGTAAACTCTCCCTCTTTGAAAACACATGTCAAAGGCAACACATACCAAATGAGTATTAATGTACCTTAAGTACTAATTCATATGTAATATTTCTTTGACTATGTTGCATCAACTAATAGATCTTCAACTTGTTTCCTATTGATGCATCACTAAAACTTTATTTTAGTGAGCTTTAGATAGGAAAATTATCCCTAACTTACCTCTTAGATACAAGAATGTATCCTTAGGTAGTGGCTTAGTGAATATGTCAGCAATCTGTTCTTTTGTATGGACATATTCCAATCTAATTTCCTTGTCCTGCACCAATTCTCTGACAAAGTGATAATTTATAGCAATATGCTTGGTTTTGGAATGCATCATTAGATTCTTTGAAATGTTAATTGCACTTGTATTATCATAGAAAATGACAAATGGTTCTTTGATTTCAACCTTCATGCCTTCGAATAACTTTTTAAACCAAACAATATTAGAACAATTCATTGTTGTAGCAACACACAATACTTCTACTATAGATTGAGATGTGCAATTTTTCTTTTTACTTGTCCAAGATATCAACCTTTTGACAAGAAAGAATGCACCACCACTTGTACTCTTTCTATCATCAATGTTTCTTGCCCAATCAACATTAGTAAACGCTTTTAAATCCAGGTTTCCTCCAAGTTTATACCACAAGCCATAATCCTCAGTTCCTTTCAAGTATCTCAAGATTTTTTTACTGCTATCACATGATTTTCTTTGGGTTTTGCTAAGATCTTGCTACTATACCAACTGCTAAAGCAATATCAAGCTTGTATGAACAACATACTGCAATTTTTCAATCATTGATCTATATAATATTTGATCTACCTCTTTTGAATCATCATCTTTTGTAAGCTTTAGTCCTATACACATGGGAGTTCCAACTGGTTTAGAATCTTCCATACTGAACTTCTTGAGTATCTCCTTGATATACTTAGATTGAGTGATGTAGATACCATTCTTGCTCTACTAAATCTAAAGACCAACAAAGAACTTAATCTCACCAAACATAGACATTTCAAATTCTTTGTCCGTTTTCTCTAAAAATTCTTTACATTAATCATCATTCCCTATAAACAAAGTGTCATCCAGAAAAATTTCTACCAAAACAATCTTGTTATCTGGTCCTTGTTTGATATACAAACTACTATTATCATTAGTTCTTTGAAATATAATCTGAATAAGGTTGTTATGCAATCTTTCATACCATGCTCTAGGGGCTTGTTTTAGACCATACAATGCTTTGTGTAACTTGTAGACCATATCCTTCTTATCTAGATCAATAAAACCTTTAGGTGTCTCAACATAGACTTCTTCATCAAGAATACCATTGAGAAATGCAGATTTGACATCCATTTGATATACCTTAAATCCTTTATGTGTTGCATATGCAAGTAAGATCCTAACACCTTCCATTCTTGCAATAGAAGAAAAGGTCTCAACATAATCTACACCTTCTTCTTGAGAATATCCTTTACATACCAATCTAGCTTTATTCCTTGATACATGTCCATCTTCATTCAACTTATTCCTGAATACCCATTTTATTCCAATCACATTTTTATCTTTAGGCCTAGGTACAAGATTCTAGGTTTTGTTCTTTTATATTTTTTCTATCTCTTCATTCATAGCCTCAATCCAACTTTCATTTTCCAATGCATCTTTGAGATTTCTAGGTTCAAAATCAACAAGTAAACATGTACCTTTTAGCTTACTTCTTGTGATGGTACCTTTTGATTTGTCTCTAATAATCTAATTTGTTGTATGATGCCTCCTGACATACTTGGCCAATTTAGTTTCCTTGCCTCTTGAATGAATTATATTGTCATTCTCTTGAGCTTCAACTTTAGGTTCTAGCTACTCAAACTCGATAGGCATTAGCTCGGTAGCTTTAGGCTAAGACTAAGTTTGAACTTATTGCAACTCGATAGATGTGTTGGGGCTAGTAGATGTAGTCTTCTTATTGATAGACGTGTCTAGAAATGTATCAATTAGAACAAATCTCCTATAATCTTCAAGTTCCATTTTGCTTTCTTCTTCAGTCTTTTCTGCAAACTCATCAACTTTCACATGTGCACTTTCTATGATTTTGTGAGTAGACAGATTCAAACATCTATATGCCTTACTTTTGCAAGAATATCCTAAGAATATTCCTTCATCACCTTTAGCATCAAATTTTCCTTTTCTAGACTCTTTCAAAGTGTAATATTTACTTCCAAATACTTTTAGGTAACTTACATTAGGTTTATAGCTAGACAATAACTCATAGGGGGTTTTGAATGAGTCCTTTAGTACTATGTTTCTTGCCCAATCAACATCAGTAAATGCTTTTGAATCCAAGTTTCCTCCAAGTTTATACCACAAGCCATAATCCTTAGTTCCTTTCAAGTATCTCAAGATTTTTTTACTGCTATCACATGATTTTCTTTGGGTTTTGCTAAGATCTTGCTACTATACAAACTGCTAAAGCAATATCAAGCTTGTATGAACAACATACTGCAATTTTTCAATCATTGATCTATATAATATTTGATCTACCTCTTTTGAATCATCATCTTTTGTAAGCTTTAGTCCTATACACATGGGAGTTCCAACTAGTTTAGAATCTTCCATACTGAACATCTTGAGTATCTCCTTGATATACTTAGATTGAGTGATGTAGATACCATTCTTGCTCTACTAAATCTGAAGACCAAAAAAGAACTTAATCTCACCAAACATAGACATTTCAAATTCTTTGTCCGTTTTCTCTAAAAATTCTTTACATTAATCATCATTCCCTATAAACAAAGTGTCATCCAGAAAAATTTCTACCAAAACAATCTTGTTATTTGGTCCTTGTTTGATGTACAAACTACTGTTATCATTAGTTCTTTGAAATATAATCTGAATAAGGTAGTTATGCAATCTTTCATACCATGCTCTAGGGGCTTTTTTTAGACCATACAATGCTTTGTGTAACTTGTAGACCATATCCTTCTTATCTAGATCAATAAAACCTTTAGGTTTCTCAGCATAGACTTCTTCATCAAGAATACCATTGAGGAATGCAGATTTGACATCCATTTGATATACCTTAAATCCTTTATGTGTTGCATATGCAAGTAAGATCCTAACACCTTCCATTCTTGAAATAGAAGAAAAGGTCTCACCATAATCTACACCTTCTTCTTGAGAATATCCTTTACATACCAATATAGCTTTATTCCTTGATACATGTCCATCTTCATTCAACTTATTCCTGAATATCCATTTTATTCCAATCATATTTTTATCTTTAGGCCTAGGTACAAGAGTCTAGGTTTTGTTCTTTTATATCTTTTCTATCTCTTCATTCATAGCCTCAATCCAACTTTCATTTTCCAATGCATCTTTGACATTTCTACGTTCAAAATCAACAAGTAAACATGTACCTTTTAGCTTACTTCTTGTGATGGTACCTTTTGATTTGTCTCTAATAATCTAATTTTTTGTATGATGCCTCCTGACATACTTGGCCAATTTAGTTTCCTTGCCTCTTGAATGAATTATATTTTCATTCTCTTGAGCTTCAACTTTAGGTTCTAGCTACTCAAACTCGATAGGCATTAGCTCGGTAGCTTTAGGCTAAGACTAAGTTTGAACTTATTGCAACTCGATAGATGTGTTGGGCTCAATAGATGTAGTCTTCTTATTGATAGTTGTGTCTAGCAATGTATCAATTAGAACAAATCTCCTATAATCTTCAGGTTCCTTTTTGCTTTCTGCTTCAGTCTTTTCTGCAAACTCATCAACTTTCACATGTGCACTTTCTATGATTTTGTGAGTAGACAGATTCAAACATCTATATGCCTTAGTTTTGCAAGAATATCCTAAGAATACCTTTAGCATCAAATTTTCCTTTTCTAGACTCTTTCAAAGTGTAATATTTACTTCCAAATACTTTTAGGTAACTTACATTAGGTTTATAGCTAGACAATAACTCATAGGGGGTTTTGAATGAGTCCTTCTTCAGTTGTACTCAATTTAAAGTATGAATTGCAGTGTTCATAACTTCCTTCCAATATTTGATAGCAATATTCTTTTCAATCATTAAATCTCTCACACAATCTATGATAGATTTGTTCCTTCTTTAAGCTATTCCATTTTGCTCGAGAGTTCTAGGAGCTGATACCTATCTTTTGATTCCTCTTTCAATGCAAAAGTTATTGAATTCATCGAAATTCACCAACTCTGTCTGATCTCAAGCGTTTCAATTTTTTCTCTATTTATTTTTCCAGTGTTGCTAAATACCATTTGAACTTCTCAAATGCTTCTGACTTCTCTCTTAGATACATAACAATCATCATTCGAAAGTAGTCATCAACAAAAAGAATAAAGAATTTTTCTCCAGTATAACTTTTATTCCAATAGGTCCACATAAATCAGTATGCACAATTTCCAAAATATCTTCAGACTGATAGTTTTTACTTTGAAAGTTAGTCTTTCCCATCTTACCAATCTTACAATTCTTGCATAGATGAATATTAGGTTTCTTCAAATTAGGAATGCATCTTACTTCCCTAAATTTTCTCATTTTCACCATGTTATCAAAATTTACATGACACAATCTTCTATGCCATAACCAACTTTCTTCAACTTGAGCAATAAAACATGAGCACTCACAAAGATCAAGATAAAACAAGTTACCTTTTATTTGCTTGCCTGATCCAATCAGTTTTCTTTTATCATCCAGCAGTCTTCCTTTGCCATGCATGAATTCCACCTTGAATCTGATGTTAATTAGCTATGCTACACTCAATAGGTTATGTTTCAGCCCCTCAACCCAATATGCATTATCACATACAAGTTCTTTGGTTAATGAAAATTTGCCTCTTTCTTTTATACAACAAGGTTCATTGTTTCCAAACCTTACACTACCATCATCATAGTCTTCAAAGTCTTCAAAATTTTTCTTGTCACCAATCATATGATGTGAATGTCCATTTTCTATGATCCATGTATCATTTTTTCTCACATGAGAGATAAGTGACATCTCATCTTTTTCTTTATCACTATCAAATTCATCTTTCACAGCAATGCAAACAATTTCATCTTCACTATTATTTGAATCCTTAGAGTCTTTAGCCATAAAGCATGTTTTCTTACCTTTTTCCTTGAATTATTTGTGATTTTTGAAATCCTTCTTGCAATTGCACTTATGACCTTTCTTCTCATCCTTTCTTTTCTTGTTTGGGCACCTAGTTGGAATATGATCTATTTATTCACATGAAAAATAGATTAAGGAAACTTTACCTTCATATTTTCCTCTACAAGTAATGCTTCAATAACTTCAAGATTACTATCTAAACTTTCTTTTGATTCTTCTTCAACTTTTGACTGAATGTCCTTAATTTTCTTACCTTTCTCTTTAAGTGAAAGTTTGACTTCAAATGCAAACTCAATATTCTTGGAAGCTAGAACATAATTATCATAATTATCTAGCTCAAAGGCTATCAATCTTCCCACTATGGCATCCAAAGTTATCTTATAATTTTCTTCACATCTTTTTTCTTGAATAGCAGATACTCTAATTGCATAAATAAGAAGTAAGGCTCTAAAAAGTTTACTTATAATAGTTTCTTCTTCAATTTTTCTTCCAGAAGCTTTAATTGCACTAATAGTTGCTTTGATCCTTACAACATATTTGGAAATGTTTTCATCCTATCTCATTTTCATCTAATCAAATTGTCCTCTTAGGCTTTCTACTTTGGCTCTCCTCACATAGTCATCACCTCCATACATTTCCTTTAACTTGATCAACATTTTATGTGAATTTTTATAGTCATTGATCTCATCAAATTTTTTGTATCTAAGGGTTGATGCAATGTCTATCATCATGGTGTTATGAGTCTTTTTCTCAACAATGTCATTAATAGATAATGTGCCAATTGGAGCGACATATTATTCATCAAGGTATTTCAATCCGGTATCACCAATGGAAGCCATAAGAAGTCTAAAAAGTCCCTACCATGCTGAAAGTTTATCTCTGATAAGCCTTGGAATTTCTATCTTGTAAGAAATCTTGATCTTTAGTTTAGATCCGTGAAACCTTTCCCTGCAAGTACCAAAAGCTCTGATACCAATTGTTGGAAATATAGATGGAGTAACTAAGAGGGGGGTGAATTAGTTACCACAAAAAGAAATCTACAACTCCCTTAGATGTCGGATAAAACTTTTTTTTGCTCTCACTCAGTAAACACACATAAAATTTTGTAACTCAATAAATGTAGGGTATGCTAACTTTAATAGATCTTAAACATGCATAGAAATATCTTGCAACCATAAAAGAAATAGCATGAACATATGAGACACTAGATTTAATGTGGAAACCCAATATGGGAAAAACCACAAATGTAACTAGCTACTGAATTTCACTCTTCTGAAGTGAGCCCTGTTAGGAGCCAACTCTATTAAAGGTTACAAAACACACTATTAGGTGTGACCTTGTTAGAGGATTTAATCACCCTATTAGGAGTGGCATTGTTAGAGGACTTTAGAACATCAATAGAACTGTCACCTTGTTATAGGATTTGAAAATGGCTATTAAACCAACTCTATTAAGAGATTTAGGAATCACTTCTACAATGATTAGAAAGTAAAAGTAACAATGAGATGACTTGAATGAAATGCAATTAAATTTGCTAATTACAAATCTCTGTTCTGCTCCACTAGATCCTTCCTGATCAAATATAGCTTTGATGCTCCTCAAGGAAATCTAACCATCCTTCAAACTTTGCTTCATAATTAATCAATCCACTTGCATGATTGCTCATTCATTCATTGATTTCCACACTCACACTTAGAATTCTCAACTTAGCTCATTTTTGAAAAGATTTTTCATTGTATAAAAAAAAGGTGTGGAATTTTGGTGAAAAATCAGTTAGGTCATTGCATTTTGTAGATTAGGGTTTCATTCCTCATAATTTTCAATAATTTTAGGTTACCCTAGTCGTGCCCTGATTCATGTGTTGTCGAATTCTATTAAATTCTCAAGGTTTGTCTCTCAACTCAGCAATTATAATACCCTAAGTATGAAAAACCCCTAGGGCTCCTTTCAAATTTTTGAAAAGATTTGAAAAGCGCTTAAATTTCTACCCTTTACAATTTTATGGTGTAGGGTTTCATGTAAGAGTGAAATACCTTTTTCCTCTTGTTTCCATGGTCGCATTTTGTAGTGCAACATAAGAGCATAAAGAAGTTTTTTTTTACGGGCATACGCTTTTGTCTAGCATAATAGTGAAATAGGTGATTTAGAGTCTCCTTGATCATACATTTGGTCTTTGAGTGAAGAAACGTAAAGACTTTTTATGCTTTGAAAGTGATTTTATAGCTTGTGGTGAACTGTTGAATGGGTGAGTCAAAGAGGTTTGAAGAGATATTACTAGTCATACGATATTGTGTTGAGTTTGTGATCATAAAAATTTTTGAAGGATATGTGTTGAGTTGAGATCTATGCATCTACATTCTATGATTGGTGTTAGAGCATAATACCCTGGCATGGCATAAATGAATGGTTTGTAAGGATGCACAAAATGTTTTATGGTTCTACAAATAAAGTCAGTTCATAGGATCAAGGGTGAGATGTTGTTGTGTTTACATGCATATGTTCTTTGGGTTCACAGATAATCGTAAAGCTAGGGTATAATAGTGATTGTTTAAAGTGGGACCTATTGAGTTGTTAGATGGGCCCTAGTGCAAGTGAATCAAATAGTGACACATCACAAACATTAGATGGGCCTAACCCATGTGGTAGACAACTTAAGTTCTTAATTCTACATGAGCTAAAAATCAATGATGATGTTATTTTCTATTTTCTTATGCTACAATCTGGGTCATTGATCAGCAAAAAATGAAATTTTATCATTACACCTCTATGCTTGCAAGGTAAGCATATAAATGAAGAACTATTTTATCCTTTCTCCATGGTTATGAGTTAGGTCTAAGCATATGACCATAAAAGGAAATGTGAAGAAATGAATACAAGCCTTTACACTTATATGAGAAAGGAAAAATATAAGAGTGGAATGTCATTTGTAGAAGCTTTCTAGTGTTACAAGGATAGGGTAACTTGTGCAAGTGTAAAGGAGGAAGAAAGAAAAGATAAAAGGCATTACGGTGCCATGGGTAAAGCCTAGATCATATGACCAAAGGATGAATGCTTAAAGAGTTATGATGTGTTGAGTAATAAAGTAAGCGGAGCAACGCAAAAGACTTTTTCAAGGTTTCCACTGATATGTGTGCATGTGAGCATAAAAGGTAAAGAGAAGGTAGTAGCAAGGATTTTATGCTCATACAAGGAATCTTTGATGTGTAAGAGAGAAGATTTCAGTTCTGAAGGTTTGAGATTCTACAGTGTAAAGGGTCACATATGGGCGTAAAGGAAATTCCAATGCAGTGTTCAAAAAGCCCTAACACTTCTATGCTTGAGATGTTTTAAAGTCTCACTAAAAGAGCATAAAGGCTAGCTAGGGGTGTCTTTGGGGTTACAAAGATTAGAAATCTTGACTCAATTTAATAATGGAAGACTAGAATTTGAAAAGAAAGTTGCTAAAGTGTCATACCAATTCAAAAAAGGACATGATCACCGTAGCCAAGTAAGCTAAAACATTGAAAAGGACATAAGAATCAAATTTCATGTTGATATCCCTTGTTGTTAGCCTACGAAGGTGGTATTAAATGCTTGTGCATGTAGAATTAATTAAAAAGTTTGTGGATTGACTCATTAAAACATAAATATTTGATTGAATGTCCATAATATTGTCACTCTAAATAAATTGTGTTCTTGCTTTGAAAATTTTATTCAAGTCTCCATAGATTTGTAATTTTTGTCTTATTCTGCAAAGATTCAAAGTATAATCTATAGAAAATATGGCTAACAAAGAAGTTGAAGAGGTTCTTGAAGAAGAGGTTGACGTTGAAGATGAAGGAGATGATGTGGTAGAAGTCACAACAGAAGGTAAAAGAAAGAAGAGTACTACTAAGGCTGAGAAGAAATTAAGGGTTAGGAAGCCCAACAAGCATGCTAAAGATTGGTTGAAACTTCTTCCAGGGTCATTGAATGCTATCTTAGCTAATGACCACATCTTTAGAGACCCTTATTTCATGGTTAGGGATGCATAGTGCCCTAGAATTCATGGTTTCAACTTGTTTTTATATTTTTACCAGAATAGAATAGAAAAGGTGCCAGTCTGTAACCTATGGAATAGAACCATGGGAAAATTGATATTTTCAAAGGTATTTGTTGATGTAGACCTATTGAAAGCATTGATAAATTCCTACAATCCAGTTACTAGGACATTTCAAAGGCACAATGGGATTTTTTTATTCACACTGGATATAACATTTTTTATAGAAGCTTTTGGATTGGAAGGGTAGATGGATGTGCCTATTGATCTTAAAGATCTAAAAAGGAAATTTGGGAGTAATAAGACCTACTTTTTAAACAATGTCATGTTGCCCCACATCCCTTATAGTGTAAAAAAGGTAGGAATGATTCCAAGGAAAGTGGGGGATTTTTTTCCCTTAAGAAAATTCAAGAATTATTTCAAGAATATAGTAAATGGGCTACACAAAGTTCTAGGGAGTGATGGTGTAGAGGATTGTGTTTATGGTTCCCTATTCTTGATGGCATGTGATATACAAGACCCTTTCCACCATAAGGAGTATGATTATGTAGCCTAACATGAACAATCATCTTGTCAGTGCAAAGAAGTGAGAAATGAAAAATTTCACATTCCACCATTACTCACTACTAATGCACCTTATTCTATATCACAATATCAGTTACATCAGCCCAAAATTCATTGATTAGACCTCCAATGAATTTGGTGAGTTACCTATGCAAATTTGGACTTGAATTTGGGACAAAAACTTTAATTATTCAAATGCCCTTATGTTTTTCAATTTATTCAGTTCTATTATCATGAGGCAATTAGACCATACTTTCTTTAGGCCAACAAATATTTTGAAGAATTTTCTTAGACCCTCATTCTTAGATGAGAAAAATAAATTAGATCATAACTGGGGAAGCATACTTTTATTTAAAGAGTGCACATTGATGAGAGTTTATGCATGCCCATAGCCTCCTCACCTTCCACCTAAATATTTACCCCCTAGGTTTGCTATTATTGAATTTTTTTGGTAGTTTTTATTCATGAATAAAGAAATGATCCCTCCTTTGTTGAACAAGCCTACTTTTGTTTGTAGAACCTTTAAGGTGGGAGATTTTCAGATAGGAAAGAATGCATATTAGGAGTTGAGTGAGTATCTAGGCTAGTACAAATTTTCTACTAGGTCCTATTAGATGTATGACCCTGACAACTACATTACCAATGAGGTCAAGGCTATTAGGGGATACATCCTACCTCCAAGCAAGCCAATCCCTGTAGAGGACTTAATTGCCAACATAGTAGAAATAGGGGAGGCTAATGAGCTATTAAGGAAATATGAAGAGATAAGGAAAGTAGAGGAGCCCTTGAAAAGGACCAACCCTAACTTAAAGGGTTTTTATACAGAGGTTCCATACCCTGGTAACCTAAGAAAAATGGTGGAAAATTTTGATTATATCATGTCATAATGCCACATGAGCCAAAGGGAGTGGAAGCCATTGTAAATAGAGAATACCTTGAGCTAGATGTATAGCTGGAGATTAAGTTGGAAGAGGAGCAACCATCAACTTCAACTTGGTTGCCCAAGGGGAACAAAAGGAAAAAGACAATGCACATTCTAGAGAGGGTGGTAAGCAGAGCTTTATAGGTGATGCTAGGAAATAGTAAATATTTTTTTGATATTAGGAAAAATTATCTACATCAAAGGGCTACAGAGGTAGGAAAGGCCTCTACTAATCTTCAAATTGCAGCATCAAGATTGGATGACAAGCTTGTTCAATCTGAAAAGTTTATGGAACATGATGATTTTATTAAATCATCAGAGTTTAAAAGTTTTCTCTAAAAAATAAAACAAAATGAGCTCACATTGAGTCTCATGCCTGGAGAGGATCTAGAGAAGAACAAGGAGCTAGTTGAAAAACTATTAGCTTATGATCTTGAGAGTAAAACAATGACCTCTACAAAAGCCAGGGAGTTGGTACATAGGAGTGATATGATTATAATACCACATTGGGATATTGAGAGGGCTTTTGTTTTGGACCAAATGAGAAGACAAGACAAGGCCATAAGTTTTGAATCCACTAGTAGTGAAGGATTAAAGAGAGGGTCAAGATTTAACATAGACACAAAAACCATAGCAGTATGGAGTGTGGCCCCTAACACCAAAAAGCCCAAAATGATGGATATACAGGAAACTGCACAGGGCAATATGATTGTGTGGACATTAGAGAACACTAGTGGGAAAGAAATCTCTAGCTTGGTTAAACACTTTGCTCTCATGAATGAGGTAAAGCTGGACGAAATTGAGGATAAGCTAGCTGCAATGTACAATGAGTGTCTTGACATTAGAAAGATGTATGAAGAAGAGCTCAAAATGAACCATGTAAAAAAATAGAGAATAGAAGAGTTGAAGGGTAAGATTCAAAATCTAGAAGCAGAAATAATATCCCTCAAAGAGAAACTCAAGGTAGTAGCTGAGACAGTACATGCACCCAAAAAATAGAAGAAGAAAGGCACACTACATAGGTAGAGGCCCAAAAAGAGGAGATGCCTATAGGGGTAACAATGTGAATACCTATAGTAAATTTGGAAAAAAAGGCTCCTAAATTGAACAATATAACTAAGAAAAGTGTTATGATGAATGTGTTAAGCCATAGAATAAGAACTTTGAAAATAATATCTCAAGATGATTACAATGCATTCATAAGTCTACAATCTATAGTGCTGGTATACAAGGATGAAATTGGATGGCTTGGGCCAATTTTTCAACAATGGGAACCATATATGCAATTCTTTGATAGATTGATACCCTTGTTAGCCAAGAAGATAGATCTCCCAGATAAAGTTATTGCTATAAAGGAGGGTATGAACAAGGTAAAAGACCTATTGCAAATTTTCATAGGGAAGCTAGCAACCATGCAAAATAAAATGAAAGTATTAACAAGTGGTTTTTATTCTTTCATTGATTTTGATAGAAAAGTAAGTGATCTCAATGAATGTTCTAGTTCTTTTGATCATATTGTAGACTTGCCATAGGTGGCATCCATTTTCCAAGATGAACTTATTGACACCCTATTCAAGATTGAAACTGAAATGAATAGGTTTACTATAGAAGGAAAGGTGATTACTAATGCTAGATGGCAAAAATCTATTGGTGAGTTAGCAACAACCAAGACTCATGAGTGGCCCACCAAAAGAGAAGTTATTGTCTAGGAAGCAATTATAGAAATCAAGGCCCTGCCAACAAGAAGTAGTTAAAGAAAAAGAAAAAGTTGAATATTTTATGCTCCACCTATCATTTGTAACTATCTTTCTTTGTTTCTTTTTGAAAAAGGTGTCCAAATATTTTGGAAAAGGTTGTTATACTGATTGTTGTAAAAAGACACCTATCAATCACAATTACCCTTTTCTTGTTGCAACTCATGTTATATAAATGAGTTTTCAAGGCATTGTGAGTGTCCCAAAAATTTTGTATGTTTTCTAGTTTTCAAGAAAGTACTTTTGGTCTAGTCATATGTAGTTGTTTGGAGTTTATTTTAAGTCATGTACTTTTCTAATAACAAATAGAAATGTAGGATCAATATGATTTTTTGGGTTCTTTATTGAGTTTCTATTGGTTATTGTATTAGCCAGCAAAAAGGATAATACAAAGGGGTATTTACACCAAATATGTATCACCATTTTTTGTCTCCTTTTTATGAGATAATTAGTTTTGAGATCATTTGAATAATGTTCATTTGGTTTAATGCATTCTATATGGGGTGTATATTGGTTATATTGTTTCTTATAATTCAATGGATTATGCAAATGCTTCAATATTCAATAGAATTCATGAGTTTATGAAGAGGATATCAAGTAAGAATGGAAATGGGTGATTATAGCTAATAGATTCAATTACAATTTAATTGAACAAGGTCTCCTACCCATAAGTGACTCTTTATGCCCAATGGATAAGGTACTGGTCTTATAAATCAAAGATGATTGAGAGTAAATTATGCTTTTACATGTTAAAACTATTATAAATTCAAAATCATTCTTATTCTATTTTTTTTCAAGGTTGCAATGTTGGTTACTACTCATTTGCATATAGTTTTTTGAGTCTTAGATAGCTACTAATTCTAGGAATATTTGTAAAATAGAAGAGATTTATGACCAAATCTACTTATAGGGGATGCATATAGATTTGAGAGCTTCAAAGAAATTGATAAGCTGTGTATGTATCTAAGGGTGGAAGATGAAAATCAAAATGAAACTAAGATAATTTCATATAACAGTTTTCTTTAGAATCATCCCTAAGTATACCCAACTTGGTTTAGCAAAGCCAAAAGAGTAGGAAACCATCCTTGGTTTTGTTGAAGTTGGATCCAGATGATCTACTTGTGTAATTGATTATGAGAATTAGCTAATCTTTAGATTATTTGAGCACTTTCATTATGGTATTGAGCATTTTGTTACTTAGTAGTTTCAAACACCAACACATGATTGCTCATTCATCTATTGATTTCCACACTCACACTTAGAATTCTCAACTTGACTTTTCATATATACCATTTAGATTATCAAGTCAACTCATTCACAAGTTACAATCACCAATAATCATTACCACGGTCGGCTTGAAATAATACTTGAAACAAGTAAGCTTTATTCCACAAATTAATAAAATCCTTCATTGGCAACCCTACTTAGTAGACATTGATCCTAAAAAATATTTCATATGTTAACCATAAAAAGCTTAGTTAACACTGCAAACCCTACAAAATTCTTTGGAAATTGAGTGAACTTGGTAAACACTTACCTTCGTTAACCTTGTGAGCTTAGTTAACATTGACTTCTGCTACATTTTTCTTTCACACTTGAGTGAACTTGGTAGACACTGTCTATGCAAGGTGATGTCCATGAATTCTTAGTAGACACTAAAAATCATCTTACAGATCAACTAAGCTCAATTGACATTGACAGATAACTGATATGACATTTGTGTAATATCAAAGATGACTCACAATTGGTTAATTGTATCCAACATTTATAGCTATTGGTCAAGTACCTATATTTCTTATTCTAATTACTTCATGACTAATTATTTTTTATCATTATGAGTTGGTATGTTTTCATGCACTTTTCTTAGAACTATCTTAATCCATTCATGTTCATCAAACTCTTCATAGGTCATGAGTTGTAAAATGTTTAGGCCTCCTAGATGTTTAAACCCTAATAAAAATAATTTATCTTCGTGATAAAAAAAAAAGAAGGTCTTATTAGATGTCAATATCCCTAATTGATACAAATTTGAAGTGTATGTGTGGTCAAATATATTCTATGAAAGTATGCCTTTATTGGTTTGCAAGAAAGTACCTACAAGTGTTGGAATACTTTACAATAACTAAGGCAAGGAGGGAGGATGAATTAGTTATCCAAGGTCCAAATGTATAAATGAAACTTTTCACAGCTTAGTGAACCCATAAAAAATTTACTATCATGCATCTATCCATGAGATTATGCAATCACTTAAAAGTTGTATGTTACTATCAAATCAAGTTATAGAAATGTAAACATGAAACATAATAGAATCATAAACAAATTGGACATAATGATTTATGTGAAAATCCAATTTGGGAAAAAACCACCAGTAATATACTACTCTTTTTCACTCTTCTGAAGTGATGCCCTATGAAAGGCTAACCTAGTTAAAGGTTACAATACACACTGTTAAATGTGACCTTGTTAAAGGATTTCAATTACCCTGATGATTCACTTGGAATATCACCTAGTTAAAGGATTTACAAATGACTATTAGCTCAACCTTAATGCAAAGGATTTACCATAGATTGATACAATTATTAGAGAGTAAGAGTAAGGCTTGATCTAATAACAACTTGCAACTCCATTTGCAAACTATAGATCTATGTTTTGGTCCTCCATTTTGCTTTGCCTTCACATATTTAAGCTCTAACAGCTTGTTCACCCTTCAAAAATTCATACCCTTAATCCTTCTTGCTTAACATGCCAATGTAGGATCTTCTCTTAGGTCACTTGATGAAGAAAAACCCTTGACTCCTTGTCTACCATAGTTTCTCACACATGAAAACCTTTGCTATCGACCAGCCATCCCCATAAATAGGAAATTAAGATCCTTTTCTATTCATTCTCCTTCATCCAATTTAGGGTTAGGATAGATTAGGTAGGATTCAATGAGTCTACCCTTATTCTATATTTCTTCTAGAAGATTCTCCTTTAATCCCCTTCGAATTCTCCTCAAGATAGTTTACCTTGAATCTTGTGCCACCAGATCATCAATCTTATCTTCCACCTAGTTTACACAATCCAATAAAACAAACTTGTTGGCTCAGATTTATCGAATTGATGATCTTTCAAATAATGCAACTACTCACCATTAACTTACTTTAGATGCTTGACACATACTGCATTTCTTGACATCCTCTGTATAATCACTCAACGTAAACTAAAGTTTACTGTGCTCAACATCAACTAAAATTTACTTCGCATCCACTATTTTTCTTAACGCCACTAAAATGAACTTTTACTAGGCTCCAACTATTTTTTTGCTCAGCTTGCACTAATTTTTCTCAACACCTACTATCCACTTAGTCAAGCTTTGTAGATAAACCTTGTTTAGCTTTTTCTACTAAACTTTCTTAGTGTAGCCAACCTTTGCAATGTTAAGTATATTATCAATACACCATGTTATCATTGTCTTGACTAATTCTTGTACTCCTTTGTATATCATAACTCAACCTTTCCTCTAGGTGCTATTGTCACATCTTTTGATCAAATCCTCTTCATCAATCAAATAAGTGATAGTACTTAAATCATATAAGCAATTATCTTACTAGCAAATGGAAGATTTGTCATCAATGAAAAAATAATGATTGAAACATATTGATCATACTTGTAATCAATCTATTCTCACCAATCTCCTTCTTCAACATACATGATCATCTACTATTAAAATAAAGACAATAATTTTTAAACTGAAACCTATGTCTCTCATTCACATTTCATATTTGTGGGATTTCCATAATAATTAATCCTTTGAACAACTCAAATTAAACTTTAAGATTTTCTCAGGAAATTGATAAATAATTTTAATCAAATTGCATTTGGGCATTGATTAATCCATTCTTAAATGCTCGAGTTCACCTTTAATTCATTTTTCTAGTTATTTTGCACAATATCTTTGCTCAAATGGTGAGTAAAATGGTAAATTTTTATCATTAAATCCTTTCCAAAATGAATCTTCCTTAAATGTGTTCAATGAAGTATCATAAAGCTGATATTACTTACATTGTCCATCAAATTCTTGGATTCATTCAATATCTCTGTAATAGCTTTTGTGAACTTATATTTAAATTATATTATACCTCTTAACCTCATAATGGTTTTTGACACTTGAGTGCCAATACACTTAACCACTTTCTATATTGGAGCCAAGTACACCATGTATGCCGAGCCACAACATGAGCCGAATCAAGAAAGACTTTAGGTGCCAAGTGATCTTTAGGTTCCGAGTGAAGTTCAATTGCCGAATGACTTTAGGTGCCGAGCATGATACAAGTGCCGAGTGATATTTAAGTGTTGAGTCACAGATGATGTCGAGCAATACAAGAATGCAACAGGAGCTGAGTAAGCCAGTTTGATATTAGTGTCAAGCATCTAGAATCAGCAAGTGTCAAGTAACATAGAATGTACATATGAGTTTGTAACTTCATTGATTCATATGTAAACCATTTTCATGGCTGATATATGATGAATCTCAAAGGATTAAATGATAAGATCAAATATTTTGTATTTCCTATGCAATCTACATGCAACCAATAAGAAAAATGGAGAAGGCATGCAACCAATAAGAAAAGTGCAAGGAATGAGCGGGAAGCAAAGATTCAATATGGATCATAGATCCATGTCTAACCCTAAGTCTTCGAATGTCTTTATAAGGAACACAAAATCTCATTAAAAAAAAAGTGGATGTACAAGGGTGTGGAAGGAACACTAATTTAGAATAAAGAGTATCAGATCTCAGAGGATCAAGATCTAGAGAAAGCAGACCAAGTGCCTATATTCAGCAAATGAAGGATTTTAAGCTATCAGGTTTATTGTACCTAATACTCTCTTGCAATTGTATTAGAATGAAAAACCCTATGATGATAGGTTAGCTTAATAGCTATTTTGTAGATCCTTTAAATAGGTGATTAAATCCTTTAACAGGGTGACACTTCATGTAAAGTGTTTGGAAATCCTTTAACCAAGTCACTATTGATATAGTGTAAAGCCTTTAATAGGGCATACCATCAGAAGTGGTTAAATATTATTACTGCAGTGATTTTGTGGGTATCATCCCCACCCTAGTTTTACCTTCTTATTTCTAGAGGGTTTCTGGGTTACCAAAATCTCAAGTGTTATGTGGTGATGCTTATGTGTTTCTCATAATTTTTTGATATGTTCATATGCATGCAATGTACTTTCAGTTAAAAAGTCTTAATGGTCAAAATACAATACTTTTGATTCACCACCCCCCCCTCTCTCAGAAGAATTCTTCCTATTTGAATATTCCAAAAAGTGGTATTAGAGCAAGGTTGTCACAAAAAGAAGTCTAACAACTTGGAGAAAAAGATCTAAAGATGGAAGTCTTCAAACTTGGGAAGATTATTGACAATCAAGTGATTGATGTGCAACTGGCTCTACACAAAGTAGAGGAAGCAAGGGATGAATTGAGGAAATCCTTGAAGAGAAGGAAGGATATAGCCATAGCTGAAAATGATATAAACTACAAGGAGATTGATACCACAAAATTGTGTGCCAATTGAGACACTAAAGAGTTTGATGCAGCAATAGCAGAACTGATGGAGAAAAACAAAGTTCAAGAAAAATCAAGATGGAACATGAATCACAAGCCATAATGTTATATGAAATCACTGAACAAAAGAAAAGAGCTGTTGAGGAAAAATTCATGATGGAAAATGACAAAAGAAATCTTGCAAACAAAATTGAAGAAAAATGTACCGAATTAACAAGGATCTCAAACATGCAGATGGATACACTTGCCCAAATGATGAACCTTCATCATGAGCTCAATATAAAAGATATTGAGATCTCTACTTTGAAGATGCAGAATGAACAACTAAAGAATGAATTAAATAGAGAAAAAGAGGTAGCAGAGAATCTCAACAAGTCAAGTGAAGCCATCAAGTATTTTGAACAGTTGCTAAAATCCCCAAGATCTGCCCATGATACATCAGGACTTGGATACAATAGCACTGAAGTTGGAGAATCATCAAAGAGTGTTGAGAAAAGAAGTGAAAAAGGTAAGGATTCTAAACCCACTTGTCATTATTGTATTAAAAAGGGACATACTACTAATATTTGTAGGAGTAGGAGATTCAATCAACCAAATTCACCCAAGAGCAAGAGTTACTGTCACAAGTGCAACATGCAAGGACATATAACACAAGATTGCAGATCCAATGTCACAAGGACACAAAGATTTGATGGACATTTTCATAATTGCAAGAAGTATGGATATAGAGCATTTGAATGTAGATCAAAGCCTGTGTGGACATCAAATCAACCAGCAAAATCAAAAGGAAATGAAAGTCACTATCATTGGGATAACAACACTAGGTATAGCTATCATTATTGTCAAGAATATGGACATACACCCCAGAATTGCATAAGAACACATTTCAAGGGAAACTATAAAAGATGGTTGAGCCAAACTACATGTTTTAGTTGTCTGAAAACTGGGCATACCAGCACAAACTATCCTACAAGGTCAAAGGCACCCAAGACTGAAGAAAATAAGGGCAAAGAAAAGATTGATGTCAAAAAGATAAGGGGGAAAATGAGTAAGACTTGGAAAAGGAAAGATGAGTGCAACACATCAAGTGGAGGGATCACTTCACCCAATGGGTCAAGTGATCATACTTCATCAAACTCAGCATGAGAAGTATATGAGATTGATATACAAAGTTATATCACACATCAGTCCCAAGACAAAGAAGCAATGCAAAGCATAAATCTACATGAGACAAGATGTCAAGAAAAAATCTAAATGATGTTGTCGAGCTATCTTTGGATGCCGAGTTAAACTCCTACACATGCCAAGTTCCTAACAATGACCGAGTTGATAACTGATGCCGAGTTGGTTAACTCCAATGCAAGCCAAGTAAAGTGGAAGTGTAGTACAAGCTGAGTAATGTTAAAATCCATCAGAAGCCGAGTTGGCAGTTGAGCATTTAATGCAATGAAAATAAGGTATATTATCACAATTCCAATAAGTTTTCCTCATCGCGATCAAGAAGCAAAGAAGAGAAAGAGAGCAGAGTGACTTCATAGCAGTGAATCCAGCATTTCAAGTAGATTACAACATCTCTCAATGCATTTTCATCAATCTTGAGGTATTTTCATTTGTGTCGAGCTATGCAGTTTCATATTTTGTAAAAAGGAAACCCTAGTTTGTATAAATGGCATCAAGTTCCAAGAAAATCAACGACAAAGAGTCCTTTGAAATTCAATTAGTGTTCAATGAGGTTAAGAAACCTATTTTTTGTCCCATTCCTAAAGTTGCATACAAAAACAACCCAGCCGGAGCTCTCTCCCAAATTCCTCCAAAAGTTGTAATGGTTCAAGATGTGGAAGATGCTACAATTGTAAGATAGGAGCCCTAGGAGATATGGAGATAAGGCGAGCCTATGAGAAATTGTGCATAGACAGAGTCTTAAAAGATGAATTCAAAATTGTTGAAAGAAATAGTTTGACCCGAGTTTTGAGCTTTCAGATCGTATTCAAGATAGAATGGGTTAAACTTGTGTTAAGCAGAATTCATGGTGGAAGTCTTTGGTTGGAAGATATCCCCATCAAATTAACCAAAGGAATCATACATAGGGTAACTGGGTACCCTACCCTAGATCGGTTCAAAACCTTGAGAAGTGAATCAAAGGAGGTTATTGAAAAGAACACTAGTGCTTAGTGGAATAAAAGAGGAATGACAATTCACACCATTCAAGATCCTCTAGTTGAGTTTGCTGTTAGAGTCATTGCCCATAAGTTCTATCAATCTAGTAGACTCAATAGTGTGCCATGTATTGCAATAGATGTAGGTTACAAATTGGTGAAAAAGGATCATACTTATGATCTTGCAGAACTACAACTACAACAGATCACTAAAAAGCTAGCTTCCATAAGAAGGGAAAAAGGTGCTCAATGCAAATTTGGAGCAATTCTAGTTTGTATATTCTTTTATGTTCAGAATGAGTTTCCCTCTTTCAGAAAAGTTACATGGAGGAATGATAGAACTATCATTACCCAAATCAATGAATATATAGAATAGATGGGAGAAAATTTTGATACCCTAATGACAAGTTATTTTGAGGATTTCAAGAAATCCATGAATCAAAGATCAAGAATACTAGTTTCCTTAGTGGAAAAACATACTAATGATTTGTGCTTCTTAGTTAACATTGATTTTACCTATTTTCAAGTAGTAATTCCAAGGGTGAGATGGCTAAGTCCATTTGGATATGAAATCAATATAGATGAAGCTTCTGCAGCAATAACTGCATTATTGGCAAAAGAGACAGATAAGAGTGCTCCACACTTTGGCACTTATGATGTGGTAAGATCAAAGATAAATATGGAGTTAAAGACTGCCTCCACATTAAAGAAGAAAGACAAATTTTTGAAGAAGATTAAAAAGAAATTTGTTGAAGGAATTGAGGCTGAAGCAAAAGAAGAAGAAGATGACAATGATGATGATAAAGATGAACAAGAACAAGGCCCAATGGAATTGACCCAATGCCTAGGTGAAGACAAGGAGGAAGGTGCAGAGGAAGAAGAAGCCAAGGAAGCACCGAATGATGCTGAGTCAAAGAAAAGGAATGCAACATAACAGTGTTAGAGTAAATAATTAATTATTAATTATTTATTCTATTGCTTAAGCTTACTTAGGTCATGCATTTATTTAATATTTCATATTTAATGCGTGTTGTGGTTAGTTGGTGACAACACGAGAGTTTGTTCCCTTCTAGTTGTCACACTCATCTTCCAGCTTGTTCTACAAGCTTCCATGAGCTCTTTATATTCGGGCTCTCTCTCATTGTATTTTCACATCATAACAACATCATTTCTTATTGTAAATACATTTCTCATTGTGTTTGCATTCATGGTGTCTCTCATGTCCGTTTAGGGTTTTGTCTGTGCTCCATGCTCCTCCCCTTCTATGGCTTCTCTTTGACAGGTTCGCATGCAGGTGATCTTGGCATCTTTGGAGTTGGCTTTCCTCAACTCCATCATGGTATCAGAGCCTTCCTACTACTGCTTCGTTGAAGAAATTTTGAAGCCGTGATTTGGAGTCACAAACCCTAGTTTGTTTGTGCAATTTTTCTTCAAATCAGGGGATCAGCGATTTTTTGGAGCACTTTCAGCCCAAACAGACATCACCATTAGATCCGGAAGGCCGTTTGCAGTTAGGATTCATATAAAGCTTTTCATTTTTGGAGACAGGGCAATTTTGGTGATTTTTTGAGGCTTCCAGGGTCGCTGTCGTACAGATCGTATGGACGCAGAGCGTAAAAAAATTTTAAAAAGGATTTCTGGGTGCACCGCCACCGTGCCACCGCAGGGCCACCACCGCGCCACCTGCGCGCAGCCCGCAGCGGCCGTAGCAGGCAGCGCCGCCCGCGCTCCGCCGCGGCCCGGCCTCCTCCCGGCCGCCGCCCGTCCGCTGCCCTCCGCCGGCGGCTCCTCGGTCTTTGCCGCCCTGTGGCCTCCTCCTCCCGACTCTGCCGCCCTGTGGCCACCTTCGCCCGCCAGCGCCGCTCAGACAACTCTGCAGCCCGTCACGATTCTGTGGCCACTGCGGGGGTGACACGTGACATGGGCGCCACGTGGCACCTTGCCACGTGGACCCGCGATGTCACCCCTACCACGTGGCACTCTTTTTTTCCTGCGACGGCCACCAAACCGTCAAATTTAATCGGCTAACTTGCTGACGTCAGCACTGCATCAGCCCTTGCATGCACCTCTCCCAATTGCTTTTGGACCTACCTTTGGTTTTTTGGCCATAACTTTTGCATACGGAGGTATTTTTCTGATCCAAAAGAAGCACCGGAAAGCTGGTTCCAAGACGGAGATTTTGGCGTAGGTATTTTTTGGTTTTGATGCTTTTTTATTGCCTATTTTTTCTGTTGAAGTCCAAAATCCTATTTTTGACTCCGGCATGCATATCTTTTACATCCCTTGTCAGTTTTTTGAAAACTTTATATTTCTGGAATGCTGGTGCTGTGTACTTTTCAGAAATGTAGTCCTTTTTCTTTATTTTTGGCCTCTTCTCTTTCTATCATAGTTTTGGCATTTTTGCTCTATGGTGGATATTTTGAGTGTTTTAGGCCCGAGGATCATTTTCATGGCATGGTTTGCTTTCTTTTTGGCTGTAATTTCTTTTGTTGCAGCTCTTTTTAAGTTCTGATCATTGTAGCTATCCTTTTGAAGCACTTTTCTATTTCACACTGAGATAAACTGTCACTTTTGTATTTCGAAAGTCATGAACGTTGTTTTGAGTCAGCTGTGCATGCACTATTTCATAAAGCACCATGGGGGGGATTATTGTTTGCTGTTTTAGGCATTCTCCCTTTGTCAAGTGAGTGTCCCTTCCACGACATTAGCCGATGCAGAGTCAGTTAGACTGTGTCTTTATCGGTGTCTATACTTCTTTTCCTCTCTCCTCGTTCTTGGTTCTTTTGCAGGAGATTTTGGCTCACCTTCTCAGTTTCCTGTCATCACACCCCGTCTGCATTAAGGGGGGGTTATGTTGTGTTCTAATGCATCCATGGTTCGATGGTTTGATAGTGTGAACTATGTATTTAGTGGTTGATCCTATATACAAGGCGATTGCAGTGGCTGGCTACCTATGCATTTCGGTGAGATGGATCATCTACCATATAGACATGCTCAGTTCGTGCCTTCTTCTTCCATGGAGGTTTCTTCAGATCAGCAATTTGGCAGATTTGTGATTCTTCCTGCTTCAGTGATGCTGCTTCTTCATGATTACTCTTTGTTCCTGTTTTAGGGGACAATTTCCCTAGGTTCTTACCTCTTTTTGGGGGAGGGTTTTTCCCATGCGGTTTTCTCTCTTTCCTCGCTTATAGAGGTTGCACTTTTTCTTGCATTGTACTTGGGTACCTAAAATGGCCTCGTTGCCGGGACCCATTATGCATTCATCTTAGCTTTGTGAGCTTAAAGCATTTCCCTAAGTTGCACTTAAGGGGTAGTGCTAGAGTAAATAATTAATTATTAATTATTTATTCTATTGCTTAAGCTTACTTAGGTCATGCATTTATTTAATATTTCATATTTAATGCGTGTTGTGGTTAGTTGGTGACAACACGGGAGTTTGTTCCCTTCTAGTTGTCACACTCATCTTCCAGCTTATTCTACAAGCTTCCATGAGCTCTTTATATTCGGGCTCTCTCTCATTGTATTTTCACATCATAACAACATCATTTCTTATTGTAAATACATTTCTCATTGTGTTTGCATTCATGGTGTCTCTCATGTCCGTTTAGGGTTTTGCCCGTGCTCCATGCTCCTCCCCTTCTATGGCTTCTCTTTGACAGGTTCGCATGGAGGTGATCTTGGCGTCTTCGGAGTTGGCTTTCCTCAACTCCAACAAACAGTCTCTAGCTCAGCAAAAACCAAAGAAATTTTCTATGCCATTACCTCAAAAGCAAACAACCTGAGCTGCAACAAGGGTCTCCACTAAAAAAGCTAAAGAGGAAGCTACAAAGAAGAAACCAATCAAGTTAACACAAGATGAGCTGAGGAAAAGAAGAAGATATGTGGCTCAACCATATACCGATGAAGAAGATCAATCTAAAAAGGTAAGCCATTTTTCAGTTGATACTTTATGTAAAAAGATTGGAAATGGTGATTTAAGCATCTTAAATAAAGTTGATTTCAATAAGTTTACTAAAGAAGAACAAAATAGGATAGAGGAAATAGTTTATGGAATGATGGCACAGTTCAAGTACACTCCTCTTGAACTAGATGGACAATTGCCAAAAGAACTGTCTAAAATTATAGAAGACAGATGGCATTTTTGTTTGAAAATGGAGAAGGAGATGAGGTAATCAACCGTAGCAAGTGTATTGCCTGATTTGAATAAGGAAAAAATAAAGAAAGCAGTCAAAAGGCATAATACTAGGTTTACACCTAAGTATAGGGCATTCTTCATTCTCCAAAACAAGATGGAAGAAATTTTTCAAAGAACAATAAAATCATGGAAAAACTTGTACAAAAAGATTGAAGATTTTCTTGAAGAAGAATACAAGGAAGAAGCTGCTGCTCCACCAGAAGAGAGAAGAAAAAGGAGAGAAGAGAAGACAGTACTAGAGAATGGAGAAGAAGAAAAAAAAGAAGAAGAAGAAAAGAAAGAAGAAGAAAAGAAAGAAGAAGAAGAGAAGAAGGAAGAAGAAAAGAAAGATGGAGAGGAGGAAGAGACACAAAAACAAGATGTAGTGGCAACAACTGAGCAAGAGCAGCAACTAGACCAGAGTGTGCAAGACACACAATTGCCACCCTCTAGCCCTCCTCATGTACCCATCACACCTGCAGAAACTATAATTATAAAAGATGTTCCTAATACTTCTGGTCAGAACATCAATCCATTAACTGCAAAAGACCTCAAAAGAATCCTTGACCAATCTACATAGCAAGCAAGATTGTGTACAGATCTAGTATTGGTCAGTATGGATGAATTACAAAAACTAGTAGAAAGAATAGTTAGAGATAAGGTGAATCCACAAGAACCACCTTCCATCATCTCTATGGCTACTAATCGTCAACCTCAAATTCCCACAGTTATTTGATTAGGCATAGTTGACACCTCAATATAGAAGTTGAGTGCAACTGTAGAAAAAGAAATAGGGCAAATAGGATAGACTATTACATCTAATCCTACAGAACAAACACAAGGTGCACTTCCTAAGATTACCATAATTGATCAAGGTAGTAGACAACAGGAGGAGAAAATAGAGGAAACCCCTAAAGAGAAAGAGGCAATACAAACATTGATAAATTTTCCTACCTCGGGAACTCCTTCACAATAGCCATTGCAAATATCTGCACCAGGATCTAGTACTACAAAAGTTGCAAGGGTACTTCACTATGGAGACCTTGAATTAGATGAGGAGATAGTCATACCATGATATGACTCAAAATCATTAACCATTGATCAAATCCATGAGGTGCAGGAAGCACTGAATAGGAGAAAGAGACAATAGATACTCAGGAAGGAGTATAAACAAAAGAAAACACTACATGATATTAAGGACATCTTTATGGATGCCTTCGATTTGCAGTCACTAGATGAATCAAAGCATATCATGGAGCAATTATCAGATATTGTTGACCAGGTGACAAATGAAGACCAAGAGACAAATGCAAAACTTATAGAATGGTCTGAAAGGAAATTCTAGGGAAAAGTAAATGAGCAAGTATCAAGTCAAATTGCACTCTCCCAGGTTGAATTGGCAAAGCTAATAGACAAAGTGAAAAAGGTACTTGAGAATATATTCTCATTGTACAAAAAGTTGTGTGACTTTTCATACTTCACATAGGAGACAAGCCAAAAGATACTGAGCTTGGAGAGAAATTTAAATATTTCAAGCATGTAGGTACCAAAAGATCCAGCTCAAAGTGAGAAGCATTTTTCTCAATCGCTTCACACTAAGAAAGAAATAGTGGTATTACCACTAGATGAGGCCAATATATGGGCAAAACTGATATAGCTCAAGTCCTCCATTACCCCACATTTGAAAATACTCCATAAGGAACAAGTCTATGTAGAAACTATTCTCAAGAAAGATCCCAATCTTTCTACTTCAGATGGACTTATTCATCTTGCTGCAAAGACTGCCATCCAACACAAGTCACTAGAAATTGCTTTGAACGATTGGGATGCAGCTCTTAGGATGATTATGGAGGTAAACAACACTTTTTTGGCAAAATATGGTCTTAACCCTTAAAATCCTTTGACATAAGTGTCAAAAAGGGGGAGATATATATCTTATTAACTAAGGGGGAGATATTATAAAATGCATGGGGGAATGAGAGAATGGGGGAAACAAAACCAAGGAAACCAAGTGGAGCATGATATACAGATAATGGCACAAACAACCAACTCAGGGGGAGTTATAATAATTTTGGGGAGTTACAATAATTTTAAGGTATATATATTGTAAGTTACAAAAATTTTGATTAAAGGTTTTTAAAACCTCTGTATATACCAAGCAGATTAGTTAATGTACTCATAAGATTAGTTAAGAGTTTTTGTCACTCATGTCAAACGGGAAGATTGTTAACCTCATAATGGTTTTTGACACTTGAGTGCCAATACACTTAACCACTTTATATATTGGAGCCGAGTACACCATGTATGTCGAGCCACAACATGAGCCGAGTCAAGAAAGACTTTAGGTGTCGAGTGATCTTTAGGTGTCGAGTAGCCTTCAAGTGCTGAGTGAAGTTCAAGTGCCAAATGACTTTAGGTGCCAAGCATGATACAACTGCCGAGTGATATTTAAGTGCCGAGTCATAGATGATGCTGAGCAATACAGAAATGCAATAGGAGCCAAGTAAGCCAATTTGATATTAGTGCCGAGCATCTGGAATCAGCATGTGCCAAGTAACACAGAATGTACATATGAGTTTTTAACTTCATTGATTCATATGTAAACCATTTTCATGGCCGACATATGACAAATCTTGAAGGATTAAATTATAAGATCGAATATTTTTTATTTCCTATGTAATCTACATGCAGCCAATAAGAAAAATGGAGAAGGCATGCAACCAATAAGAAAAGTGCAAGGAATTAGCGAGAATCAAAGATTCAATATGGATCATAGATCCATGCCTAACCCTAAGTCTTCGAATGTCTTTATAAGGAAGATGAAATCTCATTAAAAAAAAAAGTGCATGTACAAGGGTGTGGAAGGAACACTACCTCAGAATAAAGAGTATCAGATCTCAAAGGATCAAGATCAGAGAAAGCAGATCAAGTGTCTATATTTGGCAAACGAAGGATTGTAAGCTATCAGGTTTATTGTACCTAATACTCTCTAGCAGTTGTATTAGAATGAAAGACCCTATGGTGATAGGTTAGCTTAACAACTATTTTGTAGATCCTTTAAATAGGTGATTAAATCCTTTAACAGGGTGACACTTCATGTAAAGTGTTTGTAAATCCTTTAACCAGGTCACTATTGATACAATGTAAAGACTTTAATAGGGCAAGTCTTTAATAGGGCAGACCATCAGAACTAGTTAAATATTATTACTACAGTGATTTTGTGGGTATCATCCCCACCCCAGTTTTACCTTCTTATTTCTGGAGGGTTTCTGGGTTACCAAAATCTCAAGAGTTATGTGGTGATGCTTATGTGTTTCTCATAATTGTTTGATATGTTCATATGCATGCAATCTACTTTTAGTTAAAAAGTCTTAATGGTCAAAATACAACACTTCTAATTCACCCCCCCTCTCAGAAGCATTCTTCCTATTTGAATATTCCAACAATACCTTCTAATTCTATAGTTGATTGTGCATAACTTAATTCAATCATTTAGGGTTCTAATGATTTATTGGTTAGATCTCCCCTATTTAGGATAAAAGTGTTTAATTAAAGATGTTGTAAAATTTGCAGTGTTGGGTTCTTCTACCACTTTGTTCTCTATGACTTCCTTTGAATTTTTCTTTTGTACTTGCATGTTTGTTGATCATCCTTCTCTAAAAATATTCTTCTCAATATTTTCTACCCATACTCCATTTATATTCTCATTTCTTCTTTTATTATTTTTGTTCCATACAATAGCTATCCCCATACTGTTATTGATTTTATTAAATCTAAAAAAACTTGTTCTATAACCTTATTTTTTATATTAATAGTAGTACAAAATGGGTGATTGGCTCTATAGAAATAACCATAGTGAAATTAATAATTTATTAGCTAGTAGACAACTCATTGACCATTATATTTAATAGTATCAAAACCATTATATTTAATAGTATCATGCTAGCTACCCAAACAAAAAATAAGTAAGACCATATTATTAAATTCCTTATAAATATTTTTCATATCAGCCAAGCAAGACTAGTGTTTAACCTTTAGAAAAACTATAATAAAATTGGTAAATATATTAACATAGAATAAGGCCTAGTTGTCATTCTATTTTCTCCTCAAAGGGTTAGGTTACCCTAGCAACACATCTAGCTAGTCATCCAAAAGGAATATTTAGAGTCTCTTGGCACTCACATCATCTTCCTTTTCCTTGCATCCCTTCTTCTCTTATAGGAAAAGATGGAGAGTGGTTTCAGCAAAATTCATAAGCTTAACAAAAAACTCTACGAGAGTGGTGAACCTTATGTTCAAATCAACTAGTATTTTATTTTGTTTTTCCAATTTGATCCACAAGGTCTTCAGTTTATCTTCAACCTATTTGAAATTAGAATTTTCCAAATTCAAAGTTGAGAGAAGGTTCTAAATTGAAGGGTGTACGAAAGGTGGGAAAGGGGTTGAGGGTTGAATTAGGGGTTTTAATAGGGGAGGGGGAAAAGGAAGGTCCTCCTTAGGCTTCTTGAGAGGGGAAATGATAGTAAAGGGAAAGTTATCATTTGTCCCCTTATTATCATCATTGGTCATAACATTGACTGTACCTATACTAAAGGTAGCCGAGACATAGGTGTCTTTTTTGAGAGAGTATTCTTCAATATCATGTGGTGCATGCTCCTCTTTCTCAATTTAAAAATTCCTCCTATCTTTCTTCTTTTTCCTAGCTTGGATCCTTTGTTCCCCAATCCATTAGAATCTAAATCCAAATCTATCTCTTCTAGGATATCATGTTTTTTCATACCTCTTTTTCTTTTTGGGTTTATTGTAAACTCTATTAGATATATGCCTCCCTTAAATGACTCACTTCCAATCTTAATAAGGTCAACAATAAGTTCCATCTAAGGTTTAAATGATATTCAAAGTTGCCTACCACTAGACGAAGGGCAATACTAGAAAGTAAAATGAGAATTACGAATGTAGGTGGAAACCACCATGGGGGAGGTATTTTTGGTTGGGTGAAATGTCCCTTTTCTGATTTTTCATGATATTTCCAACCTCTAATCAGATCTTTGAAATCAAACAACTGCTATCACAAAGATCCACCAAATTCCTTAAGAAACCCCAAATCGGGTATGTTGAAAATAGTGCTAAAAGCTTCACAACTTCACAAATTATTAATGAATCTGAAAATGGAAATTTTTACAGAACTTTCAGCAGCATAACAGCCTACAAATTGATATTTCCAGATCCGTATAGCCTTTACACAACAGCTCGAAAATGTAGGACCAAAACTATGCTCATCGGGCTCCCGAAATAGCACAAAATATGCTCGGAAACACCACAAGAACACTAATAATCTATCTCAGAAGTTTAATCACATCCCAATATATATATTCAGCTCTATTTTAACAGCTTAAAGTATAAAATACAGCAGCAACCAAAACTGATATGAAATACTCAACCGGAAACACCAAACTCTTACAAAAATACACCCGGAAACTCACAAATCTGCACTGTTCAGCACAAAGGCAAACTCTGTATGAGCATGCACATGGAATGGCTTCAAACTCCCGTCCTTAGCCTTCCTGGAAACCTGCAAACTCCCGTTCTTGGGTCTCCCTGGAAACCTGCAAACTCCCGTTCTTGGGTCTCCTTCTCCACAGGTTTGGCAGCCTCTGAAGAATAACAAAGAATGAGTGAAAATCAAGTCTGGAATCCCCCCAAAATGCCTCCAAACCTCTTTAAAAAGGGCATAACTGTAACTCACGTCCAAGAGAGGTTAATGAAACATATTTTAATAATAATTATCATTTATTAGTCCAACGGTTTCCAAAGATTAACTCCCTTTTTCCGAAACTTCACTTTCTTGGGCCTGCCTGTCTTAGCAAAGATTATTATTTTTTAATTATTTGAAAGGGGGACATGACAAGTCCTCCCCTCCCAAACATTGCTTGTCCTCAAGCAATGGCTGAACAATAAACCAATCAATCCTCCTGGATCCCAAATGTAGTCATGAACTATACTACTACCAATTAACACAGACTCCTGCAAGATCCTCTGCAATATGACCAAGAGGAATCCATAATCAAACTGGCAATTATAGCTCAACCAAACTCTAAAATCACCATTACCACAGTCAAAAACCCATGAGACACAAACTCTTAGAATATCAAAACCCAAGTAAAGTGGACTACCAACATAGTAAATACCATCAATGCATTCCACTGGCCTATATGGAATGTACAATCCAACTCTGCAACAATGGTGAATGCTCTCAAATGAAACTATACCAAGTATGGAGAATCCACACACTATACAACTCCTGCAGTCAACACAACTCTGTAGATCATTGGCCACTGTCTCATAACCATAACTCCCATGCACCCCTGATGGTGAAAAGCCATCACAAGATAAACAACAAGAAATGGAACCCAAACCAAATTTTCCTGCCATCAACTCCTCAGCATAAGGATCAATTGTTAACTGATGTACATACCTTGCAATATAATGTTGATTAAAAAAACCAACCTCAGTCAACAACTCACCATGAACAAGTGATACAACCCACTGTGACTGATCACTAGCTAAGTCAGGAGATGTCATAGCCAAAGGAGTAGAATCAATAACAACACTTGCTGAAGCATCACTCCAAAACTCCTGCTCTAAGTCATGTATTATCAAGCTATCAACTACAAAACCTGTCGCCATGTCGTGCCCATCACAACTCTCATCTCGAGGCATCAAACTATTCCATAATTGATGATAAGCACTAGGAACCAAAGTACATCTCTGTATCATAATCTCATCAACATGGTCATCAAAGGTAAATTGATGAGCGTACCTCACAGTGTAATGCTGATAGAATGCGCCAATCTCAGTCAGTGGCTCAGACTGTAATCCAGATGAAGCTAACTGCAATTGATCATCAACCATGTTGGAACTGACTACTACCTCCAAAGATATCACCAAGGGAGTAGTATTACTATCAGGAACCATGCCAACTGTCGACTCACCAACATCACACATGACCTTTGATACATCTCTAGTCTCTGTGCCTTCAGTACTAGAGGCCACCACCCTGTCAGGCATACAATAATCTGCTACAATACCCAACTCAACTAAACCTGACTCTAGTGGGAATGAACCTGATATGCCAATGTTAGTATCAAGGATGGATGCATCCCCATCTCCATTGTCTCTGACAATCTCAGTCATGGACATCCTCGAATCACCAAACACCATAGCTTGTGACTGTATAGAATCAGATAAAGACTGTAGTCGCTCTAACTCCATGGTCACCTTAGCCAAATGAAACTGTGACTCCTTGAAAGCCAACTGTGTACTCTCAAGAATCTCAAAAGTCACCTCAAGCTGCTCAGTAAGCTCACTCACCTCATCTTCCTTGGCCAACAATGCATCATATGTTGTACTACCCCACTCCATAAGATAATCTCTATCAGCTACCAACTGCATATAATTCTGTCTCAAAATCTGAATAGCCTCCCATAAAGAGTGGATCTCTGTCAAGGAAAGATAACTTCCTTCCTGCTCATCACTAGTAGGAGAACCCCATCCATAAATTGCTAATAATTGACGAGCAGCATCAAAATGTTGGCAAGTGATAGCAATGTCTCGGTCACTAACTCTCAACTGATTAGACACATGATGGCATTGGCTTGACTGTCTCCTACAAACCTCCTTTGATGCACTGTCTAAAGGAGTATCCTCAAAGTTACTAGTCTCTAGAGTATTACCATCCATGTCCTGTGAATCAACTCTAAAGCTCATATCAACATACAGAGTATCAAAATTTGTAGCACTGCTGTCCAACTCCTCTGTACCCAAAGAAACTAAGTCTTCAAAATTGTCCACTACATCCTCCTGGATGTCATCGATGCCAATATGATCCTGGGACTCATCTGTACACACTGCCAAATATGAAAGATCATCAACACATTCCAGCAAGTATGGTCGACTGGATATATGAACAAAGCCCAACACCGGTGTATAAAAACTAATACCAACATCAGACAAGATACTGGCACAAGAAAAGACAACACCGTGTAATCTGCTAATCAAATCCATGATAGCACCCAAACAAACACTGCGACCAAAAAGTGTTAAAGATCTCCAGTCAACTGAATCCCAAACACCAATATAACAATCTCGTGTCCATATTCGTAAACTAGAATCAACTGGTAACTCAAGCAAACTCCTCACCTGAGTAATATGACCAATACCAACTAACTCCACATACCTGTCATGATAAGGTAATGAAGTCACAATACTATCTTCACTCACCTTCAGCTGGCGGGATAAATCATGTGAAGTACTACCTGCCTCAACCTCATGTGATGAAGCATCTAACTGCGCCTGGTACTCTTTCTCAGCAAATTCATGAATGCTCAATGTCTGCTCATCTCTACTAGGTATCTCACCATCCTGCACAACAACATCCTCATAATCATCATCTGAACCCACTACACTGTAGTCACTGCCTGTTGTAACTATACCATCCTGAATACCTGTGGCATCACCCTTTGACAACCTATAAACAATTGTCTCAATTTGAGTATCAAGTTGACTGTTACTATCAATCTGTGTAATATCCTTTCCCACCACCTCCTGTGGCAAAGTAGAATCTGAGACCACTACCTGGCTATCAGCTAGTTTCTCAAACTCCTCATGCAAGTTCTTGGGAATTGTGTCATCTGTCCTGTGAGAAAATCTGCCAAATAGAAATCCAGTCAACTTATCCACCTTAGCTGGGTCAGATAACATGTCATTTATACGGTGGTGCTCAACCAACTGTTTAGACATGTCATGGCTTATTTTCATAAGTTTATCTCGAATGTCTAAATAACCATCCTTTCTACTATTTTGACTCTGGCTATCAATTGTCCAAGATCGTTCCCTCTGAGACTCTGTACTATACCTGTCCATTCTGGATAAAGTAGAGTGTAACCCCAATAGGATATAACTTCTTCAAGCACCAAGAACTAACATGCAAATGATTAGAAGTAGCATGCAACCATAGATTTGGACATGCAACTGATTAGAAGCAACATGCAACCACCAAATTATGACATGCAAGATCTGGGTAGTTGTCAAAACTGACATGCAAACTTCTACAACCGCCAAATTCACCAAGAACTAATAGGCAAATGATTAGAAGTAGCATGAAACCATAGATTTGGACATGCAACTGATTAGAAGCAACATGCAACCACCAAATTATGACATGCAAGATCTGGGTAGTTGTCAAAACTGACATGGAAGATCTGGGTACTTGTCAAAACTGAAATGCAAACTTCTACAACCACCAAATTCACCAAGAACTAACATGAAAATGATTAGAAGTAGCATGCAACCATAAATTTTTACATGCAGCTGATTAGAAGCAACATGCAATCATAAATTATGACATGCAAGATTTGGGTAGTTCTCAAAACTGAAATGCAATATCTGGGTAGTTGTCAAAACTGACCTGCAACTTCTACAAACCCTCAGGCTGGCAAGATCATGGCTCTGATACCACTGAAATGTCCCTTTTCTGATTTTTCATGATATTTCCAACCTCTAATCAGATCTTTGAAATCAAACAACTGCTATCACAAAGATCCACCAAATTCCTTAAGAAACCCCAAATCGGGTATGTTGAAAATAGTGCTAAAAGCTTCACAACTTCACAAATTATTAATGAATCTGAAAATGGAAATTTTTACAGAACTTTCAGCAGCATAACAGCCTACAAATTGATATTTCCAGATCCGTATAGCCTTTACACAACAGCTCGAAAATGTAGGACCAAAACTATGCTCATCGGGCTCCCGAAATAGCACAAAATATGCTCGGAAACACCACAAGAACACTAATAATCTATCTCAAAAGTTTAATCACGTCCCAATATATATATTCAGCTCTATTTTAACAGCTTAAAGTATAAAATAAAGCAGCAACCAAAACTGATATGAAATACTCAACCGGAAACACCAAACTCTTACAAAAATACACCCGGAAACTCACAAATCTGCACTGTTCAGCACAAAGGCAAACTCTGTATGAGCATGCACATGGAATGGCTTCAAACTCCTGTCCTTAGCCTTCCTGGAAACCTGCAAACTCCCGTTCTTGGGTCTCCCTGGAAACCTGCAAACTCCCGTTCTTGGGTCTCCTTCTCCACAGGTTTGGCAGCCTCTGAAGAATAACAAAGAATGAGTGAAAATCAAGTCTGGAATCCCCCCAAAATGCCTCCAAACCTCTTTAAAAAGGGCATAACTGTAACTCACGTCCAAGAGAGGTTAATGAAACATATTTTAATAATAATTATCATTTATTAGTCCAACGGTTTCCAAAGATTAACTCCCTTTTTCCGAAACTTCACTTTCTTGGGCCTGCCTGTCTTAGCAAAGATTATTATTTTTTAATTATTTGAAAAGGGGACATGACATTGGGCATTGTAGAAAATTTATAATATAGGAAGAGAACATGGATTTGTGAAAGTTGTAAATTCAAAAAATGAGGCCTTGGTGTAGAATGGTATAGTTTTTACCTTCTCCCCTACACTTCCTAATACCCATGACAAAATCCTTTAGATTAACAAGTGAAAATAAAGGAAAAATATTTTATCATGATAAGAAAAAGTGGTTCAAAAGGGGAAAGTGCTAATAGTAATTCAATTTGTTGAGGCCCTCTAGAGTAAGGTCTTTCATGAAAATAAAAAATCATTAATTCGAAAGTGTCTTCCTATTAAATCTACCGCTCAATCAAATTGGGAGTTCATAGTCTTGAAGAAATGATTCATACTTGTCTCATCTGCTAATTTATTCACCCTTTCCAACTATTTCCCTTGCAGTGAAGACCAATATCTTGACTAATAACCTCCTCAATCTCAAATTTAATACCATTTATGGTCACCATATAATCATTTTTGGAGTTAACCAACTGCATATAGATCAATGCATCATAGTCTTCCCTAGCAATCATGAATGATAACAAACTACCCTTAGTGATATACATCTAGGAACATTCCTTCTTTTGCCATTCACTTTCAATTTTGGGTCTTAATTGTATCTCTATCCCCTCCCATATTGACTACAAACTTAGACTCCTCTATTTCCTCTAACCTAAAAACCTTAAGGGAATCATACACTATATCTTTCACTTTGTAAACAAAAAACATTTTAAACTATTCAAGTTTAGTGAAAGGGTTAGAATAATCCTTTCAGAGAGTTTTAACATCATTATTATTATTGTGAACATCTTCATCAAAAAGAGTATTACTTCCATAATTATTGTTCCAAGTACTTTGATTAGAAAAATATTTAGGCTAGTGACTTGGAACATATCGAAGGTTGTCTAAAAAAACCCCTTCATTAAAGTTGTAATTTTGGGAATTGCCAACATAATAGAAATAAATAATTTTAGAGATATAATTAATGATCCATCCCTAGGCATTATCTATAGTCAATTAGATGAATAGTGGTACACAAAAAAAATTGTGGAGAGTGGCCCACAAGAAAAAAATATTCTGGGGGTTAAGTTGATCAATAATCATGAGATCATGAGATCATGTGATCATGTGGAGGTCACCTCTAATTGATGTATATAAGTTTTTATTTGTACAAAGTGGTGATAGAATTTGAACCTAGATGGCCAAAGGTACCTTTTAAATAATATTTAACATAATTTTTTTTGTAGATTAAAGGCTTATCTCCCGTCTAGTTTTCTTCCCTAAATCTGATCTTATCTCTCTTACTAGCCAATATAGATTTAGTTGCAAGGATGTGTTATTCTTGATCATATTTTTCTAGATCATGAAGCCATGCATAAGGTTTGTATCAAATAATTGGGAGGTAAAAGAGGACCCATTAAGATATTTTTCTTTCATATTTTATCTTCATTCTCCATGTTCTTTTGCAAACTTCCAGCCAACCTTAGTTAGAAGAGCTTTTTAAGAACACGTATTTTTCTTACCCACAATCCCCCCATAGATTTAGATTTACAAGTACTATCCCAATTAGCTAGGTTAATCCTTACTTTTTCTTTGAATAAAATCCATAGGAAGTTAAATTAAATCCTCTCCAGGGTCTGAGCCATAGCACAAGAGATTGAATATGGATAGGAAGTAGATAGTTACCCCTTGCAGAGAAGTGAAAAGAAGTTGAAATTTTCTTCCACTACTAAGAGACTTCCCTTTTATCCATCCATATTTTCCTAGATCCTTTTCACTATTATTTTCATTAATTGTTGACTAGCCTCCTAGCTAGATCATAAGGGGGAGTCCCAAGTAGGTATATGAGAGGGAGGCTGCCTGACAACCTAGAATACAAGTTATCCTATTTTGCAAAGGAACCCTATTTTTTAAGAAGTACACTTTGATTTTTTCAAAGTTGATTTGTTGCTAGAAATGTGAACATGCTGGTCTATTACTTTCCTCCATGGACTCACATCAAGAACTAAAGGTGACCAAATAGGAAGGTATCATAAAAATAAATTGTATAACCTCCAAGGGAAGGGTACAAGTAGATTTTGTTCCCTGAATGGATCAATCTTCTACCTTGGAAATAATGTTTCTTTCTAGAATGTCCACTACCATGATAAATGGATATAGTACGATGGGTTTTCCTTTATGTCAACCTCTCCTAGAGGAAAAAGAGCTCCAATGAATTCCATTAACAATGACCAAGTAGTGTATTGATCTAGTCATAAACTAAATTAAATAAATATCCCTTTTACTAAAGACACCCTTAGCCATGATGAAAAAAAAGAAATCCCAATTTACCCAATCATAGGCCTTGGACATTTCCAACTTAAGATCCATCCCCAATTTTTTACTTTTGTCCATAAAATGTAATATTTCATGAGTTAAGATAGTCACATTAATAATTTCCAACCTAGGCTAAACCCTTTCTTAGAGGCACTTATAAACTCTTCCAATAGAGACTTGATGTAGTTAGTGATGAACTTAGAGAGAACTTAATAGATAGTGTTGCATAGACTAATAGGTCTAAATTCTACAAGATATTTTGGGTTTCAATTTTTGGGAACCAACACAATGAACATTTTTTTTATTCTTTTCATAAATTTACCCATTTTGACAAAATATTTCATAGCTTTGGTGATATCAACTTTAATAAGATCCCAAAATAGTGGGAAGAACATTGGGGGAAGCCTTCACAAGAAATATTTCTACCTTGATATCCTCTTCTGTGACTAGGAGAATAATCTTCTCATTATCATTGTCATTTAACATGAATGGGATTTAGTCAATTAGATTATCTATAATCCACATGTCAATATTAACACTCTAGCCAGCAAAAGTATCATTAAAATGACTAAGTCACCCATAATTCTATTTCCTCAAGCTTTGAAATAGTATTGTTATCTCAGTTTAAAAAAAAATTAATAGTAATTATATTTTGGTGGTTGGAGGGAAACATGTGGATAAAAAAACTATTCCTATCACACTCTATTAGCCATTGAGTTCTAGATCTTTACATCCAAAAAAAATACTCTTAGGTGATATTATCCTTCCATTTTTTTCTACCAACTTTCTTACTCAAAGTGATCTTCAATAGTTGAGCTCCTAGTTTCTATACTTCATTAAATTATATTTAGATTATTTTCTATAACATCATTTTTTAAAAGTTATTCCAAAATGGTGTGTTTCTCAATTCTATGATCTATCTTTGAATATTGTCTAAATTTGTTGTTAGTCTAAACATGGGCATGATTAATACCTTGTTGTTCCACCACTCATGCATTCTATCTTGGAATTATGTGTATGAGTGCCACATTATCTCATATAAAAATATTGGGATCCTCTCCATGTGCTTTCATTCAAGACTAGAAGAATAGGGAAGTGATATGAGGTTTTTCTTTGGAGAGCATGAATGGTTGAGGAAGAGGAGATGTCCCAACTAGCTTAATGAAGTAATATCCAATTTGATATAGATGAGGTCTGCCCCACTCTATTGTTTGACCAAGTGAGCTTGGGGCCCAGGAGTTCTATGTCCATCATATCATTTTTTCTTATGAAGTTGGCTAGGTTCATCATGTTATCATTAAAGTTAAAAAAACCTCTCAACTTCTTTGAAGGGAAGAGGAGTGTTCTTATATCGAAAATGAAAAGATATTTTAGTAATTGGTTGAGTTCAACACCTCTATTATTCATTCTAGTTAGATATCCTACAACTTAATGAATTAACAACATAAATATTGAAAAGAAGATAGGATATATGTTGGCTATAAAACATCATAGCCAAAAAGTTATGAGAGAATGAAATAATCTTTCGTATATAATAACCTATATTTTACAATGTTTCAACATCTCCAAAAGCTTTAGTAGCTTCAACATAATTAATTTAAGCAGCCCATAGCATGCGAGAAAAGTTGTCACACTTCATGCTAACTTTGTGAAGAAGTAGGATTTCAAAATTTATTTGTGAGAAATAGTTATTTAACAATAATTATTTCTGTAGAGTATTCAAACCCCTTATATTCCTAGAGAGGGCTTTCAGTGATTCCTTTTCCTTTATGATCCTACCAAGGTTTATTACTTTTCATTACCAATATCCATGTTTGTGGCCTTTATTCCTGTTGTTTGAATATTTGGTCTTTCCACTCTTATATCATTTCCTAACAACTATTTTTGGTTTAGTATGTATCCTCCTTTTTTGTCTGTTCCCACTAATCTTTATTATCGTCAAATAGATCCTTTGATGGTCCTTCCATTAGAGTGTTTCTAACTCCACCCCGTATCAACTTCTTGAAGGGGCTAGGTGAGAAAAAATGGGAGTCACCCCTTCGAATGGTAATATTGGCTCATCTTTACATCTTTTCCTTCAATGGTCATAACTACTTCCATGAATTATTTGGGGATTTCCCCATCTTTCAACCTAGTTTGACCTAGAACCAGTTGTGTAGGGGATTTTGGACAACCTTGGATATCATTGATCTTTATAGTAAAAGGTTAGATTTATATTTCTTCCATAACTATCTCAATATCTTGTTGAACCACCATAAGAGGGTAGGAGTGGAGTGGATGTGAGAGTTTCATCATGATCTTTCTCTTTTGACTTGACTTCAGCCGAGGTGATACCCACCTCATTATCTCTAACCTTAGAGATACTAGGGGATGGAAATTTATTGTTGTATTTTTAAGATAGTCCATTATAATCTAGGTCAAGATGATCAAATTTCAAACACTTTTGATGGAATGGGACAAAATTAATGTAGACCAATATTTGGTTTTTCTCTACCCCATGTGGAGTTGAGGGACATGTAGGTGGGTAGGGGGTGACTAAATACTACATTTATTAAGATCCTAGAAAAACCATACTAGACTTGGATATGGTGATCTCATCAGCAGTAATAAAGTGACCAAATAAGTTACCAATCCATTATATGACTATTTCATCCCAAAATTTTGAAAGGAGCCCTAGAAGGAAAACCCAAGTAGGGGCCATGAAATGAAGGTATTTTTTAGGTCAAAACTAGGTTTCCTATGGGCCAACAACAAACCATGCTTCCTATAGCTTCAAGAACCTGATAGAACCAAGTTTACATATAGATAAAGGATGAACCTGAATAGGAAAATCCCTCCTAGTAGTGTGGCCATTGCTACACTACCCCTTAGTTTCAATTCACAACACCATCTCTTGAACATACCAATATAGATTTTAAATTTAGGAATCATCCTACCAAGAATATCTGGAAAGATAAGTTGATGTTTCCAACTAAGGAATGAAGAAATAAGATTTCTAGGCCATTAAAGCCAACAAATCCTTTAAGAGGTCCCCATTCCTAGGGTTATCTGCAGATCTTAAAAATAATCTTGTTTGACCTTGTCCTAGTGGTGGTGGCAACTAAATCCACCTTGGGAAGAGGGTGACCTAGGAATGCTAAGTTATCTCCTTAGGGGCTTGACACATAGCCTATCACTAGGAGAATATCAAAATAGTCAAGTAGAAAGATCCTAGTCCGATCAATAGTTTGTTACCATAAATGGGTAAGGAGGGCCCAAGTTTAGGTAGAGGGAGACCACTACAAACTACATTTGAGGTTATTTTATAGCTCAAGGCCATGTGATAAAGTTGTAAAGTGGGAGGAGTGGGTAGAGGTAGTCTCCTTTAATATATTATTGGAAACATGGCAAGAAATAAATATTTATTCCCATACCTTAGTCCAAACTTATTGATCTGTAATCTAAAATTCCTTGTAATATGTCCAAAGTTGTATCTATAGAACATAACTCCATTATTGATAATGTCGTTCATTCAAAAAGGTCTACTAATTTCCATGTTATTCCTTTCATTTATCTGCATAATTTATCTTTGATTTGGCTTCTTGCATTGATTTGATCTATTTCCATAAAGAAATCAATTATAAAAGTAACTAGTAAAGGGTTTACCATCTAAGTTACCTTTGCAATCTCTCTTCATGTGTCCAAAAATGTTGCTTGATAAGTATCTTCCATTGAATGGTCTTCTCCAATATCTACATTTCTCAAACTAATTTATTGTCAGATCGATTTGATTTGATGATTTATCTAGTTCTTGTTCAATCTATGATAAATTATAACCTCTAATTCTTTGAATGACCCCCCTTCATTGTAACCATTCCATATCATATCTCTTTTTATCATTTTGTTCCATTAATTATTCATTAGGTTTTACTGTGCTTGTATACAAGTTATCAATATCTTTGTTAGTTTGTACAAGTCCTCCATTTAGTATACATTTGTATTTCTCAAGTTCACCATGGTCTTTAGATTTTTCTTCTTAGTCTTTAGATTCATATCTAATTTTTATTCCTTTGACATCATAATTTTCCTTAGTGTTGTGATCTCAATTTTATGCCTTTGAATCTAATTTTATTTCTTAAACTTTGTAACAAATTCATAATCCTCAATCTATTCAATTAATTGCTTCCCCTTTAATCTTGAATTTTAAATCTAATCTTTCAAATTTTGATCAAAATCTTTTGTATCTCTAAGCTTTATCATCAACATGTTTCTTTCATCATTAGATTGATCTAATATGTAAAGAGAAGCCTCAACAATTCTTTATAAGTGATATCTATCCATAATGATCTCCATCAAGTTGTTAGGCTTTTTCTAACTATTTTTTTCTCAATTATTGATTGTTAGAAGTAGGCAATATTAAGAGGTGGGGTGAATTAGTATTCCATAAATTTTTTCCCAAAATATATATATATATATATATATATAGAACTAAAACTAACATAAATAATTAAACTAAAAATAAATATTAATCAAACCATAACATTTTATTTTGTTAACTAGGGAAATCCTATCCAAAGGAAAATATTTGTCTAGATGGTACAGACAAAATGTTTTAGTAATAAAAATTGCCTTGTGAAAGGTGGTCATCTTGTAGTAGTCTATTACATACATATAGAAGTGTATATGTCATTTTTAGAGGGAAAAACCTTGTTAGAGGCCTCAAACCTATTAGGAGTTGTACTAGAAAAGGTGAGCTCACTACTCTTATAAAAAATAAAAATTTATATGTAGTATATATAGAAATATCAAATATTGCATGAGTCCATATGTTGAATATCTAATCAGTCCTTTATTGTTTGTTACATCCAATCATGCATATAAACCGCTTCTCTTTTTATAACCATCAAAATAGCATCTAACTAGCATGAATATAATACACATATAATAATATTAGGATAACAAAAATATGACATCATTGCTAAACTAAAAACTCTTCTTTTAAACTATTTTCTTTATCTAGTTGGCCTCTTATTTCATCAACAAATTACCTTGATAGGAAATATTCCTTTATATTAGTTGAGTGTTAAAATATATGACTTCATCCTTTCCTTTTGAAGATCTTTATTTGACAAGTCAAATCATCTCCTTGATGAAACTTATCATTTTATACCATATACTCTATTTTTTTGATGTTAAACTATCAATAGCATTTCCTTCAAAAATTGATTCCAATAATAAAACTAAGTTAAGTTTCTTAGCATACCATCTAGACTATCCATAATATCATTGCTCAAAATTTTATTCATGCACCTACTTCTAGTGAAGCTCATAGAAACAAACTATCTTCTTGTATAGTATTTTATTGACTGGTACCTAGAAAATTTTCTTCATTATCAAATATCAAAGATAAGATTTACTTCAAGTGGCCTTATCTTATTTTAATGTTTTCACTAAATCCAATATCTACTAACTTACCTCAACCAACTTGCCAACACAAAATGACAGAGAATTTCATTCCAAATGACTAAAAATTGCATTTCTACAATAAATTGTTGTGTTTGAGACAAATGGACATGGATATCAAAAGGTATACAAAGGATTTTCACAAGCTAAATGTCAAGAATGCACAATATTAAGATGAGGATGAAAAAGTTACAATATACCTATGCTGGATTGGATTTTTAATGTATAGGATGAAGTTAGTCTTAACTCAAATAACATTATGGAAGAGTGTTATAAGTTATCCATAACTGATGAGGAAAAATTGAAATGAAGGAAAGAGAGGAAAGGAAGCATAAGGAGCTAGCTAAATAGTGGAAGATGTAACAAATATAATGAAACCCAAGGATTAAAAAAAATGAGAAGGGAAATGAGTGTATTTATGAACAAGGGAATAAACAAAGAGATAGTAAAAGATTTGTTATAGGAAGAGGGAAAAATTTCTTTGTAGGAAAGTTTAATAGCTATGGTGAAGAAGGGAACATATTCTAAAAATGTTCCTAAAAGCACTAGGAGAAGGAAAATTATTAGAAAAAGGTAATATGTTCATTTGGATCCATATACGAAAGGAGACTCTCTCTTTGTAAGAAAGGGATTAGTTATGTAATAAACATAGAAACCAAAGGTATCATTATTTAAAACCAATTATTTAAAGCTAGGGAAAAATATGTAGAATTATTATAGATTTAGTTTCCTTTGATAATTTTGTTTCCTATGAACTGGTTAAAAAGTAACATTTGCAAAAGTTCCAAAATCCTTGACCCTATAGAGCCTACTTGGTAAGTGTTGAGCAAAGCCTTATGATTAAGGAGATGGCTTATGTAAAATTTTCTAATGGTGAGTATATGGAAAAAGTACTATGTGACATAGTACAAATGACATGCTACCATATCCTATTAGGTACACCTTGGTCATCCATGAGAAAGATAATATATGATGGGTACAAGAACTCGTATCTTCAACATAAAGATCATAAAGAGTTTTTTCTCAAACCTTTGTAAAATGGTTTCTCATTTGAGTGAAGAAATATTTTTTTTGTTGAGAATGGGAACATTTATTTTTAGAAGCACATGAAATGTTGATCTATGGAATATTATGAGAAGATAAGAGCATCATAATTGGTATTGAAAATTGATGGTCATGATAGAGAATGAAAGATTTCATAAAGGAAAAGTAAGATGGTTGAATATGGTTTAATTGTGAGGATACATTGGTTTCCTATTATCTCTCCAATACAATGTGGTAAAGGTATGTCCATAAAGTGAAGACACTAAGGTTATGTGGGGATTATGATGTAAAAGGAATTTCAGTTCAAATAGTCTGGTTGTGACTATCATAAACAACATCCAAGTGATAGCATTGATCACATGCTTTCTTTCCATGTTTCTTAAAATTAGATTCAAAGATGAAGGATTAGGAGTAGTTATTACAATAAATATCTAGTAGAAGTGGACCAAATTGCAATATTCCATCATGAAGATTCGAAGGTGTGAAGACAAGACCCCTTATCCCTTGGGGGGAAGCTCTTTTTTTGGGTGTGAGTATGGTTCATGGGCACCAAGAAAAACACTTGGATACATGAGGACAACATGAAACATAAGAGAACATAATTAAATAAAGGAAGCCAAGTAGAATATTTTGAAGCCAATAATGGCTTTTAGTATTAAATCAAATGTAATGATTAAAAGTCCTCAAGGTCCTACTAAGAAACCAATGACAACATTCATGTAATGGGGAAACATGGCTTAGTTAAATTAGGATTTTAGATGAGATTTATGGTGTAATAAGGTCAAAATTTTACCAATTCCAAATTTATAGGTTTCTACAAGTTTTTTGAGGTAGAGTTTCAAATTAAAATTTTTGAATCTCGATGGCTCATGGTAGTTAGGAGGGAAAGCATGTTAAGGATTTTAATGCATTTGAAAATAAAAGAAACCAATTGGAATTAGGTAATATTTCTTTCATACATCGTATAAATCCTAGTAAAGGCCTGAGGAAGTCATAGTAGTGTGGTGGTGATACCATTTGTACAAATAGTTATTGTTAAAAAATCTATTATAAATCTCCTTATTTATTTGTATTCTCACGTGGTCACATTAATCATTTTTGGAACTTAGATGATTGGAATAGAAGAAGAACTCATATTTTCACCATTTTGTATGATCTAAGGTATCACTATCATTACATTTCTCAAGATGTAGCGAATTGAAGTTGAGGGTTTTGCTTTGGAATTGGTAGTTTTGAGTTCATTTATGGATCCATGATCATTTTTTAAATGTATTAAAATAAAAATAATGGAATTATAATTAGGTGAGTTGTATATTATGTGACTAAACAATATTTTCAAAGAATTGATTCAATGTTTGGTGATCATCATATATGTTTAGTTAAAGGAACACTTATTTAGAATGTAGGTTATTATAGTTGGAAATCTACCTTAACAAGGGTACAATTTTATGATTGAATCCATTGTAAAATATTCAGGAGATGGTGAAAAAAAAAAATTTTGGCCTCATATTAGGTATGGAAGGCATGCATTGAGTAGGCCCTAGTTTTGAAGGTTTTAGAGGGAAATTTGCGACTTTTGTATGTGGAGAGTCCATATAGTATAATTGATTTCATTTTCCTCTAATTGAAGTCATTTTGTAACTTTTTTGAGAGAACCAATTTTAGGGTATAAAAATTAGTCATAGATTCTTCATAAAATTGGGGTAATTTATGCCTCAAAATCATCATAGTTGGTCAATCAGATGAATCAGTCCAAAATAACAAGTAGTAATATTTTGGTAAGTTGTAAAGAAGTTAAATAGGTACTTGAATATTTATTTATTTTAAATTCTTTTAGGAAAGTTTTGATAAAAATAGGAGAAATAGTCACTGGAGGACTAATTGGCTACTAGACCTAATAGGACAACATTTTGGGTTTTCCTAGGAGATAGGTACCTGAAACATTGTAAGGTCATTCTTTACTTAGATTAGACTAGTAAAACCCCTTCAATCCATTTTCGGTCATTGGGAATGTTGGGTGCACAACTTTGGATCATTTCAGCCATTGGTTTCATTTACAAATATTCTTGAGTTACACAATATTGAAGCTTTTTGTCAAGTTTGTTGAAATTCAAAAAACCCTGGAACTATCTACATCAGAATAAGACACCTCTCTTTGGAGTATTTTATTTTATTTTAGCTACAATAGGAATGAATTTTTGTACTTGTAGTCCAAATTTTAGTTTAATAAAGAATCAATGTAGATCATCTCAACCATACATTAATTTTTTTTTATAATACTTGATATAATTATTGTAAGACTTAGAGGAATGATTTCATCCATAAAAAAATGATAATCAAAATATTATTAATACATATAAAAATAAATTATTGCTTTAAATAATGCTTGAAAAATATAGTAATGGTTGCAACTCTATTCCTTTATTTTTATCTAATTATGTTCTTTTAAATAATTCAAATGTAGTTTTATATAAATTAAGGATAAAAATATGGGAGTTTCTAAAAAGTGAGTATCATTAACAATTTATTTCTAAAAGTAACTTATTATGTTCTCTTATTTTGAGTTAACGAGACACGGTTATAGAATAGCGAAATTCATTTAATATAAATTTGAATTAGTTGAAATAAATAAAATTTAAAGGTTAAAGAGGATGGTAAATGCATTTATTATTATACTTATTGTTAGTTTCTGGTGATTGATCAGGAAACTACTATACATACTTCATAATTCTTTGGGGCACAAGGCATCATCCCAAAAACAATTAGGTCCTATTTTATTAGGATTTTGGGTTGAAATGTAATTATTAATTATAACCCTACAATGGTAAAAATACTTGTAAAAAGGGCTTAGGGTTAAGGGTATTTTATAAGCTTTGTTGCAAATATTGCTTCTTGCAATGGTATTGAGTTGTAAGCAATTATAGATTGTAATTAGTTTGTAATCACTGGATCATAATAATATGGGACTTGTTGTTTGGTGGACGTAACCCAGGGTTTGGTTGAACCATGTTGAATCTTGGTGTCTCATGTTCTCTACTGTGAGATCTTTTTTTTAATTTTATATTGTTTATAAATGAATGTAATTGTTATTTATGTCTTTGGTTTAATCCTAACAAGTGATACCAGAGCAAGGTTTTTTTTTATAGCTATCCTTTGCATGAAAGTCTCATAGTTGTGTGGGAGTCCCACAATTAAGTGGGACCAATGGAATATAAGGGTAAGCTGATGGTTGACAAGTTTAATGGGTTGAACTTTTAGGTATGGAAGATGCAATTGGAATACTATCTTTGTTAAAAGGATATATGGAAACCAATGGAAGGAAAACCATTAATTAGAGATCTATGACAAATGAGAACTGGGATCTTTTAGATAGAAAGTCACTTGGAAGCATTCGATTATGCCTAGAACCATCAGTGGCATTTAATATTACAAAATAAAAGATGATAGAAGAGTAGATGGAAACCCTAGCAAAACTATATGAAAAGCCCTCCATTTCAAACAAGGTATTTCTCATAAAGTATATATTTAATATGAAATGATACAAGGTGGATCTATTGTAGATTATTTAAATGATTTTAATACTATTACTAGTAAGTTATCTTGTGTGGATGTTAATTTTGATAAAGAAATTAGGGCTCTCTTGATTTTTTGCTCTTTGCCTAAAAGCTAGAATGGCTTGGTAATGACTGTGAGTAATTTTGTTTCTAGATCTAATATACTAAATATGATGATGTGTGTTGGTGTTATTTTGAGTGAGGAAACTCGTAGGAAAACTTTAGGTAGATCTACATCAGAAAGTGCTTTGAACACAAAAAAAGAGGTATAATGACTAAGAGAGGAAATAATGTCAAAAATCATGAGAAATCAAGAGGAAAATCAAAGGGAAAGATTTATCAATGAAGAGAACCAAATGAATGCTAGTACTATGGGAAACTAGGGCATAGGAAGAAAGATTGTTGGACTCGAAAGAGAAATGAAGGAGATAAACCATAAGGGAACAAGGAGGAAAATGTGTTAAGTAAAAAATTTGAAGAGGATTCTTTTCTTCTATCTTTAGAAAGTATTGATGATTCATGGGTTTTAGATTTTGGTGCTTCATTTCATGCTACACATCATAGAGGATATTTCATTGATTATGTCCAAGGGGATATTGGGCTTGTTTATATGGGGGATAATGAACCGTGATATATATTTGGAAAGAGAAAACATAAGATTAAGTTGTAGAAGGGGAATCGTTGACTGCTACATGAGGTAAGACATGTTCCAAGGCTAAGTAGGAATTTAATTTCAGTAGGGAAATTTGGTAATCAGGGTTGTGTAGTTACTTTAAAAAAATAAAATTGGAAGGTTTTAGAAGGTTCCTTTCTAGTAGCAAAAAATGTGAAAGTAGGAATCTTATATCTTTGTATAGGTCATATTTCTCCTTCTAATTTGATTGTTTCAGAGAGAAAAGAATGTTCAAGAACAATACCTATAGTTGAGCAGAGGAAAAAAAACTATTGTAGATTCTGATACAGTGTTGTAGAGCAACAGACTTGGGCACATGAGTGAGAAAGGTATGAAAGTAATTCATTCAAAAAAAGTTTTACTAGGTTTGAAATGTGTAATATGGATTTTTGTGAAAGTTGTGTGTATGGAAAACAAAAGAGAGTGAGTTTTGTGAAGACTAGGAAGGAAAAGAAAAGTGAGGAATTAGATCTTGTGCATACAAATGTATGGGGACTGGATCACGTATCCTCCCTTGGTGGCTCTCATTACTGTGTTACATTTATTGATGATGCAACTAGAAAATTATGAGTTTATTTCCTTAGACATAAATATGTTACATTTCAAACTTATAAGAAATGGAAATGGTTGGTTGAAAATAGGACTGGTAAGAAATTAAAATATCTTAGATCTGATAATGGTGGTGAATATTGTAGTTATGAATTTGAAGATTATTTCTCCACTAATAGTATTCATAGATATAAAATTGTTCCTAGAACTCCACAAGAAAATAAAGCGGCTAAATGCATAAATATGACAATAATGGAATATTCAAGGAGCATGAGGTTACATGTTGGGTTGCTCTTAAACATGTGGACAGAGGTTATCATTACTATTTTATATTTGATTAATAGAGGTCACTCTACTCCTTTGGCCTATCGTATTCTAGAGGAAGCATGGAGTAGTAAGAAGGTGAGTTATTCTTTTCTCAAAACCTTCAATTCTGAAGCATTTTCTCATATCGATTCTAAAAATAGAACCGAACCTAAGTCAAAAAAATTGTGTTTTCTTGGATATGGAATTGATGAATTTTCTTATAGGCTTTGGGATTTTTAAAATTGTAAAATTGTAAGAAGCTGGGACATCACATTCAATGAGAAAGTGTTGTACAAAGGATTTTTTGTAGCAAGATGAGAAGAAAGAAGATGATTTTATAGTGTTGGATGATATTCCAAAAGATTTTGTTCTGATAATTCCTCATGATGTGAAATAACCACAAAAACTAGTAAATGTTAGAAGGTTGACAAGGCTAAGTAGACCTTCAAAAAGATTTTTTCCTTGTTTGTATTCTATTTTACTTACTAGTGCCGGTGAACCTTAATGTTATGATGAAGTTGTGTAGGTGGATACTATGATTTTAGGGGAGTTTGTAATGAAATACAAAATGGACTCTTTGATGAAAAATAAGACTTGAGATTTATGCAAGTTGCCTACAAGTAAAAGGGCCTTATAGAATAAGTGGGTTTATAGGAAGATGGTGGTAAGAAATGATTTAAAGCCAGGTTAGTGGTAAAACGCTTTGCATAGGAAAGAAAAAAAAAAGGGGGGGGGGGGGGGGGGGGTGGGGGGTGGGGGCGCATTGATTTTGATGAGATATTTTCTCCTATTATTGAAATAAATCTATACTATTTTAAGTATTGTGGCTACTGAAGATTTATATTTGGATTACCTTGATGTTAAAACAACCTTTCTTCATGGTTATTTGGGTGAAGAGATATATATATATATATATATATATATATATATATATATATATATATATATAGCAAAACCATAGCGATTTGAGGTCAAACGTAAAAAGAACTTAGTATGCAGACTGAAGAAAAGTTTATATGGCTTGAAGCAAGCACCTTGGCAATGATATCTAAAATTTGACTATTTTTTACATGAGCATGGATATAGTAGGTGTCATTTAGATCATTGTGTTTACTTTAAGAGGTTTGATGATGACAATTACATCATTTTATGTTTATATGTTGATGATATGCTTGTAGCTGGGTCTAACATGGATCACATTAAAGGGCTGAAACACTAGTTAGCAAATGGATTTTCTATGAAGGATTTGCAGCAACAAAAAAAATCCTTGGCATGAAGATTTGCAAAATAGAAAGAATAGGAAATTGGCATTATCTCAGGTTGATTATATTGTGAAGGTGTTAAAACTTTACTCTATGGAGAATGCTAAAGCTATCAGCACACATCTACCTGGGCATTTGAAGTTGACTAAGGAAATGTGTCCCAAGACACAAGAAGGGGAGGATAAGATGTCTAAGGGACCTTATGTTTCAGCTGTAGGAAGCTTGATGTATGCTATGGTATGTACTATGATAGATATTACACATGCAGTGGTAGCTATTAGAAAGTAATAAATGATCTAGGAATTGAGCATTAGAATGTAGTAAAATGGATTCTTAGACATTAGAGATGAACATCTAGTAGGAGCTTACACTTTGGGGACTCTACTATAGATTTACAGGGATATGTTGACTCAGATTTGGCAAAGGATATTGATACTAGGCATAGTACTATAGGTTATGTATTTATTGTTGGTGGGGTAACTGTGAGCTAGGTTTCTAGGTTATAGAAGGTTGATTCTTTATCCATTATAGTGGTAGAGTATGTTGCTACTACAAAGGAAGCCAAGGAGATGATATGGCTTTAGTTTTTCTTTGAATAATTGGCACACCCTCAGAAGCATAATTATTTGTTTACAAATAGTAAGAGTGTCCTTCAACTTGCAAAGAATTCAGCTCTGCATTCAAACACAAAATACATTCAATTACAATGCCATTACATTCAGTTAGTTTTGGATGATGGATAGTTAAAGCTAGACAAGATACATATAGATGACAATCTAGTGGATATGTTTATAAAGTTAGTGACAAGGGAGAAGTTGAATTCCTCTTTAGCTTTGGTTGGTCTTCTAGAATGAACAAGAATAAAAGAACAATAGAGTCCAAGGTGGTTTGATCCAGTGAGAGCCCCATGTGGTAATGGTATTACTATAGGATCAATTTCCAAGTGGGAGAATTTTTTCTAGTGTGGAGTTTGATTAGTACCAAAGCGGGAGATTGTTAGTTTGTGGTGACTGATTAGGGAAGTATTGTACATAATTAATAATTCTTTGGGGATTGAGGCATTGTCCAAAAAATATTGGGCCCTATTTTATTAGGATTTTGGTCTGAGAGGTAATTATTAATTATAACCCTAAAGTAGTAAAAATTCTTTTATAAAAGGGCTTAGGGTTAGGGGTTTTCATAAGCTGTGATGCAAAAATTGCTTCTTGCAATGGTATTGAGGTATAAGGGATTACAGATTGTAATCAGGTTGTAATCATTGGATCGTAACAATATTAGACTTTTTCCTTGGTGGTTGTAGCCCAAGGTTTGGTTGAACCAAGTTAAATCTTGGTGTCATGTGTTCTTTTCTGTGAGATCTTTTATTTTATGATATTGTTTATATTTGCATGCAATTGTTATTTTTGGTTTTGGTTTAATCTTAACACTTACTATTTAAATCTTGAAATTTGCTAATTCTTTCAATTAGTTGTTATTTTTCAACAAATATGATATTGGATGTAATTATTTTGAAACTACTTGTAGAGGAAGTCAAGTTTTCTACAATGTGTACAATTGATCTACATGTATGAGGTAAATGTATGGAAAAAGGTACAAATAAGAGATACAATGAACATAAAGAATATAAGGATCACTCAATATTTGAAGGAATGAATTGATGTAGGATAATCTTGGTTTGGATTAATCTTGCTTCAACCAAAACTATTTCTATTTCTATTTTTATTTTCTAGTTCATATAATCTCTATGTCCAACTCAAAACTTATTCATATTTCAAAGTTCACATCTATAATTATTGTATAATAATTAAGACCAATGTTGGATCATGTTCCTAGGTTCACAACTCATTTGGATCATTATTCATTATATTGTAGTTTACTCTCTCTTACATAGTGTGCTTTTTCCTTTTCTTGAGCTTGTTAGTGGAATTGAATTTTAAAATGGAAATTTATGATTTATAATTATTGAGGACATTTATCTCTATGTTTTTGGATCATGTGTGGACCTAAACCATAATTTTTGAGTCCTCACAAACTCAATGTAATTTTTTCCTCATGGTTTGGGACCAAACTTACATATTTAATGTTCTTGGTCAATGTGATTTATTCTTGGCCTAACTTTTCTTTTTTGAAGCCTATATATTATAATGTAATGTATATCTTGAGGTATCTCTCCATGTATTAAGGATACATATAATTAGAACTATATGGTAGGTATTTGATTGAACATTGTAATTAAGTGCTCAAAGTTGTTGTATCTTGAGCATGTATAAATGCATGCATATTGCCAACTACTCATAATTTTATTTTCATTTAAATAAAAGAAGATCATGTATTGCTCTCTGAATTTATTTATTATTGTCCAATATTTTTTCCTCCAAATTTGCATGCTTAGACTACTATCTTTGAGGTCCCTCTATATGTGGATACACCAAATGGAATCACAGTACATTGTTCTAATTATGGAGTTGGTTAGTGAACATATTATTGTGAAGTCCTATGTTGATTTGGTTGTAGGGTGGAAAATTTGAGATCTAGCCTATAATTATGGAGGGTACAAATATGGTTTTAGGAAGGAGAGAACAAAATTGAGGTATGATAGATATCTTGAGATAGAAGACAAATTCAAAGTTGTTGGGATTGGACAAACAAGAAGTGATGATGAAGATGAAGAAGTCATAGGAAATGAAAATTATGTACTTGAGAAAGAAAATGAAAGATTATTGAAAGCCTTAGCTAGGGTTAGCTATAATTTATATTTTAACTTAATTGATTATGATGGTAAGATACATTTAGATGAATTATTTGATTAGATTAGGATGAAAGTACAAACTCATCTCACCCTTTTAAAAAGGAAAATACTAACAACATAAATATTCTAAAACATGATTGACATAAAAATGATATTTGTATTTGAAATTTAAAAATGATGAAATGAGATAAAATATATAGAAATAAATGAGGTTTATCTCTATTAATTTTATTATATTTGGGAAATTAATATACACAACTTACCTTTGGGAAATTAATATATACACAACTTACCTTTGGGAAATTAATATGTATCTTTTTTTAAAATAAATCATTAAAGTCACAAATGTAATAGCTTATAAGAATCTAAAAAAATCAACTATCAATAGACTAGTAAATTGTGCACAATAGTAAATATTAAATTTTAAATATTATGTTATTTTTGGGTTCAATTGTATGTTTAATTGTATCAGTTTTTCTGATCACAACATTGTGATCTCCTTTTCTACTCTTATCATTTTCTTACTCTTGAGGATAAATCACAAAATGTGATAGAAAATTTGATGCAAATTAATACATAGTTAGATAAAAAACAACACAAAACTATATTATAAATTTTAAAAGTCCATGGCTATCTATACATTTAATACAGATTATAATCTCCAAAAATATAAATGACTATATTCTATAAGATGTACCACCTATGAATCTTAATCTATGATGAAACAAGTAAAATAAATCCCATTACATATTTTTTACACAATACTTCTTGTTCTTATTCTTATACATTTTTTTTTACAATACATCCCCTAGATTTACAATTTGAATAATAATTAAACAAATATAGAAGAAAAAATTTGATGTGCATCACTATTATTTACTACAAAATGATTCCATTCACTACTAATACAAGTGTACTTACACTTATTATGCAAAAATGAGAATGAAATCACATTGTAAGAATTTCCTACCAATCTATGCGATGTTTATGGTGTTAATGAAACAAGGGAAAAAGAGTGAACATGCAAAGAGTGCTTCATCCACATCTCATATCAATTAAAAACCCCTGCTAGCTAAATAAAAGAAAAAATGAATACCTAGTTCATGCCATAGTGTAATTGAGGAGATTCCCTACAAATTAATTTAAACCTATCCGCCTCAAAGAAAATTAGAGTTCCAAAGTCTTGGAAACTATTTTGGATAGAAAACTAGTCTAGCGCATACTTTCTAGTGACTAAGAGTTTAGATATTTGATTTTTCAGATTTATTTTTTAATTTTTGGTGTCTAACTTCTCAATCAAATCTAAAAATCATATCATCCATTGAAAATACCTTATCAACTTAACTAAATAACAATTATTTGGCATTGAATATTTAAGTGCCAATGTATCAACAATTTTTTTTAGTGTCCAACTATGGAGCAGACATTATTAAAATTATGTTTCATTTGAAATTTCTAAATAAAACTTTAAGAATTTTAAATTTGGAAAGATCAACTAACCAATAGAAAGATATAAGTCATTTAGACATCTACCTTGCTAAACAACCTAACAATATAAGTTTTTTTGTAAAATGGTTTCAATAAACACCAAAATGGATCCACTAAATAATAACAATGGATTTTTAAAAAAAGTACTTCAGTATGTAAGTGTGTGTGTGTGCATGCACGCGTGCATGCACATGCATGCATGCATGCATGTGTGTGTGTGTGTGTGTGTGTGTGTGTGCATGCGTGCGTGTGCACACGCACACCCACATGTGTAATATTACACTAAGCATATGTAATAAATTTGAAACAAGAACAAGTACAATGTAGGTAATTTTATTCTATTTTTTATTATACAATATAATACAAGTACAAGTACAATGATTGAGCCACTCTCAATCCGTAAACCTCAAAATAAAAGCAGATATCATCCAAATAAATTTCCATTATGATGCTAATACACATTGAGTTCAGTACAATAATGAAGTATGATATCATTCTTAAACGCCTATGTCAAACATATGGACCCTACAAGTAACAAATTTTATTTCTAGAAGTAACAGCAACAGTCATCCTTAGCTACATGTTAATCAACTTGAAGCACCTGAAAACACACAAAAATGCAACACAACACAAAGAGGGCTCAGTACACACTAAGTTGAAAAGCGTAGTCCACCTACATACATGTTAGAATAAACATACACATAACCATAATGTAGATATCTGATCCACTTAACATAGTGCAATTCTAAAATTAATATGCAAGAAGTAAACATCTACATAACAATACAAAATTAAACTCACACTAAGAATAACCAGTAAATGAATCATATATATACTAAGGTATCATCACTATGGTGCTAAGATATTGCATCCATGTATGGTAAGCTCATAGACAACACATAGTGGTATTCTCTATGGTACTCGTGAAATGACATAATAGAGATTTGCCTTGTTCTCCGTACTTAACCTTATTGGTTGAAGTCATAGGCAAGGCCAATTATCTTTTGTATGTAATTAACCCAACCAATTCATTTTAAAGTTATCATTGAATTAATTAACTGAATAGGATAAACAAAATTTAGCCACCCCTATATATGTTCATCACAGCTATTCTTAAAATACACTTCAAACAGATTTACAAAAGAATGCACATACAACAGATATCGAATTGGTATACAACATGATACTACATCCTTTCATCTATTTGCAACACATCTTATTCTTCCAATTGCAAAGTAAATTTAGATAATTATAACAACAAAAACAAAACCAACAATATCAAGATCATGCAAATACAATTAAATTGTTATCTCAACATAACAGTACATACTTAATCTTAATACTATACAATCAATTTCCTGCTGACATAATCATCTACATTTAACTTTGAAATGACCGAGATAACAAATCAAAATGCATATGATATTCTTGTTCAATCTAAAATTATCATCAAACATATATCATTAATCCAACATTTCCATTGAAAACAATTTCCATATCAATAATGAACTGAATAACATCGTTAGCATAATAGATTCTAATTCATAAAACATTTATTTAAAAAACATAATATAAATACCATTGAGATGCTTCATAACATAACCAAACGAATTAAATCATATCTAATAGACTTCACAATGTTTAAGCTCTGTTAATGTTTTAAACAGAAGAACATTAACAATGATAGCATATGTTCAACATTCTTTCCAATTTCCAATTGCAAGTTCTACTCACGGACAACTCACAGGCTATTACCAATTTTTGAATTTACACAAACTATTTGACAATATGCTACTACCCATAGCTAAAATCTCAATAACATACGAAACTATGAAACTGTAATCAAATCATTATGCCATTCACACAGGTACTTTAAAACTTCTAGCATCCCAATAACCATAATTAACTAGAATGGAAGTCTACTATGTTTTAAGATGCACACTTACTGTTCAACATAATGACCATTTTGACATTGAGTAACATCAACTATCTAATTTTTCAACTATCACATAATACCTTATACAATTATGAATGAAACCAAATCACATGCACAATTCAATAAAACATCAGCTATTATAACTTGATACCTTTCTACAAATTTCCATAACATAATAAGTAAATTATGCTATCACAATGATATTTCTACTAGTTTCAAGCTTCCTCTTAACTATTTGACATAATGTCATTACCATCAGTTGTCATTTATTGTTCACTATTTTATCTATGTCTTCATTTAACAATGGTTTAGGACCTTAGTTGAATCCCTAGGTTTCAACATACTGTTTTTAATATAATGACTGAGCCTTAGTTTTCAAGTTCACTGTTTAATATAATGACTTAACCCTTGGTCCATGTGAAATGTTTAACAGAGTGACTATGCCCTTGATAAGTCATGAGTTTGCAATCTAATATGAGCTTGAGTTTGTGGCCAAGCCACGCAAACCCATTAACTCTGAGATATGAATTCTCTTAGAGCTCGGCTCTAAGGAAGCCAAATACCCATATTTTTTACACAATCACATGCACGCTTACTGTCGCAAGCATGTGTTTCTGACTAGGTTCAACTCAGAGAAAAATGCATGTTTAGGACAAAGCCGAAATATATATAGCAAAACCCAAAATGATATCTCCATACTTCACATTAAAGTGTGGATATATACAAGGCTAAGCATTGCACACAGTGCCATGCTTTGCATATATCCATTCTTGAGTGTCAATACACATCATATAATACTGATAACCATTTACAAACATGCTAATTGAAATAACAATGCAAATTTTAAACAAAGAGAGAGTAAGGTAAGAAATTTCCCCTACGTGTAATATAGGAGATGGAAAATGCTCAATACAATGCTCTACAATAAAGCTTGTTGCCAAAGCCCCAAAAGCCAAGTCAAAACTAGTAAACAATCTCCACAATGCTAACACACATAACTCATAAATGACTTCACAATGGAGTGAAGTAGAAGATACAAACAATAACAACCGACAACTTCTGATGAGTAACTCCATCGTGCTTAGCCACATATGCAAGTATCACTTTCCAACAAAATCCTTCATTATGACAATTACTCAGCAACAAGGGTTACAGATGTTAAGCAAAATAGAGCAATGCAGCCAAGTTTTCAGCCCAAATTCAGCAAGAAAACCAACTTCACAAAAAGAAATGGCTGACCAAACCTTTAGTTCCATAATTCCTCATAAACATGCATTCAATACACGTTACATGTCAAAAATGAATATAAGTCATGTAATCAAAACCAACCTAGGGTTATATGCAATAAGAAGTATCTAAACCCTTTACATCATATGCCTATATGCTATACTAAAAAAAAATACAATGCAATAATTCAATCCCTTCTTAGTCACACATATGAAAATACAATGAAAATTTCCAAATACATACAACATATTAACAAACAAATGTATTTGCAATGTCAAGTTAAACATACAGTATATAACTTTCTTTCCAATATATACAAACACAGAATGCAGTTTACAATGAGTTTGAAACATAATAAATAGAATCGATACCCAATCAACATGCAATTATTTATATGCCAATTTCAGATCATAAAATCCTAAGTCACCTTCAATGCTAATAAAATAGTTCTGAACAGAAAATACATTCAACATAAGTCTCATGTTCCAAAGGACAATAATATAACCAAGTTTTATATAAATAAAAACATAACATCTGAAAGGAACTTATAACAACAAAGTCCTAATATGAAGAAAAACTGAAGTAGTGGTCAGGCATGACACCCTCTCCCACTAGGATTCAACTTTCTCCTAGAAGTCAGTAAACAAGAACGAATGAGCTGCTCTCATCATTTCAGTGTCCTCCCAGGTAGCAGATGTTTCATCATTGGGGTCCATAGGACCTTTATCTACCTTATTTCTCTCCCTCTTAAACTCATAGTTCTGCTTTGCATGATCTGCACTAGTTCTTGCATGATTTGACCATTGATAATCTGAAAATTTTTCCAATCAAGGACATGAGCAATATCAGGTATATACTTATGCAAAAATGAAACATGAAATACATTATGTATGCATGAAAGACTTGGTGGCAAGGCAAGTTTGTAGGCAAGAGGTCCAATTCATTCTAGAATTTCAAATGGACCTACGAATCATGGTGCTAACTTGGATCCCTTTCCATAACGAATTGGACTATCACGCGGTCTTACCTGGAGAAACACTTTATCACCCACCAAGAATTGATGGGAAATCATATGATTATCAGCATATTTCTTCTGTCTATCCTAAGTAGTAATAAGGTGCTCTTTGATCCTCTTAACTTGCTGCTCCAAAATTTGCAACATATCAAGTCCTAAAAGAGTCCTATCCTCTAAATTATCCCAACTGAGAGGTGTCCTACAAGGTCTAGCATACAATGCTTAAAAGGGTGCCATACCTATGGAACTATGATATCCATTATTATAAGAGAATTCTACCAAGTGTAGATACTCCTCCCATTTATTTTGTCTATCCATTATGTACATCCTAAGCATGTCTTCAAGAATATGGTTGACACGTTTAGTTTGTCTATCTATCTCTGGTGATAAGCTGAACTGAAATTCAGCTAAGTACCTAACTCTCGCTGCATGGATCTCCAAAGAAAAGAAGTAAACACTAGATCCCTATCAAAAATAATCTTTTTAGGAATTCTGTGTAACTTAACTACCTACTCCATATATATCTTGGCAACCGTTGCTACATTATAGGATGATCTAACTACAATAAATTGGGCAACCTTTGAAAATTGATCCACTACAACCATAATAGTGTCATGCCTAAAAGCTGTAATAGGTAATCCAGTGATAAAATCTATAGAAATGGTGTCCCATTTCCATTCTAGAATACTATGTGGCTGCAATAATCTCGCAGGGTGCTGATGTTCAGCCTTAATCCATTGACATTCCAAGCATTGAGTCACAAAATTTTCTATGTCTCTCTTCATTCTAGGCCAATAGTAATGCTGCTTAAGGTTAGCATGCATTTTCTTGACACCTGAATGAGCTGAATACAGTGCTTGGTGGGCCTCAAACATAACCAGATTTCTCAAATCACCCAACTCAGGAATGTACACACTCCCTCTAAATAGCAGTAAACCTTTAGAATTCACTAAAAACCCCTCAAAATGCCCTTCCAACTTGCTGCCACTGTCAATAACAACCTTAACATCCTGAAACCAATGATCTACGAAAAGGTTCTGTAAAATCTTATCCTTAAGATCCACTGTTAGGATCAAAGAAGATAATTCATGTCACCTTCTGCTAAGTGCATCAGCAACCACATTCTCCTACTCTTGCACACATGTAATCTTGAAGTCATATTCACAGAGGAACTTCATCCATCTTCGCTACCTAGCATTGAGGTCTGGTTGTGTGAAAAGATATTGAAGGCTTCAGTGATTAGTATGTAACTCAAATCGTTGACCCAGAAGAAAATGTCACCACTTGGTAAAAGCATGGATAATTGCAGCAAGTTTGAGATTATGAGTAGGGTAATTCATCTCATGACTCTTTAGCTTTCTGGACTCATAAGCTATAACACATCCATCTTGCATCAATATTGCCCCTGTGCCATCCAAATATTCATCAGTGAAAACCACAAACTCCTTAGCTAAATCAGGGACTACAATAACTGGTGCACTGGTCATACATTCCTTAAGTTCATGAAATGCTACCTCACACTCCTCTGTCCACACAAATCTCTTCCCTTTTTTTTGAAGAGATGTGATAGGATGCACTATTCTGGAGAAGTTTGACACAAATCTATGGTAATAGCTCACCAAGCCCATGAGACTTTGAACCTTAGACACATTTGTAGGTGCTGGCCAATCAATAGCTTGAATTTTGAATGGATCTATGGAAATTCCATCCCCTAAAATGATATGTCCTAAGTAAAATATCTTCGATTTGAAGAATTTGCACTTCTCAGGATTAGCATATAGTCTATTCCTATTAAGGCATTCCAAAACCTGCTCTAAATGCTGCTCGTGCTCCTCAATAGTGTAAGAATACACAAAAATATCATCCAAAAAAACCACTATGAACTTGTCTAGGTAAGTTCTAAACACATCGTTCATTAGGCTCATAAAGATAGAAGGTGCATTTGTTAACCCAAAAGGTACTACTATCAATTTGTAGTGCCCATACCTGGTGCAAAAAGCTATCTTATGAATATCAGCTTCCTGGATTCTAAGTTGATGATACCTAAATTTTAGATCAATCTTTGAAAAGACTTGGGCACCCTTGACATGGTCAAACAAGTCATCAATTCTAGGCAAAGGATACCTGTTCTTCATAGTGACCTTGTTTAACTATCTATAATCTATGCAAAGTCTTAAGGAGCTGCTTTTCTGCCTTACAAAGATTACTGGAGCACCCAAAGGTGATACACTAGGATGAATCAAACCTTTCTCCAAAAGATCCTCCAACTAAAATTTAAGTTCAACCAGCTCTTGAGCTGTCATTCTGTATGGGGTCTTGGAAATTGCTTCTGTTCCTAGCACTAAATTGATTCAAAAATCAATTTCTCTTCTTGGAGGTATTCCAAGAATCTCCTCAAAAAAAGAATTCAAAAAACTCTATAAGACTAGATGATCGAGAGAGGAACCTTTAACTATGGAATCTTTTAAGTCATTTACTGATATGGCAAACAAACTGCAGCCTTTTAAAGCACACCTTGCCAATTGCTTGGAAAAAATTGTCCACAAAGAGATGGGTCTCTTGATTCCAGCAATAACCCTAGCTGATCCAAAATCATCTAAACAATTAATTGTCTTATCCTTGCAATCCATAACAGCTTGATGATGTTCTAACCAATCCATCCCCAAAACTATGTCATACGATCCTAAAGGTATAACCCTAAGGTTCACTAAAGTAGTAAAAGATTTCATTCAAATCTTATAGTCAGGAGCAACAATATCAATGTTCACCCTAGAACCTGACGCCAACTCTACTTGCCATCTAATCCTTGCCCTAACCATAGGAATTCCACTATATGCAACTAAAGTAGAAGAAATAAATGAGTCTGAAGCTTCAAATTCAAATAAGATAGACACTTTCATACCTTGAGTATTACCCTGAGGTTCAATAACTATGTTTTTGAGTTCGGCTTGCTTCTAATCTAGGGTACCAAAAACATGGTGGTTCCTAGGAGAATCACTAACTGTCGCTTCAAACCTAGCTAGCTTAGGTCTAACCTTTAGCTTGTCCCAGTTAGGGAACTGGGACTGGTAATGACCTAACTATCCACAATGATAACACTCAATAGATTTCATGAATCCCATGTTCTAACCAGAAGGACTAGGAGATGGATTATTACTCTACACACTCTGAGGTGGATGAGATGGTCTAGGCCACTCTGAACCCTTGGAGTTGTTATCAAACTTCCTCTTCTTAAATTTCCCACCTGACAATCTTGATTTCAAACAACTCTGTGGAGGCTTTTGATTCTTACTAACATTTGAGGTAGGTGGATTCATGCTAGTTTTGTATGAAGTCCCATGATAGCTAGACTTAATCTCAATCAGCTTTGCTCGCTCTGAAGCTTCCTACATAGTCAAAGGTCTAAAAGTTCTCACTTCCTCCCCAATCTCGAGCATAAGCTCTCTGATGAAGTGCTATATAATGGCCTTATCATTTTTTGCCCACCTAGAAATTTTTTTTAAGCTCATAGAACCTATGTTCATAAGCTTCCACTGTAGAGCCAGACTACATAATCTTAAAGAACTCCTCTACATGGGCCTGATGCCAATATTCAGACATGAACCTCTCCTTGAAACACTCTACAAAGAGCTCCCAAGTAACTAGAGATATATCAATGCCAAGCTTCTTCAACTCCAATTCCCACCACATGGAACTGAATCCCCTCAAATGTATAACCGTCCATCTTACTTTCATGTTACTCAAGTAACAGTGTAAGATAAAGCACCACTCAATATTTAGCAACCAAGCCTCTGCTGCTGTACCCTATTTTGTACCATAAAATAATGACCCTTTCAACTTGGAAAGATCCTTGAGCTAAGCTCTTGCCACTAGATCATCCTCTATAGGAAGGTTAACATCCTACACAAGAGGTATCCTAACATTTTCTCCCCCACCAAGAATTTGGTTGTTACTCTCAATATTATCGAGACATTCCCATATCCGCTGAAGTACCATAGTTTGATTTGCTTGTTTATCCTGGTTGTTTCCAACCCCAACATTCTGATCAAACTGACCATCCCCAGCAATATTCTGGTGCCTAGGACATCTACCAGAGTAGCTGCCCCTACCTCTGCCTCTTCCAGCAAAGTTATCCTTAGGAATGTCACATCCTCGAGCTCCTCTAGTGATGGGAGGCATGATAGCAAGCTAAAAACAATTAACTGTTGATAACGCATCATTGATGAGTTAAACCATATAACCCAAGAGTCCTGGTTATTTTAACCACACTCTAATACCAAATGTAATGCTACACTAAGCATATAAAATAAATTTGAAACAAGAACAAGTACAATATACTTGAAAAAAAAATTATTATACAACATAATACAAGTACAAGAACAATGATTGAGCCACTCTCAATCCGTAAACCTCAAAATAAAAGAAGATATCATCCAAATAAATTTCCACTATGATGCTAATACATATTGAGTTAATTACAATAATGAAGTACGATATCATTCTTAAATGCCTATGTCCAACATATGGACCCTACAAGTAACAAATTTTGTTTCTAGAAGTAACTTCAACAGTCATCCTTATCTACATGTTAATCAACTTGAAGCACCTGAAAAAAAATAGAATTGCAACACAACACAAAGAGGTCTCAGTACACACTAAGTTGAAAAGTGTAGTCCACTTGCATACATGTTAGAATAAACATACACATAACCATAATGCAAATATTTGATCCACTTAACATAGTGCAATTCTAAAATTAATATGCAAGAAGTAAAAATCTACTTAACAATGCAAAATTAAACTCGCACTAAGAATAACCAGTAAATGAATCATATATATACTGCGGTGTCATCACTATGGTCCTAACATACTGCATTTGTGTATGGTAAGCTCATAGACAACACATAGTGGGATTTTCTATGGTACTTGTGAAATGAGGTAATAGAGATTTCCCTTGTTCTCTGTACTTAACCTTATTGGTTTAAGTCTCAGGTAAGGCCAATTCTCTTTTGTATCTAATTAACCCTCCCAATTGATTTTAAAGTTATCACTGAATTAATTAATTGAATAGGATAAACCAAATTCAGCCACCCCAATATATGTTCATCACATCTATTCTTAAAATACACTTCAAATAGATTTATAAAAGAATGTACATACAACAGATATCGAATTGGTATACAACATGATACTACATCCTTTCATCTATTTGCAACAAATCTTATTCTGGCAATTGCAAAGTAAATTTAGATAATTATAACAACAGAAACAAAACCTACAATATCAAGATCACACAAATACAATTAAACTGTTATCTCAGCTTAATGGTACATACTTAATCTTAATACTATACAATCAATTTCTTACTGACATAGTCATCTAAATTTAACTTTGAAATGACCAAGATAACACATCAAAATGCATATGATATTCTTGTTCAATCTAAAATTCTCATCAAACATATATCATTCATCCAACATTTCCATTAAAAACAATTTCCATATCAATAATCAACTAAATAACATCGTTAGCATAATAGATTATAATTCATAAAACTTTTATTTCGAAAACATCATATAAATACCATCGAGATACTTCATAACATAACCAAACGAATTAAATCATATCTAACAAACTTCACAATGTTCAAGCTCTGTCAATGTTTTAAACAGAAGAACATTAACAATGATATTGTATGTTCAACATTCTTTCCAATTTCCAATTGCAAGTTCTACTTATGGACAACTCACAGGCTATTACAAATTTTTGAAATTTACATGAACTTTTTGACAATACAATACTACCCATAACTAAAATCTCAATAACATATGAAACTACGAAACTGTAATCAAATCATTATGCCATTCACACAAGTACTATAAAACTTCTAGCATGCCAATAACCATAATTAACTAGAATGGAAGTCTACTATGTTTTAAGATGCACACTTACTGTTCAACATAATGTCCATTTTGACATTGAGTAACATCAGCTATCTAATTTTTCAACTATCACATAATACCTTATACAATTGTGAATTAAACCTAATCACATGCACAATTCTATAAAACATCAGCTATTATATCTTGATACCTTTATACAAATTTCCATAACATAATAAGTAAATTATGCTGTCGCAATGATATTTCTACTAGTTTCAAGCTTCCTCTTAACTATTTGACATAATGCCATTACCATCAGTTGTCATATACTATTCACTATTTTATCTACGTCTTCATCTAACAATGGTTCAGTACCTTAGCTGAATCCCTAGGTTTGAACAAATTATTTTTAATATAATGACTAAGCCTTAGCTTTCAAGTGCACTGTTGAATATAATGAATTAACCCTCGGTCCATGTGAAATGTTTAATAGAGTGACTATGTCCTTGATCATTCATAAGTCTGCAATCTAATGCGAGCTCATGTCTATGGCTGAGCCATGCAAATCGATGAACTTTGAGATATGGATTCTCTTAGAGCTCAGCTCTAAGGAAGCCAAATACCCATATATTTTACACAATCACATGCATGCTTACTGTCGCAAGCATATGTTTCTGATCGGGTTCAACTTGGGGAAAAATGCATGTTTAGGACAAAGCCTAAATATATATAGCAAAACCCAAAATTATATCTACATACTTCACATTCAAGTGTGGATATATACATGGCTAAGCATTGCACACAGTGCCATGCTCTACATATATCCATTCTTGAGTGTCAATACACATCATATAATACTGATAACCATTTACAAACATGTTAATCAAAATAACAATGTGAACTGTAAATAGAGAGAGAGTAGGGTAAGAAATTGCCCCTACGTGTAATACAAGAGATGGAAAATGCTCAATACAATGCTCTGCAATAAAGCTTGTTGCCAAAGCCCCAAAAGCAGAGTCAAAATTGGTAAACAATCTCCACAGTGCTAACACACATAACTCATAAATGACTTCATAATGGAGTGAAGTAGAAGATACCGACAATAACAATAGACAACTTTTGATGAGTAACTCCATTGCGTTGAGCCACATATGAAAGTATCCCTTTCCAACAAAACTCTTCATTATGTCAATTCCTCAGCAACAAGGGTCACAGATGTTAAGCAAAATAGAGCAATGCAGCCAAGTTTTCAGCCCAAATTCAGCAAGAAACCCAACTTCATAAAAAGAAATGGGTGACCAAACCTTTAGTTCCATAATTCCTCATAAACATGCATTCAATACATGTCACACATCACAGAGCCGTGTATACGGTAGTCCCAATACCACTGCCATGTATTTGGCTATGAACAATGAAGATATCCCATTACATGGCATTCAAAATCCATATAGGGCTGAATGTTATTTAAGAGATATTAAAACCCCTTTTTAAATAACATATGTATATACTATACCAACTATAGGTTATTAAACCCTTTTTTTTAAAAATGAATATAAGTCATGTAATCAAAACCAACCTAGGGTTATATGCAATAAGAAGTATCTAAATCCTTTACATCATATGCCTATATGCTATACTGAAAAAAATTCCAATGCAATAATTCAATCCCTTCTTAGTCACACATATGAAAATACAATGACAAGTTCCAAATGCATAGAGCATATTAACATACAAATGTATTTGCAGTGTCAAGTTAAACATACAATATATAACTTTCTTTCCAATAAATACAAACACAGAATGCAATTTACAATGAGTTTGAAACATAATAAACATATTTGATACCCAATCAACATGCAATTATTTATATGTCAGTTTCAAATCATAAAATCCTAAGTCACCTTTAATGCTAATAAAATAGTTTTGAATAGAAAATACGTTCAGCATAAGTCTTGTGTTCCAAAGGACAATAATATAACCAAATTCTACAGAAATAAAAACATAACATCTGAAAGGAACTTATAACAAAAATGTCCTAATATGCATAAAAATCGAAGTAGTGGTCAGGCATGACACCCTCCCCCACTAGGATTCGACTTTCTCTTGGAAGTTAGTAAACAAGAATGTATGAGCTGCTCTCATCATTTTAGTGTCCTCCCAGGAAGCAGATCTTTCATCATTGGGGTCCCATAGGACCTTTACCTACCTTATTTCTCTCCCTCTTAAACTCATAGTTCTGATTGGCATGATCTACACTGGTTCTAGCATGATTTGACCATCCATAATCTGCAAATATTTCTAATCAAACACGTGAGCAATATCAGGTATATACTTATGCAAAATTGAAACATGAAATACATTATGTATGCGTTAAAGACTTGGTGGCAAGGCAAGTTTGTAGGCAAGAGGTCCAATCCGTTCTAGAATTTCAAATGGACCTATGAATCGTGGTGCTAACTTGGATCCCTTTCCATAATGAGTTGGACTCTTACGCAGTCTTATTCGATGAAACACTTTATCATCCACCAGGAATTTACAAGAAATCCTATGCTTATTACCATATTTCTTCTATCTATCTTAAGCAATAATAAGGTGCTCTCTGATCCTCTTAACCTACTGCTCCAAAACTTGCAACATATCAGGTCCAAAAAGAGTCATGTCCTCCAAATTATCCCAACTAAGAGGTGTCCTACAAGGTCTACCATACAATGCCTGAAAGGTTTCCATACCTATGGAACTATGATATCCATTATTATAAGAGAATTCCACCAAGTGTAGATACTCCTCCCATTTATTCTATCTATCCATTGCGTACATCCTAAGCATGTCTTCCAGAATCTAGCTAATGCGTTCACTTTGTTCGTCTGTCTCTGGATGATAAGTTGAACTGAAATTCAGCTAAGTACCTAACTCTCGCTGCATGGATCTCCAAAGAGAAAAAGTAAACACTAGATCCCTATCAAATATAATATTTTTAGGAATTCTGTGTAACTTAACTACCCACTCCATATATATCTTGGCAACCATTGCTGCATTATAGGACGATCTAACTAGAATAAAGTGGATAGCCTTTGAAAATCGGTCCACTACCACCATAATAGGAACATGCCTATGAGCTGTAATAGGCAATCTAGTAATAAAATCTATAGAAATGGTGTCCCATTTCTATTTTGGAATACTATGTGGTTGCAATAATTCTGTAGGGTGTTGATGTTCAGCCTTAACCCATTGACATTCCAAGCATCGAGCCACAAAATTTGCTATGTCCCTCTTCATTCTAGGCCAATAATAATGCTTCTTAAGGTCAACATGCATTTTCTTGACACCCAGATGAGCCAAATATGATGCTTTGTGGGCCTCAAACATAACTAGATTTCTCAAATCACCCAACTTAGGACTATACACACTCCCTCTAAACATCAGTAAACCTTAAAAATTCACTGAAACCCCCTCAAAATGCCCTTCCAAGATGCTGCCACTATTAATAACAGCCTTAACATCCTGAAACCAATGATTTGCAAAAAGGTTCTGTAAAATCTTATCCTTAAGATCCACTATTAGGATCAAAGAAGATAATTCATGTCGCCATCTACTAAGTGCATCAGCAACCATGTTCTCCTTCCCTTGCACATATCTAATCTCAAATTCATATTCACATAGGAACTCCATCCATCTTCACTGCCTAGCATTGAGGTCTGGTTGTGTGAAAAGATAATGAAGGCTTTGGTGATTAGTATGTAACTCAAATCGTTGACCCAAAAGAAAATGCCGCCACTTGGTCAAAGCATGCATAATCATAGCAAGTTCGAGATCATGAGTAGGGTAATTCATCTCATGACTCTTTAGCTTTCTGGACTAATAAGCTATAAAACATCCATCTTGCATCAACACTGCCCCTATGCCATCCAAAGATGCATCAGTGCAAACCACAAACTCCTTAGTTGAATCAGGGATGGCCAGAACTGGTGCACTTGTCAAACATTCCTTATGTTTATGAAATGCTACCTCGCACTCCTCTGTCCACACAAATCTCTTCCCTTTTCTTTGAAGAGATGTGATAGGATGCACTATTCTGGACAAGTTTGACACCAATTTGTGGTAATAGCTCGCTAAGCCCATGAAACTTTGAACCTCGGAGACATTCCTAGGTGTTGGCCAATCTACAATAACCCAAATTTTGGATGGATCTATAGAAATTCCATCCCCTAAAATGATATGTCCTAAGTAAAATATCTTTGATTTGAAGAATTCGCACTTCTCAAGATTGGTATATAGTCTGTTCCTATGAAGGCATTCCAAAGCCTGCTCTAAATGCTACTCGTGCTCCTCAGCAGTGTAAAATACATCAAAATATCATCTAGAAAAACAACTATGAACTTGTCTAGGTAAGTTCTAAACACACCATTCATTACGCTCATAAAGATAGAAGGTGCATTTGTTAACCCAAGAGGTACTACTACGAATTCATAGAGCCCATACCTGGTGCAAAAAGTTGTCTTATGAATATCAGCTTCCTAGATTCTAAGTTGATGATACCCAAATTTAAGATCAATCTTCGACAAGACTCGGGCACCCTTGACTTGGTCAAAGAAGTCATCAATTCTAGGAAAAGGATACCTGTTCTTAATAATGACCTTGTTTAATTGTCTATAATCTATGTAAAGTCTTAAGGAGTTGTCTTTCTTCTTGACAAAGATTACTAGCACACCTGAAGGTGATACACTAGGACGAATCAAACCTTTCTCCAAAAGCTCCTCCAACTAAAATTTAAGTTCAACTAGCTCTTGAGCTATCATTCTGTATGGAGTCTTAGAAATTGGTTCTGTTCCTGGCAATAAATCAATTCGAAAATCAATTTCTCTTCTCAGAGGTATTCCAGGATTCTCCTCAACAAAAGCATCCAAAAAACTGTATAAGACTAGATGATCGAGAGAAGAACCTTTAACTATGGAATCTTCTAAGTCATTTATCAATATGGCAAAGAAACTGTAGCCTTTTCGAGCGCACCTTGCCAATTGCTTGGTAGAAATTCTCTGCAAAGAGATGGGTCTCTTGATTCCAGCAATAACCCTAGCTGATCCAAAATCATCTAAATAATTAATTGTCTTATCCTTGCAATCCATAACAGCTTGATGTTGTTCTAAACAATACATCCCCAAAACTATCTCATATGATCCTAAAGGTATAACCCTAAGGTTCGTTGAAGTAGTAAAATATTTCATTCGAATCTTACAATCAAGAGCAATAATATCAACGTTCACCCTAGAACCTGATGCTAACTCCACTTGCCATCTAATCCTTGCCCTAATCATAGGAAGTCCACTATATGCAACTAAAGCAGAAGAAATAAATGAGTTTGGAGCTCCAGAGTCAAATAAGATAGATACTTTCATACCTTGAGTATTACCTTGAGCTTCAATAATCGTGTTCTAGTGTTCGACACACTTCTAATCTAGGGTAGCAAAAACATGGTGGTTCTTGGAGAATAACCAATTGTCGCTTCAGACCTAGCTGGCTTAGGTCCAACCTTTGGCTTGTCCTAGTTAGGGCACTGAGACTGGTAATGACCTAACTATCCACAATGATAACACTCAATAGATTTCTTGAATCCCATGTTCTGACCAGAAGGACTAGGAGATGGATTATTACTCTGCACACTCTAAGGTGGTTGAGATGGTCTAGGCCACTCTGAACCCTTGGATTTCTTATCAAACTTCCTCTTCTTGAATTTCCCACCTGAAAATCCTAATTTCAAACTACTTTGTAGATTCTTTTGATTCTTATTGACATTCGTGGTAGGTGGATTCATGCTAGTTTTGTATGAAGTCCCATGATAGCCAGACTTCATCTTAATTAGCTTTGCTCGTTTTGAAGTTTCCTGCATAGTCAAAGGTCTGAAAGTTCTCACTTCCTCCCCAATCTTGGGCATAAGCCCTTTGATGAAGTGTTGTATCATGGCCTTATCATTTTATGCCCACCCAAAAATTGTTTTTAAGCTCATAGAACCTACGTTCATAAGCTTCCACTGCAAAGCCAAACTGCATAATCTAAAAGAACTCCTCTACATGGGCCTAATGCCAATATTTAGACATGAACCTCTCCTTGAAATGCTCTACAAAGAGCTCCCAAGTAACTATAGAGATATCGATGCCAAGCTTCTCCAACTCCTGTTCCCACCACAAGGAACCGAATCCCCTCAAATGCATAACTATCCATCTTACTTTCACGTTACTCAAGTAACAGTGTAAGATAAAGTACCGCTCAATATTCAGCAGCCAAGCTTCTACTACTGTACCCTATTTTGTACCATAAAATAATGACCCTTTCACCTTGGAAAGATCCTTGAGCTGAGCTCTTGCCACTAGGTCATCCTCTACAAGAAAGTTAATACCCTGCACAAGAGGTATCCTAACATTCGCTCCCCCACCAGGAATCTATTTGTTAGTCTCAATATTATCAAGACGTTCCAGTATCCGCTCAAGTACCATAGTTTGATTTGCCTGGTTATCCTGGTTGTTTCCAACCCCAGCATTCTGATCAAACTGACCATCCCCAGTAATATTTTGGTGCCTAGGACCTCTACCATGGCCCTTGCCCCTACCTTTGCCTCTGCCAAAAAAGTTATCCTCCGAAATGTCACATCCTCGAGCTCCTCTAGTGACAAGAGGCATGATAGCAACCTAAAAACAATTAATTGTTAATAACACATCGATGATGGGTTAAACCCTATAACCCAAGAGTCTTGGTTATTTTAACCATGCTCTAATACCAAATGTAATGCTACACTAAGCATATGTAATAAATTTGAAACAAGAACAAGTACAATGTACTTAAATTTTTTTTTCTTTATTATACAACATAATACAAGTACAAGTACAATGATTGAGCCACTCTCAATCCGTAAACCTCAAAATAAAAGAAGATATCATCCAAATAAATTTTCATTATGATGCTAATACATATTGAGTTAATTACAATAATGAAGTACAATATCATTCTTAAACGCTTATGTCCAACATATGGACCCTATAAGTAACAAATTTTGTTTCTAGAAGTAACTTCAACAATCATCCCTATCTACATGATAATCAACTTGAAGCACCTGAAAACACACAGAACTGCAACAGAACACAAATAGGGCTTAGTACACACTAAGTTGAAAAGCGTAGTCCACCTACATATATGTTAGCTTAAACATACACATAACCGTAATGCATATATATGATCCACTTCACATAGTGCAATTCTAAAATTAATATGCAAGAAGTAAACATCTACTCAACAATAACAAATTACACTCACACTAAGAATAACTAGTAAATGAATCATATATATACTGAGGTGTCATCACTATGGTCCTAAGATACTGCATCCATGTTTGGTAAGCTCATAGACAACACATAGTGGGATTCTCTATGGTACTTGTGAAATGACGTAATAGAGATTTGCCTTTTTCCCTATACTTAACCTTACTGGTTTAAGTCTTAGGTAAGACCAATTATCTTTTGTATATAATTAACCCACCCAATTCATTTTAAAGTTATCACTGAATTAATTAACTCAATAGGATAAACCAATCAGCCACCCCAATATATGTTCATCATAGCTATTCTTAAAATACACTTCAAATAGATTTACAAAAGAATGTACATACAATAGATATAAAATCAATATACAACATGCTACTAAATCCTTTCATCTATTTACAACACATCTTATTCTGCCAACTGCAAAGTAAATTTAGATAATTATAACAATAGAAACAAAACCTACAATATCAAGATCACGCAAATACAATTAAACTGTTATCTCAGATTAACGATACATACTTAATCTTAATACTATACAATCAATTTCTTTCTGACGTAATCATCTACGTTTAACTTTGAAATGACCAAGATAAAAAATCAAAATGCATATGATATTCTTGTTCAATCTAAAATTCTCATCAAACATATATCCTTAATCCAACATTTCCATTGACAACAATTTCCATATCAATAATGAACTGAATAACATCATTAGCATAATAGATTTTAATTCATAAAATCTTTATTTCAAAAACATCATATAAATACCATCGAGATGCTTCATAACATAACCAAATGAATTAAATCATATCTAATAGACTTCACAATGTTCAAGCTCTGTCAATGTTTTAAACAGAAGAAACTTAACAATGATATCGTATGTTCAACATTCTTTCCAATTTCTAATTGCAAGTTCTACTTATGGACAAGTCATAGGCTATTACTAATTTTTGAATTTACACAAACTGTTTGACAATATGCTACTGCCCATAACTAAAATCTCAATAACATACAAAACTACGAAACTGTAATCAAATCATTATGCCATTTACACAGGTACTATAAAACTTCTAGCATGCCAATAATCGTAATTAAATAGAATGGAAGTCTACTATGTTTTAAGATGTATACTTACTGTTCAACATAATGTCCATTTTCACATTGAGTAACATTAGCTATCTAATTTTTCAACTATCACATAATACCTTATACAATTGTTAATGAAACCAGATCACATGCACAATTCAGTAAAACATCAGCTATTATAACTTGATACCTTTCTACAAATTTGCATAACATAATAAGTAAATTATGCTGTTACAATGATATTTCTACTAGTTTCAAGCTTCCTCTTAACTATTGACATAATGTCATTACCATTAGTTGTCATATAATGTTCACTATGTTATCTACGTCTTCATTTAATAATGGTTCGGTACCTTAGCTGAATCCCTAGGTTTCAACAAACTATTTTTAATATAAGGACTGAGCCTTAGTTTTCAAGTGCACTGTTTAATATAATGACTTAACCCTTGGTCCATGTAAAATGTTTAACAGAGTGATTATGCCCTTGATCAGTCACGAGTCTACAATCTAATGTGAGCTTGTCTCTGTGGCTGAGCCATGCAAACCCATGAACTCTGAGATATGGGTTCTCTCAGAGCTTAGCTCTGAGGAAGCCAAATACCCATATGTTTTACACAATCACATGCATGCTTACTATCGCAAGTATGTGTTTTTTATCAGGTTCAACTTGGAGAAAAATGCATGTTTAGGACAAAGCCCAAATATATATAGAAAAACCCAAAATGATATCTCCATACTTCACATTCAAGTGTGGATATATATAGGGCTAAGCATTGAACATAGTGCCATGCTCTGCATATATCCATTCTTGAGTGTCAATACACATCATATAATACTGATAACCATTTCCAAATTATATGCTAATCAAAATAACAATGCGAATTGTAAATAGAGAGAGAT